>OY720441.1:30283062-30845562 GCA_963082915.1 Dolichopus griseipennis | reverse complement strand
TTCACCTAATAAAGCTGGTATGTTTGAAATTTGCCAAAAGTAATTAATGTTTATAATAATAAGGATATAATGTTTATTTAACGGGCATACGGGTATCCCAGAGTTGACACAGTCTACTCTACTACACTCTTCCTCGTTGTCATATGAAAACAAAAAAAATCTTTATTTTGGTTGTTGTTTCATTAAAATTGGTCAAATAGTTTACCCAGAAAAAGGATGTTTATATTTGTATGGGAAAAAATAAGCCGATTAAATATTATGATGTATAAAAAATAAAATTAATAAAAACACGGGCATAACATATATTGTATATAATTATGACATGAAAACCTATTAATGCTATATGTAAAAAGTTTTATGCAATGTTATTTAATACTACCTAAGGAAAGCATTTACCGGTATTTAAAATTTAATACATCATGAGAAATATGACTATTAAATTTATAGAGTATTTCATGCCTTAATAGGAAATTCTTAGCATGTCTGTTACTTTAACTGTGCAATTTATAAAAGTTGTTCAAGTGATCCGTTATTATTTAAAAAATTGGTTGAAGATATATAATTAGAAACATATGGTTTTCATTTTAAAACTTACAGTTAATTCTATATAAGTCCTTTCTATTTAATGAAGCTTTCCATTAAAAGTGGTTTAACCTAGTGTCCTAGCGAAAAGATCTATTAGGTCAAAATACTATGTAGAGACGAAAATTTAAAAAAATAACTGCATTAAAATAGCCATGAGCGCTATGGCTAATTAAAATCAGTCAGAAGTCCCAATTTCAAAAAACTTCTTAAAATTTTTTCCCTACATAATCTGCCAGCTAAAAATATTGAAAATAAGACGGATTGCCTAACCCAGTTCAACAAATTATTACAACTCTGATTTTTTACAGTGTAGTCGAAATTCTCTTCTTGTTTAGAATCTCACATACACATTTATATACAATACAATTTTAGGATTAGCCCTTTTTCTTCTTCTATGGCACGACAGCCCCGAGGCGAGCCCCAATTTGTATCCGAGGCTTTGATTTAGGTTTCGTAACAATAATTTTTACTGGATGAGGCTGTTAACAGTATGCCAAGCCCCAATCTTTGGAGCACTGTCAGGATTGAAAAAATTGAAAGGATTGCGTTGTAATTTTCTCAGAAACCAGAAATATGGTTGTATATACACCAAAAGCGAAAACCCAGATTTTTCAATAGACAAAAAAAAATACAAAAATAATATTAATTCTGATTCTGACTGATTTTTAATAAGTAATTATAATAACTTTTATAATTGTAATTTAATTAATTTTAATATTATTTTTGTATTTTATTTTAATAACTGTCTTTAAAGAGAAAAATGAATTAAGAAAATTTGACAAGTATCTAAATTTATTGAATAAATTTACTTTTAACATTCTGGAATTATATAAAAAATGTCTCTGAATGTGAATATATATATATATGGAATCTTAATTCCAAATTACTATCTTGGGTCGAATCCTAAATTCTTAGAAAATGAACCGAGAAGTATAAAAAAAATATTATAAAATAAAAATAATTTAATATCGAATGCCATAAAATTTAAATAGAATTTTTTTGGATTCAAGCAGTTGGGGACAGAAGGAAATCTTAAATATCAGAAAAAGAAGGAAACAAAATATTTTTAAAATTAATCCTTGTTGTATTAGGTCGTGTACATTTAAATAAATAAATTGTATAAATGTAAATGTATATACAAAAGTCAAAAAATTACTATACTATGATTTGTTTGTACATATGTATTTGTATGTATGTAACGTGTATAGAAATTTAAAATTTCAAGTCACGTCAAAAACAAAAAAAACATTTTTTAAAGAGAAAAGAAATCGCAAGTTTTCAATAAAAGACAACTTGATTTCATATCAAAAATTCCTTAAGTTAAAAAAAGTGGTATTAATTTTTAAAAATAGACTGACTATATAGCTGATGATGGGTTAGGTCTTATAATTTTTGTATTCTTGATAAGTATTAACTGTTAATTTTTGACTTATATTCGTTGTATACTAAAAAGTTTTCAAAGAAAATTAATTTCTCATTCCAAATTTTTTTGCTTGTCATTTTCTTTTGATGGGAATTAATTTATGTCTTACTCATATATTTCTTATTTGATTCGATTTTGTTATTAAAAATGGTTTTCTTTGAACCTTTTTTGATTAGTTTTGTTTTTGGTCAGTAGGTTATTAGTTATAAACAGAACACAGTTCTATAATCGATGAAAATCAAAAGAAAATTTTAATAATTATCATAATATAATAATTTTGATTGTAAGATAATATTAAAAGAGGACATGGTGTTGCCAATTATAGTAATTAAATTACGTAATTTTAAAGACTTAAAGCTTTCTCTTTTTGTTTCAATGTAATTAGTGTCAATTTAAGACTTAACCCTAGAATTTGCTTCATCATTGGCTCCTCGTATGATAAAGAATGAAGTGAAAAGCGTGAGCAGGAAATGACTTCAGAATCATTCTTTAGATAGAATAGACGTATTCTTTATTCGATTCTTCTCGTCGAAATATTTATAAATGAATTTTAAGTATTTTTTATAAAAATGTTTTGTACTAGAGTTAAAAGTTTATATTTTTCATATATCTGATTTTAATAATAATTTAACTTGTTGAAAATAATCTTTTAATAATCCTAACTGTCAATTTACTCCACTTAGAAACATAGGACTTCAACTTAAAGTCTCCATATTATTTTTCTACAATTTCATTCCAGGATATTTCGCGTCTATTTTTGATTCATCCAGCTCGTTCTTCCCCATGAATGGTTTTCTATCAATAGTATAATTTATTAGGAATCTCTAATATTTTCGATGTTAGTATTCATTTGGTGATTATTTATTTAATTTATACTTAATATAGGTTGTCGTAAATTACTTTTGAATAATAAATTTGACTTATTTTTACACATTGTTTGCACACGCATTAACATATTTTAGAGGGTATATTGAATTAGGTATTACGGTTGTAACACTGATAAGGAGAAAGGTTAGATGAAGTGTATGGATTGAATTAGAATCGAAAAGTGAGTGGACTTAGGTATATTTGCTTCCCCTAACAGACTGCCCCGGGAAATTTCCAGAAATTCGTATTTATATACAAGTGCCTTCTTTGCTATTGAAATTGATTCAGTTTGCATGACGGGTGAGAGAAGCTGACATACAACTTTTTTTTTGTAGGACTATAACTTTATATTTAATAAACCTTAGTGTAAGAATTTTTTCCAAAAATAATAAAGTTTGGACGTTTCAGTGCAGCGACGTTGAGGAGCTTTTTGATAATTTCTTTCTTTAAACGGCGATAACTAAAAATTTAATGATATTTGTATCCGATCACATATTTTGTAAAAAGAAGTCTGCGTATATATTAACATGTCTTAAAAACTTTTTTTAGTTATAAGAGACTCCCTTAAAATTGAGAAAATTCCATATAATTCGTAAAAAGTCCTAAATGTTGATACAAGTAACAATATTACTTTCAAGAACCTAGACAGCTTGGAAGACAATAAGTCTTCAAAAAAAAGCTTAAGTTTCTTCAGAAAAATTTTGCAATCTTCCCAATTTAGAACCTGGGTATATTTTTCCAAAGTAAAACGTTAATATTTAGGTTATACATACGATCGGTTGCGTATAGGGGTTAGGATGTCGGCCTTTCAATCGAAGTATTTCATTTTTAAGCCCTCCTTCGATCATATCTATTAAAAAAATATAATTAATAATTTATATACCATAATACTAAATTAATATTATAATATAAAATTAAATACCTGCTCATTTATTGTTAACAGCTTTTCTTAATTCTAAAGAGATTCTTCAGCATTGACGAAAGTGCTATCATAAATTTATTGTAGAATTTTGGAAATATGAACTCTTCTAAGAATTCTTGTTTTTTTCTATGACTTGTTTTTTATTTTTTCAATTTGATATTTAAATATTTTGGAAAGATAACTTAAAAAATAAATAAATTTAATAATAATATATCCTAGAAATGGTAATATTAGATAACAGAAAGTAGCAGCAAAATTGACATCACCAGGGACTATAAAACTTTAATGGAATGAGGATTTGACAGCATCTTAAATATTAATGTTCCCATATGATAATTATATGTTTATTTAATTTTTTAGATTATAACATAAATAGAAACATATAATATAGTAAATTCACAAATATTATAAAACAAGGTATCCATGAATAAACTTAAAAAACAAATAGTTTACCTAAAAAATAAAATAAAAAATATTAGTATTTAGAAATTCATTGCAAATAAATTTTGGAACCGGAAGAGATTAAGATTAAAGAAAATAGTGACGCCCACAGCTCGAAATTTGAGCAATATTCGAGTTATTTCCGTTTGAATTTTTACATATATTATATCATGAATATAATCGCTTTTACTACTTTTACTCCTTTAAGGACGTTCATAATACATCTATAATGTAGCATATAATTTTAATTCTATTTTACAAAACGAACCTAGCTTTGTTAGGTATCGTGTAATGTTCATATCAAAACAGAAATCACGAGTTACCACTGAAGAGGAATGACATTTTTACAGATGTCGGATGACATTTTTACAGTCGACGCAATTTTTGCATAAGACACAATTTTTTTATTAATACCAGTTTTTCTGCAATATCCACTATACAAAAATATGTAATATAAAAATGGTCCAGTAGTTTTGATTAATTAGGGCGATTTATATTATAAAGGGGAAAAAATCTGATTAAATATTATGAGTTTATATATTATAATTTATTCTTTTCTAACCTGTAAAATTAAGGATTATAATAAAAGAAGCAATAGTAAAGATGAAGGTTGAAGGAAAAATTATATATTTAACTATAAACACTTTTTATTTCAAAAAGGGTTTCTTCCGCATTATCCATATTATATAATTCTAACTGTATTATAACTGTAAACTATTCTAGATAAATTTTTATTTAAATATTTCAGTTAACCCGATTAGAACTTTTGTATATTATCTGAATTCATAAATTTTTTAATGAATATAAAAGATTTTACTGGAAAAAGGAATACTTAATTAAATAAATACAGATAGATGAAAAGGAATTTGTACAATAAACCTGTTATAGGTTTTTAATTCCTAGAATTATATTTAGAATTACTTTGTCAAAACATTTTAACGGTAAGATAAAAGCTTTAAATAGTTAACGGCTAGGTAGGACAGTATTTAGTATGCCTGAATAAAAGTGCAAAATCTTTTAACCGGTTATCGATATGATTCAGATACTATTCGCCATTGGGTTCAAACTATAATGACAGAACCAACAAAAAGAACATTCTATATAAATAAATTTAACAAGTAATGAATCAACTGTAAGTTGAAGCAACCAGCTTAGTTATTCCCTACGGCCTACACCTGAAAAATTCAATTGACACGAACCCCCATTTCAATTTATCTCAGGTTTAGGGAATATTAAACAAACATGACGAAACTACCTTGCACCAAATTTCAATTTTTTAACTTTAATAGTTCTGCAGGTAGCTGGTTAGATCTACGGAGATGTTTGACAGCTTTCCGAATCACTATTTTTATTCCTCTTAAATTTCAGAAACATAAAGGAATGAAGATAGAACTACCTTGTACGAAATTTCAAGTTGCTATTTTTACTAATTTCGAAAATTTTCTTGTTAGATCAATGTGTGGGAGACAGCTGAACAATCAATTCAATTAACCCCTAATTAAACGGAAATAATGGAAAGAAAAACAGAAAAATAACTTTTATTAAAAGTTGAAGTTTCTATCTTTATTATATTTGAAGATTTGCTTTCAACTTCTTGAGAGGTGTGTGACAGACACCAAGCAAAGCTCATGCAAAATTTGAAGAACGTTAGACAACAATGACGGAACAACGTTGCACAAAAATTTAAAGTTTCTATATCTTTATTAATTTTTGAAGATATGCTTGTATGATCTTAACAGGTGTGTTGGAGGTACCATATCGCTTAACAATCACTCCACTTCATCTCAAATCTTAAAAACACAAAAGAAATAGATAGAAAAATCTTTTATAAAATTTGAAGGTTCTATCTATATTTTTATCCGAGATTTATTGGTTTCCCCTTATTCAATCGGAAGCTCCCAGAATTCGAACTAATGGCCCGATCTCGTCTAGTAACCTACAGTATAAATTTCATCAAGATAGCGCCATTATTTTTTAAATTATCGTGTTTACGAGCAGACGAATGGACATCGCTAAATCGATTCTGGAGGTGACTTTAAGCAAAAATATATTATGTAAACTTCAATATCTAGCTTGGTTCCTTTTGCTACATTCAAACACTGTCACAAAGATAATATACCCCAATTATATTAATTAATTGAATTAATTATTGCGATAAAATTGAATACATTGACAGAATAAGTAATAATTTATATAAAACTTAATCCAGACATTAGAAGCTGAGTATACAAATAACAAATACTTATAAAAAATAAGTACATTTGATTTATTTTCTAAAAATACCAAACAATTAAAAGTTTTTCATTTTGCTTAACAGAATTATTTTAATTAAATCGTTTTGTTAATTTCTTTGTTATGATGTATTTCAATTATAATTTTTTATTTTTTTAATTTAAAAACACCCACATTTAAAATAAATTAACAGAAAAAACAATTTGCATACAAAATTTTTAATGCCATAAGAATGATTAAATTCAAGGTTGAATTTTCAAATCATAATTCTCTTTATAATTTGTATGATATTGGTTGTCCTGTCTATATTTTTTGTTGTAAAGTTTTAGTCTTTAAGTTCCTATAATTAATTCATTAAATCTTTAAACTCTACCTGAGGAAACCCGAAAGAAGTTAGTTAAATTAAATAAATGTTTTGTAAGATTGAAGTCGATAAAACCAGCAGAAAACTAATGCCGATTAAAATTTTATTAAAAAACACCTCATGTTTTTGGAGTTCAGAGACAACAATTTCAGGATTCTATTTTGTAAATAGAAATTATAAAAGTTTCAAATATTACATCAGACACTTATCCAGCACTGTCTCTTTATTATTATTATCATGTGCGAACCACACAATACATACGCAACTAAATTCAATTGAAACATTTTAATAACAAATCACGACTTGAACGAAATAAACTGCGACTATTGTAAACAATTCATATTTTAAAAATAGAACCAATTGTCATAATCTTATAGCATATTTTGACATTTCAAATTTTTTTTTAAATCCGCTTAAACTCCTTTTCTTTTCTTACATACACAATGAAAATACTTTTTATACCTTTTTATATGAAGGTCTGAGGATGAGGATGTATTAAAGTTGTCTTACGGTTTGTGGCTCAAGTTTATAGATTAGGTCAAAATCGTTTGGATGAAGCGATTTCGTTAAGTGTATGCGAAATACGTCGATCTGTTTGCCCGATTCATTTAAAACCAAGAGATTAATTAGATACTAAAATTGTTACAAATTTATTTTTGTACCATTAAATATTAAAGTTCCATTATTACTTTTGAAATCAATCAAGTGATTTCAAAGCCACCATAAAACATAAAAGTCAAAAGTTGTTAAGTAGTTAACTTTTGACATATTTATACCCAACAACTGCACTAAGTTTTGGTTGTATTCTGCTAGAGTTATAGTCTGGCACAATTGTTTCTTTAATTGAGTCGTGCATTTGAAACTTTGCCAAAGGCATTTAAATTTTATGACTAATGTCATTGTCATGTAACATCTCATCTTCTTTTATTTACAACTCAGGGTTTAATTATGTTGTACATATGAAAAGTTTTCCAAAAGGAGTTAAGATTTATGACAAAAACTTTGAAAGGAAATTTTAAAATAAATTTAAAGCACTCAAGTGTAAAAGAAAGAAAAAATCTTTTATGATGTCTTTAGTAAAGTCTAAAAATTAAGAAGTATAACAGATGTCATTTGGTAAGTCAAAAATTTAAAAAGTATAACAGTATATCATACGTGAAGTTGAGTTTTAAAACTAATTAGATTATAAGAAGTACTTGCTTTCTGGTAATTTCACTTGATGGTGACATTGCCAGAAAGCTAGATTTATATAACAAAAGATATTTATATATAAATATACTAAAGAGAGGACTGATATGGAAGAAACAATTAATTTAAAGTTATATTCCAGTATAAAAAATTCCATTAAAAATGTATTCTGATGTTTTTGAAAAAAATATTACTTTCAGAAAAAAAATAAATTATAATATAATGGCTTTAATAATATTTATTTATACAAAATTTAATATATTTAATATTATTTAATATTTAATTGAAATACAACTTTATTTGAGGTCTTTAAATAATTGCTTGTATTTGCAATAATTGTTTAATGTAATATGAATTCGTTATAAATATATCAAGAACAGAAGATAGTAAAAAATGTAAATTAAATTAGTTCAGTAATTTAAGATTGATTAAAAGCAATTATTAAGAAGAAAGCCTATCTTATTAATAGTAAAAGTCCCTCTAATATTCTTCTTAAATTTAGCTAAATCGTGCACATATGCATTTTGAAATTTAGAGAGCACGCTGGATTAATAAGTGTTCCATAAGTATATAAACCATGTTTATTTAAATTTATATAAAATCGATTCTTTTACAAAATAAATAAAATGAATAATAAAACATCATTAAACCGATGCAACCATCTTAGTAATACCCTAACTTGAAAAATGTAATACGCTAACCTGATCTAAATAAATTTAAGATGCACTAACTTATTTTCGATAGAAATTTAATATTGAATGAAAAATATAAGATCTTTTTTTAGCTTATAATTGTGTAATTTAGTACGTTTTTAAAGGGCGAATAGCATAAGCCTTCAACTTCATTCATTTCAAATTTAGGAAGCTGTGGCGCAACTATCAGAACAATTACTTTAATTCCAAAAAAGTTTCATAAACATCAAGGAAACAGGGTGGAACACTCTTGTACAAAATTTCAAGTTGATATCTCTATCAATCTAGACGATATGCTTTTCCGTATTAGGGAGGTATGTGATGGGTACCCAAAACTTTACTTCAATTCATTTCAAATTTCAAGAACACCATGGAAACAGGAAAAAACTACCTTGTACCAAAATTCAAGTTTATATCATTATTAATTTCGAAGATATGCTTTTTATAACTTGTAAGGTGTGTAAGAGGTACTAAAGTTAATATACTCCCATATTTATTTTTGGTGTAGGGTATAACAAACTGGCTTTATATATATAATACATTTAAAAAAATATTTATTTTTGTAATATCAAATAAATCAAATTAAAAACTAAATATTATTGTCATTTAAAATACAAATTAATGTATAAAACAATCAAAAAAATTAATTGTAAATTAAAAACCACTTCCAAGTGATGAATTATCACTTAAAATAAATTTAATTATACCATTATAAAACAGATTTTTGATGGTCATTAGGAGCAACAATACTATAAATTTTAAATAAAAACTGTTATATTCTTTAATTTAAAACAGTATAAAACTTAAGAATTGATGGAATTTTTTATGACATTAAAATCATCAATAATTCTTTCTTAAAATACATTTTTTTACTACTATTATTTTATTTCTTTTTTTGTCGTCATTGAATCAATTTTCAACACATAAAATAAATTTTTAACAATTTGTTTTTATTTTTAATTTTTAAAATGATTTTTCTAAATTTTTAAAATATTCTTTCCCTTTCTTTTTTTTTGGAAATTTCATTTTGTCTTTTAAAGTCATGTCAAATAAAATTGTTATAATTTACCACACAAACTCACAAACATAAAAGAAAATGTTGAATGAAAACAGTTTTTAGCATATTTTCATAAAAAGTTTAAAAAGATGTGTCTTTAAAATTTTCATCCTGACCGTCTGCTCCAAAGTTGAAATTTATATCTAGAAAAAGCTTAAAAAAGTTTATATATTAATTATTATAACACACTGTATGAAGTGTATATTCAATCTGAAAACTACATATAAAATAATGATAAAGTGTTGCCTTATTGATATCAATAAAATTAATTTACCGTTAGTCATTATATGAAACTCAATAGGGGCAAATTTTTTGACTCTTTGCATCTATCAAATAATCTAAGTTAGAAACTTAAAATTCTGAGAGGAATCAGATGCATACCAAAGAATAACTCATTTAAGAAATATTTATGGTCACTCTTGTTTAAGAGTTGCAAAACTTTTTGAATTACATATATACACAATTAAAGTTCTAACATTTTTTTAGGTGTTTAAAGGGCTTAAAGGGCTTATTATAAAGGGTTTCCTTAACTATAGAACCATAATCTTAGTTTTGAGTAACAACAATACTAAACATTCGTATTTTTTATAATATTTTGCAAGACAATAAAACTTTTTGAAACAAAAAACAATCAATTAATTGTCAATTTCCTTTTTACTAGGACAAATATTGTAAATTCTTCGCTTGGTTTTTAGTAAAGGCTTTCGTAATATATCACTGTAACGGCTTCTATAATTCGCCTCTTTATGTTTTAGAATTCAAACATTGTTTTACCCAGGGCTGCATTAACGCATCACCTAAAAATTAATGAGATATTGGTACCTGGTTAATGGATTTGGTGTACATGATGTTTCTTCAAACTGTAGATTATCTAATTGTTGATGCATGCTATATTCAACATGCCATAGAAAATAAAAAGAGACCACCATCTTGTGTTCCTAAAAATTTAATAATTACTTGAGTGAATAAAATTTTGAGTGTGTCGACGACTACTCGTTTTGTCGAGTTTAAAAATTAAAGAAAATTAATAAAAAAAAAAAAATTGCAATAATAAAATTTGAAGCCACCCAAAAAACTAACGGTTCATTCCGTATGATTGCATTGTTTGTGTATTTGCTGTGTTTTGAATCGTAAAATTTACGAAAGATGGTTCTAGTGTTAAAATTAAATAAAGCGCCATTTGATCTTTTACAATTTGTACTGTAATACAAAAAAAATTCTAAGATAATTTTAACTCAAAACTAACAAAGGAACAATTTTTCAATTTGGATATGTGCTTTTTTAAAAACTTTTGGATTCCTTAGTTACTTGTTTCACTCTCAACAATTCTTTCAAATAAAGTCATTATCCTTGAAGCGAAAAATGACGAAATTTCATTTCAATGAAAGTGAAAGGAGTTATTTATGTATACTTCTTTTTATATAAAAGAAAGAATATAAGTAAAATTATTTATATACTTTCACTTTTATAAGTTAACAGTTAAAAGAAAAATACAGTTAGTAAAAGTGTACAAAATAAGAAAATAATTTTGTGCTATAAATATATCAAAAGTTCACTTTAGGTAATGCTTAAGTGTTTGATTTGGAAAAGTTTAAGAAGAACATTAACATTATTATTTTCAATACGCACCCAATTTTTTTTCCTCCTCCCATAATCCCAGAATTCTGTATTTGCCAAACCCGACTTTCAAAAATCGTTTCACAACCTTATCTTCGTAAATAAGCTGTACTTTGTTATCTCAGGTCCCATCCTAAAGTTTGGTTCAAAAATGGGTTGTGTTTCTGCTGTGCTAAAGTCTCACACTAACTTAGGAACTACTCACAGCTCTAATTGGTGGCTTTCAAAGTCTTTCCATCAAAATCATTTTTAGGCGAATAAGTCAAGTAAAGATGGCTCAAGTTGAAGCTTGGCGTAAGAAGCTTAATTCGATTAATGTTCTATAAAATGTTGAACAAAATACTACAATGATTTTATTGTACATTTTTAGATTGCCATAACTGTACCTGATTTAAATATGTAATATGTATTAATATTCGTATGTAATTTATATGTAAGATTTTAAGAAAGATGAAAAAAAAAACCGCCAAAATCCATTATCGGTATTTTTAACTTCATCTTTCCCATTTTCCAAAAAAAATAAAATTATGGTCGGTTAAGACATTTTAAATTTTTATACCCGTGCATACATATATGACATCGGGTATATTAGATTTGCTCCTCCGTTTGTAACGCATCGATCTAGACGAGCTAGATATAGTGTCAAGGGTACGTATCGGCTCAGAATCGAAAAATGAGTCGATCTAGCTATGTGTGTCTGTCCGTCCGTCCGTCTGTGTGTCAGCACGATAACTCAAAAACTAAAAGAGCTACAGTTCTGAAATTTTCACAAAATATTTTTCAATCAATTTCTAGGTTCCCTATTTTTTTTGGTTAAGATCGGACCAAAACTTCGGGTAGCTCTCGAACAACTAACTTTTTTAACTCCCATATTTTCATATAAAAATTTGAAATTTATCTGCACATCTTGTATAACATGAATTTATATGAATTTTGTTTTTGTTTGTTCTTTTGTTTGTTTTTTTTTTTTTTGTAGATAGATAACGATTTTGAGTTTCGATTTCATACGATTTAAATGATGCGTAAAATTTTTAAAAAAATTTTAGATTTGGACTTTGTACTTTGAGATTTATGAATTAAAATGAAAAAAAATTATGAATATGATGACAATTTTTGATCATGATGATCTGATCATTATATGAGTATGATTATAATATGATGCTTATTTTGCTTGGTTTTAATATAAGTATTTGTGAATTAAAAATTAATTACAAGAGATAGAATTGAAAAATTAGAGCTAGAGTTTTGAAATTTACACAAAAAAATTTTTTGGACATTTTTTAGGTTCCCTATTCTTTTTGGTTAAAACCAGACCAAAGCTTCGGGGAGCTGCCACACAACTTATTTACACCAATATGAATTTCCTCAAAAGTAATAATACCAGGAAGATGAAAATTACACACGGTTAGTTCTATAATGAATCAAGCACTTATATGAAATTTCAAAATGTTACGGCTTCATTTTCGGGGGGCTGCCATACAACTTCTTTGCATCAATATGAATTTCTTGGAAACTGATTATACTACGAGGATGAAAATTACACACTGTTAGTTATATATTGAATCGAGCACTTATATGAAGTTTCAAAATGTCACGGCCCCATTATCGGGGGGCTGCCATTTAACTTATTTGTACCAATATGAATTTCTTCAAAACTAATTATACTACGAGGATGAAAATTACAAACTGTTAGTTATATAATGAATCAAGCACTTACATAAATTTTCAAAATGTTACGGCCCCATTTTCGGGGTGCTGCCATACAAAGTTTTCAGTTCAATAACTGTGAATCTAATAAAGCTAGGAGGTTAAAATTAAAATTGGGCAGGTAAAGTAATAGGACAAGTTACTTGGCAAAGTTGGATATCACTCGGACCAACTTTTAGGGTGGGGCATTTTTTTTTTTTTTTTTTTTGTTTTTTTTAATCAAAAATTATAGGATAATGAGTTAAATTTTTTTAAACTATTTTACTTTTTTATATTTTTTGTAATATATTCTAGCATTATAGAAATAAATATCGGTTTATTTTTCATATTATAGTGGGTATGCACGGGTATCTAAAAGTTGACAAGGGCAACTATAATCTTCCTCGTTTTTTATAAATTTTAACAGAACAAAAGAATTGCCTAAAATTAGATTCGGTTTTTATATAAATAACCTACCGATTTAAAAATTAATGTTATTATAATTTAGATCGAATATTTTGAGCATTAGGTTAAATTTAAGTATCCATATTTGAAAATTGGAAATTTGAAAAGTTTTAAGAAGAAAGTTTTCGAAGACGTTTAAAGTCGTGTAAAACATCTAATTTCATTGAGAGTAGGTCGCATAAGAGCCTTCTGAGTAATTTTTGACTCAAATCAATGAAAACCACAAAATCAGATTTTAGAATAAGGCCTATAATACATATATTGAGTTTCCTTTTGGAATCGAAGCTTGTATGAAATTAGAATTTTAAATTAGGGATAATGATGGATGATAATTAAATGTTTTGAGGGAGGTGGGGAGTGCCTTATAAGAAATTATTTGGAGAGTGCCTTATAAGAAATTAGTTTTTTAAGCTGTATTGCGCCTTCTAGAGTGTAGGGATGAGCTCTCTGACACTCTCTTTGTTCTGCATTGTAAAATTTAGAATTGATTTTAAAATTTAATGCGTGTAGGCATTAATAATTTCAGTAACTTTAGAACAATTAAAGCTCATTATAATAAAGTTACTATAAAGCAACGTCAGTACTTTCTCGCATCTTCATATTAAATTCACAATATTTCAGAAGTTGTTTTACGAGATGGTCTAAAATAAATCTCGCTCTTTTAGGTATTAAAATAACAGCTGCGGTTGCAAGCAATTTGATAAAATTTGAATTTAAAAAAAGAAAAACGTTTTTAAAGGTGTTGATATTGTTTTAAACTAAAAGCCAAAAAGTGAAAAGTCTTCAGTTGTTTTGAAAAAGTTGTTTTGCAGCAGTAGGCTAACTTGTGAAAAATAATTTTTTATGAAGACTTTTTTTGCAACAGACTTGTTCAGAAATAGACTTGATTTACTTGTTTTCTTAAAGGTCATACCATAGGACCGTATAAGCCTCCAGTTTGTTAAAATTTAAGCTCAAAACTCCTATTTAAAAGGTTATAATAAGGTCAACTTCAATAAAGACATTTAACTTTAGAAATTTTTGTTTTCCCCACTAAAACTTTCAAAGTATTAAAACTCAAGTCCGTGAAGAAAAATTGTACAAATAAATAACCGTACAAGCGATATAAAAATAAAAAAAAAAACAAAAAATAATATCCTGTTTCTATTTTTTTTTCAAATAAACTCCTAAAGTCATTCCCGCAAAATTTAGTTCAGGAAGGAAACAAATGAAAAGTGAAACCTACCAAAAAATAAAAGAAACAAAAAACAAGAAACAAAAACAATAAGGGTATTTAAACAAGCACATTTCCTTAATTGAGTAATGTTCCATAATTTGTTTAAGTGAAAGAGTTTTAATACACTTCAAAAACATTATCATAGTTTATGATAATGTTTCAGAACTTTGGTTAGAACTTTATTGTATTTGAAAAATGGTAAAAAATCAATAATGCTTTTTTAATTTTTAAAAAAAAATCTGTATAATTAAGAAGACCTGTTAACTTTTGTTCAAATATAATTTTAGAGTTCAATTTGTTGCACTTCAAAAAAATGTGAATTCAAAAATGTTTAAAAATGTAAAAGTTGCCCCCTTAAAGCTGTTAAAAGGTAGGTGCCACAAAAGTACTGTCTAAAATATTTCGTAGTTTGTTTCAAGAAACTTTAAATTAATGAACAATTGGATGGAACAGTGGTTAGAGTGCCGACCTTTCATGCAAAAGGCCCCGATTCGAATCCCAATGAAAGTAAAAAAACTTTTCTGCTTTTCGACTCGCCTTATGCACCATTCGCCTTTGGGTTCAAATTAATTGCTTAATCAATAATTTATAATTATTATATTTAATAAAAAATATATATATATACAATAACAATATAAAGAAATGCTAAATATAAACAAATAATTTAGTTGAATAATATAACTTACAGATATAGAATACCATATAACTCATATACAAAATATTATTCAAAAATAGAATTATTGTACTTATGGAAAATCTAAAACGTTTTTACATGTTATAAGGCCTAGACCTATCTTATGTTTTAATTGTATGTGGAATTTATTAAGATCAATTCTAATAACACGAATATAATAAGACCTGCTTTTCCTACATGTACTTATGATATAATTGGAAGATATAAGGAGTCAAAAATTTTGAATACAATAAAGTGTTACCGCATAAGGGATCTAATATTTCAAATACATTCATGAAGCATTTATTAAACAAGCTATAGCCTGCTGTACATATTTAAAATATAGGTTCTATAACTGTGCCAGAAAAATTTATAAATAGATCTTCTCTGAACTTTGCGGTGTTGTAGCTCATAGTGAGTGGGGTTACAGAAAAAAGCCCATTTTATAATTATATATCCGCAGTAAAAATTTCTTTTCTTTAGTTCAAAAGTTGGGGATTTTTTTTTTAAAACTCGGACAGACAGACGTAGAGAGTTTTATTATATAGGTGCATTATTAACAATTTCTTTTAATTGTGTTAAAAATTAGTAACATTTTAAATATAAAATCCTTGATATAACAAGTCCGAAAAGATAATAAAAATCATTCAGTACAATTTAGTGGACATGTTTGTCCTTTGATATGGTCCATTTATTGTATTACATGACACAAAAATAAATAAAAAAACTTTGAAAATAAAATTTTTTCCTGTTAGAGTTTTGTAATGTGGCTTTTTAAAATGTTCTCTCTAGAGTCTGGTTAAAATCTGACTTTATATATTTGAATTTTTTTTTTGGTTTTTTTTCTACTTGTTTTTTTTTGTATTTAAAATTCCAATTTTACTCTTAGGAATAATTGAAATATAATTACCTCCGTGTTTTAAATTAATGCTTTGATATTGTTAGCTTTTGGATCACGCAGACTACGACTAACATTTTCTAAATTTAACTACCAAAGTTAGCTGCATTACTAATCAGTTTTTTTCAACATCAGTAATTTTCCAACTGCAATTCCAAAGTAACTTCTCTTCAATAACTTTACTGTGTTTTCATCAGAAGAAGAGATTCAAACGATGGGAAAAAGTATTTTTGATTAATTTATTTATTTATTCATAAACATCCAAATATCACATATATTGTGATAAGCCTGTTATTCAGCTTTTTCTTTTCCAGGTGGGGCAGATATTTTTTTATAATAATATAAATGTAAACTATTATGATATTAATTATAAATTATATTATTTTAATTGGATATAATTCAACCAGAGTTTTAACCTGAGACTCTTCAATTGAAAGACCGATGTCCTAACCACTACGCCAACGAATCGGATGAGTATTTTTTATTGAAAACTATTGTACAAAATTTATTTAATATTGTTTAAATTTATTTATATGTAGTGGGCTGTTTTTTATATGAACTACATAGTAAATGTCAAATCATAAGTCAAAATAATAAGCATTTGATAGCTATTGTACTTATAGTATTAAAGCGGTAGTTACTCGGCCGTTTCTCTTTTTTTAATAAGAGCAGATGCAGATTCGTTAAAAAAAAAAGTTGTGTTTCTTTTTTTGTACTCAAATTATCCGTATTATGTTTATTTTTCAACTCAGATTACGCTCAGACTTCAACCTGTGAGCTCGATAAATTTTTCTAAAATCTCACAGAGATGTCAAAAAATAAAACGTCAAATACATGTTAATATTTATTTTTATTTCCTTTTTTTTTTGAATGACATTAAGTTTCTTTAAAATTATCAGAACACTAATTTTACAATATTAAATAAATAAAATGGAGAATGATAATATAGAAATTGAATATTCCAGCCCTGAGAGTTTCTCTTTGAACTCAGGGCTTCAGATTTCGATAAAACTTTTATCAAAGAACTTTGTTTTAAAAAATCAAATTGAAAATGTGTCACCTACTGACGAGTATAGTAGTGTTAGAAAGACAAAACACTCCTTAAATATTTGCAATACATGACAGTTGCTTAGGCATATTTATCATTTTTGTTGCAAAACAATGGCTGTAACCTTGTAGTACATTGGTTCGGTATATAAAGCTGGATTAATTAAATACATTTAAATTTTACTTCAAATTTATATTTGTTTTATATAACTATTGTGAAGAAGATTCTATATTTAGGTTAAATTGAAGGGAAACCGAAAAACAATTAATTGAAATAAACAAATTTCTATGTACAAAATATTCAAGGACATCCTCATTTTAAATTTTCATTTCAATTTCATTATTATTTTTATACATAAATTATTACTTATTGTGATGTCACTTTTTTATGTAAAAACCTAACAATTTTATGAGTCGTTACTAATTTCACAAATGCTTTTGTATATTTCAAAGCATTTAAAAAAAATTATATTTTTATAATATAATATGTATATTGCATATAATACTGTTGTTATCTGTAATACATAATTTCAATATGAAAGACTCTTCAATTTTTTTCACTTTATGTATTTGTCGTATCGATTTCTTTAAACATTCTAAAGAACAAGGAAGAAAATAGTTGCAATTATCAACCCTCAGATACTGATGCGAACTCGTTATTAAAATTGATCTTATCGAATTCCACATACGATTTAAACATGAGATGATACAAGGCCTTATAACATGTAGAGTTATAGAATATTCTGTATCTGTGAGTTACATTATTCAATGAAATTATTTGTTTATATTTTGTATTTGTTTACATTGTTATATTAATGTGATTTTTATTAAAGATATAGAATTGATTATAATTGAATATTGATTAAGCCATTTATTTGAACCTAACTGCGAATAGAGCTGAGTTAAGTCAAAACCAGATAACTTTTATTGGTATCCAAACTTGAGCTACTTGGAGGAAAGGTCAGCATTCCAACCACTGTGTCACCCAGCCATATATGTGGTACTACTCTGATCAATAAATTTAAGTCCATATATCTATCATGTCTAATTCCATACATAACAAACGGTGGAGCAATTTTATTATACGATTTTCATTTACATGCGTATAACACCTTTAAGACTTCACCTATAAATTCCACTAGGAATAAACAATTTTCATAAAAATTCAAATAATTATAAATATTATTTGAAAAAATATTTACTTAAATTATTTTATAATTTCTCAAACCATGTTCATATCCTTGTTTAAGGACAAGAACTTTTTCCTAATTGTTGGTCAGAGTAAGGTCAAAGTTTTACATTCAAAATAAACAAAAGGAAAACAATGTTAGTCGCCATTAACTAAAACATGAATATTTTGATAAACAAATGGATGATTGAAATTAATAAAGCCTATATTTAGAATTAATATAATTTTTTTTTTTTGTAAATTTCTCCATTTCTCCTATACTTATTCTACTCTGATTATATTCAAGGTTCTTTAATTGCAAAACAAAGCAGTACCTAATGTTTTGATGAAAAATTGAAATGAAATTATCCACATGAATTTAATACAACGCAAAATAATAAATTGGTATCTACGTATAACCATTGGTATAACGTCATTATTATAGTAAGTACAATACTAAACAAAATAAGTTGAACCCATAGATATGTATATTTGAAAATCGCCAACTACAATATACAGCTTATAATTCAAGAATTTTGAGAAGATTGAGTCCAGAAAATTGAATATCAAAAAAATTATATTGATTTCATAGTTTGTATATATATATTGCCTATTGACGAAAGTAAGGCGGAGATTGAACCATCGGCAAGATTAAACTAGAAGTTTTTAATCAAACCAAGAAAATGGCAAATCAACATATCCCAGGAACTAATAAAGATAGAACACAAGCGCGTTCTGCCATGTTTTCATTACATGTTCGAAATTTTGGATAAATTGGACTGGTGGTTTAGGTACCTTTTACGCACCTCTCAAAACCTGAAAAGCATATCTTCGCAATTAAAAAAGTTAGAAAACTGAAATTTTGTACAAGGCACCACTGCTCTGTTTGCCTCATATTCTTGAAATATGATATGAAATGAAGAGGGGGGTCGTGTAGGGAGATTACTGGTAGATTTACTGTTGTTTCAATATTGGTTTTAACTATACATAAATATAAGTTTTAAATTTTAAATAAACTAAAATAATGTTATTTGACTTATTGCCAGTACTGTAATAATTTTATATTCACTTTAACTTTATTTTTGAAATTATTTTTAATAGTAGATAGGATGAAGTGGTAGCAAAATATGGCTTGAAATATAATTACAATTTTTTTCTTTTCTGACTCATAAAAATAATTATAAGCCTAAGTACTTAATAAATTATTATCGTATACAGTAAAGTAAAAAGACAACATAAAATATACAATAAAAGATAATACGTTGGGATAATGTAATAATTTTGGGAAATGTATAAGTAAATGAATCATAAGATAAATGTGAGGTTCAGTTATTGTACTATTACTAAATGGAAGAAAAATATACGAAAAAATATTTAATAAAGTAAAAGATAATTTAAGAACATATTTTGGTTTATTTTTAATAATTTATTCCTTTTCACTTCCATTTTGTTGGATAGCAATATTTTTTTTCCTTTAAAGTTCGGTTCTGTTACTGAGAAAATATTTAAATATACTATAAAAAATTATTAAATTCCAAAGAAAGTTTTAAGAAATAAAATTATTAGAGCTTATCGAGTAATTTATGTATTTTTTAGGTATAATTTAAGGCATTTCTTTAAAGCTTTGAAATTGGGAGCATCCTAGTTGACTTAAATCCATTTCTCAAAAAGACATTTGGCATAAAAATAGTTTGACAATGCAAATTGTATAAAGGTCTATTTCTATCAGAGCGGAACACATTGGATGGAAGCATGTTCCATATTCTAGCAGTTCTCACAATAAATGAGTTTCCATATCCAGTTTTGAGCCACCTAGGGATTTCCACTGTGTAGAAGTGAGCACTTGAGGCCTCCCTGGTGTTGCGTTGGAATTGTTTAAAGGGAGGCATTCATGATTTTTATTCAATATAGCAAGTGTCAATATCTACAAGATATCTATAAATGAGTTTTTTTTTTTTTTTATTCCTTTTCCACTCCTTTCCTTTTCCACTCCTTATGAGTATAGGGCATTAACCAAGTTTTTATTTTAAACTAGGCTTCAGTTTCTTTAATCATAATATTCACTAAGCCGTTGATTACTCGGCTGTAGCAATTGTATAAGGTTATGAAATATGAATGTACAAATGTTAACTTTGTGCGCCATCTATAATCTTATATACACAAGAATTATTTATGTATTTTTATTAAATCTTATTTTATATTACGATATAATTAAACAATTTTACGATATTTTTTTATTGGATATTATCTGACCGGGGTTTGAACCCGAGACCTTCCACATGAAAGGCGGCGTCTTTAACACTACAGATATAAATGAGAGTTAAAACTCCAATATTACGACGAAGGCTAAGAAGAGTGAAAGTAACCTTGACGGAAAGTTCGCCAATTAGGCGTAAGGCCCGATTTTGGATTTTACCCAGATAACTTAGTAAAGTTTGGGGAGCACCAGCCCTAATGTGAGAATTATACTCCATCTAAGGTCTTATGTAGACTTTATAGATATTGGACAGATCTCTGTCATAACCGTAATAATTAAGCATAAAGATAACTAAGGGTTCTATTTTATAGTTATATGTAACGAAGTGTTGAAAGTTGCTGTCCTTGAAAGTTTACACAATTTAAGTTTATGTGTTTGTTTTTTGAAAGTGTGAAATTGATGTTTTTCTTGTATCTATTATCCATTAGAAACATCCTATGAATTGGTTCATATTTACCATCATTTGTATAAAAACTTAACGTAAATAAATTAGTTTTACGTAAATGATTATTTGAATTAATGTTGATGTTGTTAAGAAGATGAGGAGAAGAAATGTTTAATTTTGCAACTTCAGTAAGAAAAAATAACATCAGCAACTTCTCGTCTTAATTTTAAAGTTTTCAACTGAATTAAGTTCAACCTATGTTCATAAGGAGGTAAGATCAACGGGTTTGACCATTGCAGATTTCTCAAAGTAAACCTTGCACCGCCTCTATTTTATTAATATGTACCTCGTAAAATGGTGACCAAACTTGGCTCTCATATTTCAAATTGGGTTTAAAAAAGAAGAATATAAAGATTTAAGAACCAGCCTTATTTATTTATAAAACCAAGCATATAATTAGATTTATTTATAATATAATAGAAATGAAGTTTAAAATTAAGCTTGTCATTGAAATAAACTCCTAAGTATTTAATAGAATTCGTTTTGGAAACGCTAATTCTGTTCACATAAGTGCATATTTTTTTAAATTTTAGAAGAAGTCAAATATCAAAAGAGCTAAGACTCTGAAAGTATCTAAACTATAAATTCCCTTTCTTAAAATATTTTAAATTTTTTTTGTATAATTATAACTTTATTTGCAGGTCCCTATACATAGTTTGCAATTTAGAGGTATCAAGATTGCAATTCCATATAGATATATTTCTTATTTATAATTACTTACCTTTACATTTCAATAATTAAAACAATTTAAATGTTAAAATATAACATTGAATTACTGTTTATTTGCAACATTGTATCCTCACATACTCGTTAATATTAAGCTTATTTCAAATATAATGAAAACAATTTAACTTTAACTTTTTATTTTCCTATTAAATTTATTTAAGATTATTTTACTATACCATATTAAGACATCAATATCAATATTTTTTAATACTCAACTATTAAACTCTATTTTAAATACAATTAACCAATAAAAAATAGTGTAACTAGGTAATAAAAATCAAATGAATATATTTAAAAAAAATAATAATTTTTTATTTTGATTATACAATAAACTTATGACAGTTTTTATTACAAATTTGTTTTAATTGACATTTACTATTTTTATACTAGTTTTAATGATATTCAAGAGTATATTAAAATATTGCTCCTACGTTTGTAACACAAAAGAATGTAACAAGAGTGGATAAACAACAACAACTAAGTCAATTTAGCTTTGCGTGTACATCTGTCAGCAAAATAACTAGAAAACTAAAAGGATTAAAGCCTTTAATATCACCCAAAGTGAATTGAAAAACTTTGTTGGTTTCGTTTATTTTTTTTTGAAATAAAATTTTAAGTCGACTTGAGGTGGCTGCGCTTCAATTTTTAAAAACGTCTATTTGTAGGGGCTTTCATACTTTACGGGTTTCTCTTTAGGGTAGCTTGTATAGGGAAGGTATTTAACGCCGATTATATATGTAGCTATATATGTACCTGCCTGGTTAAAATTGAAAATGATCAAGTAACGTAATAGAGCAAGTGCTTTAGAAATGCTGATCATTACTTTGACCCACATTTAGGGTGGGTCACATGGCTTTTTTAATTGGTAGAATAATTTTTTTTTTCATGGTGGGTTTGCACGGGTATCCAAAAGTTGGTAAGGGCAACTATATAATCTTGCTAGTTTTGAATTTAAATAACTTCTAAAGAAAGACATATTATTTTTATGATGGCATTTTCAGGTTAGATTAGAAATTGCAATATTATATTGTAAATCATAAAATAATATGTGGTAGAATATCATTTTTACCAAAGCTAGTCTTTAGTAAGTTAAAATATAGCTGAAAATATATTTTAATTAGTTTTATGCAATATTATATACTTCATTTACTTTAAAATATGTAGAACAAGAGAATCTGGTAATTATAAATTATTAATTTTAATGAGAGAACTGTAAAATGTGGTAGTTCTTTTGGAAGTCAGAACTCTTAGAGTTGAATACAAAATTAGATTTGCAGTAATTTTTTCGGAAGGCTATATTTTAAATGCTTTGGTTCTGACGTTTATTGTAAGAAGAAAACTAATGGGTTTTTTTTTACATTGCGTGGCTTTTCTGACGTTTTAGTAGTATCCGCGTAGGACCAAATGACTATATATAAAAGATAGCTAGTGCTGCCAGCTTTAAAAAAAGATATAAGTATAATGGCGCATATTATACTTTAAGGACGAAAAAGACGTTTGAAAGTATCATTGTTATTTTAGTCTATTTTATAAAAACCGTTATATCTAGCGATCTGTTCGTTAAGATAACGGTTTGGAGAATATTTTGACGTTTATTTGATGACGATAGGTGCTGCCGTTTTTTTTGTATTATAAATTTAGTAAGTTCAATGACAATTAATATACATTTCTCTTCAATTTTAAAAGTGAGTTCCAATTGCTTAGCTGCCTGCGATTACATATTGCGATTACTTTTTGCTAAATTTTAAATACACAATTTGTTAGGCTTTCAGTTATTACTAAAAGAAAATATAAGTTTAAAGGAAGCTCTTCAAACCTCTTCCACAACATAGACTATATTTTATTCAGAAGTTGATCATTAAAGTTAACTACTATTGACCAAATTTTAGACATCTAGCTATATTAAGTATAAAGAATTAAAAATTAAGTTTTATATCAGCTTGTTGATGGAATAACTAAATTATAATATTATCATTTATTTTTATAAAATACGCAATATGAAACTCTAGGTATATAACTTTGAAAAAGTGATTTTTTAAAACCCTTGATTTTTTTCTTCACTTGTTTCAAAATGTAATCCATACACTCATAGAAAATTTTAAATATATTTATCTACTCACAATTGTAAAAAACTGACCTTGTAAAGGTATTCCTAGAATAATATCTCTATATAATAATATCTCTAGATCTAACAATAACTGATCAAATACGTAAAAATACGTATATTATGTAACAGTGCTCTTCAAATGTTGAATTTACCAATATTATCAATGGTTATCCTCCTCTCAATTTCATTTATCGCATAATTTCATTTTAATAAACGAATTTTAATATAATATAATTTTATTATTGAAATATTCCAGAAATACCAAACTATAATATTATTTTATGGTACAATTGCTCTTAATATTGTATACAAAATGGACTTTGTTTTATCAACCCTAATAATGGTCTTTTTTCCCTTTAAAATAAATGCCAGAATACTTAAACATACTTGACATTTTAAATTAATTAATTGCATATGAGTCCATTATACTGATATTGACTTTGAATCTTTGATCTTTTGGCAATAAATTAATTGAAATTTTATGGTTTATTCAATTACAAAGAAATTAAATCGTAACTTGATATGGTAATTGCTTATTTTAAAATATATTAAATATATGTAGTTGGACAGTATGTACAGCATTAATTACTGTAATAATTTTTTCTTTCACTTTCATATCCTGCTATGAAACAAGGAAACGTTTTTTTTCGGATGTACAAAAAATAATGAAAGAAATTTTGTGGCTACTCAGAATTGACATTTTAATTGAATTGATTAAAATTTGGAAAATGACTCTTAAATATTTTCATCCATGGTTCAATCTAATCCTTGTCAAGTTATATCACAGCTAGGGGTGTGTTTAAAAAATTTATGAAAAATTAATATTTTTGTTTTCAGTTTTTAAGGCATTCTCGAATTTCTGATAGTATTTTAAAAAATTAATAGTTAAATTGGTTTAATATAATTCTGTTACTGATTTGTTTCGTTTAAATTTAAAAAAAATGTTTAACACATTATTACAATTTACAAGTGATGAAAATAACCAAGGGTTTTTAGAAAAGCACATTTTCAAAATTATATAGGTACTGTTTCATACTGAGTACTTTACCTGAATATAATGTTAGAGCTTCAATATTAACGTTTAATTTAGGAAGTATATGAAATATGTGCACTGGTGACTAAGTTACTGCTTAAAAGAAAAACAGTAAATTTTAAATTTTTACATTTTAAAAGCCCCTCAATGAGGAGTTTGCCAAACTTTTCAAGGATCTATACACACCCTCTCCCCTTTTTTAATATCTAGAAATCAAATTGAGAAAAAAAATTTGAAATTTTATTTAGAATTTTAATATCTGAGCAAAAATGGTTAAAGCTGAGGGACGGCTGAAGAACCGCTTTTAAATTTAAGAAAAACCTTTAACATATGTTGAAATATAATGTTGGACCTTTAAATTTTGTATATTAATAAAAATCTAGGAAGAATGTAGTAGAGTAGACTGTGTCAACTCTCTGATACTAGTTTGTCAGCACGATACTAACAAACTACAAGAGATAGAGTTTTAAAACTTTCAAAAAATTTGTGAGTATCCGATATTGTTATGCCCGCATGACTATAGCTTAAATGGTATACTAAATTTGCCATTACGTTTGGTCGCACAGAAATAGGGGGGTGTATTTTATAATAATAATAAAGCTGGATTTCTGAAACTTTGTCAATAGTAGTTAATTTTAATGCCAAAATTGGAATAAAATTTAGTTTAGTTGTAGTGGAAAATGTTTGAAGAGCTTCCTTTCAACTGATATATTCTACTGTTCATAACTAAAAGTCTAATAAGTTGTGTATTTAACATTTTGCCAAAAGAAATTAATCGGATTATTATTACGGTCTTACTGGTATCCCAGAGTTAACACAGTTTACTCTACTGCACTCTTCCCCGTTTTTGGTTAAAATCGAATCAAGGTTTCGGGTACCTGCCATACAAATATTTCAACATATTTTAATCATCATTCAATTTCAAAATTACTAACTTGGTGTGTTATATAATAAGGTAAGTCAACAAAGTTTTAAAGTATTTAGGCTTCCTTTTCAGGGAACTACCATACAACTTTTAGAACCCTGCTTACATATCTTCAGAACTTATTACATTACGAAGTTGAAATTAAAAGTAGGTAAGCAAAATAATGTGGCAAGTTCATTTGCAAATTAAGAGGCTTTTCTTGGCAAAGTTCAGTGTAGTTGCCATGGAAATTGTTTGAACCATAGTACATATCGTTGCAACTAATAAGATTAGTTGATTGAAATACCGAAGTAAGATAAAAAATTTACATATTAGATATTCTTTTCAATTTCAAAACTTAAACTTCTCTATATTTTTATATTAATTTTTTTAATCGATTGTTAATAAAATAACTGAGCCTAAAATATTTATAAAAAAAAATTAATTTACATCACAAACTTTATTATTCATAATTGGAAATGATCTTGGGTATTGAACCCTAAGATTGAAGTCCTTTTTTAATTTATTTCTTTTAAAGTTTTGAAAAAAACAAAGACAAATAAAATAAATAGAAACTCCGATAAAAAATCAATTATGAAATGAATTAAAAAAGGAAAATAAATAAACATCTGGGTGGCACAGTGGTTGAGTGCCGACCTTTCATGCGGAAGGGCCCGGGTTCGAATTCTAGTAAAAGTGAAAAAAACTTTTCTGGTTTTCGACTCGACTCAGCTACCATTCGCCATTGGGTTCAAATTAATGGCATAATCAATAATTAATAGTTATAAATCTTTAATAAAAAATACTTTAATATAAAAATATAAATAAATGCAAAATATAAACAAATAATTTAATTAAATAATATAACTCGCAGATATAGAATACCATATAAGTAAAATATAAAATATTACAATATAAACAAAAAATAGAATTGTAAATATTGAAAATCTAAGACGTTTCTACATGTTATAAGGCCTAGTACTATCTCATGTTTAAATTGTATGTGGAATTCAATAAGACCAATTCTAATAACACGAATATAATATGAACCCCTGTTCCAACATGTACCTATGGTATAGACAGGCTTATTAGCCTAACAGTTGAACAGTTAGCGCTTAAAAAAAAAAAAAAAAAAAAAAAAAAAAACAATCAAGTTCACTGTACAACAATTCTATTTAAATTATATTGTTTTGGTTTATCTTAAACAATCACAATAAGATTGTTTTGTTTTTTTCCCCAAAAAACTTTTTAATAATTTATTTCATTTTGTATTCTATTAAATTATCTTTATTATCCTAAAAGGCGTTAAGTAAAACCCTCTTTAAATAAAAAGAGAATTTATTTTTTTTGAGAATTTATCCTCCATAGTAAAATTTTTCAAATTTCTTTTAAAGAATATTAACACATTTATCTTTTTTTTAATAGGGAGCAGATGGAACCAGTTAAATATTTTATTATAAATTATTTACAAGATGACTATAATAGCAAAATATGAATTAATTTAAATAATAACTTCTAAAAATGCTAAGAAAATATAAAAGGAAATCATACCAGGAAATTACATATCTATTTACTGATGATAAAGACTTAAGTTTGCAATGCCATTCACTCACTTCTATAAATCATTTTATTAATATAAAAAAATTGTGAGGCCCTAAAGTTGCAATTAAGAAGGATCATTCAAGATTACAAGTGTGCATCAGACCTATATCAAACTTTCAAAATTTGATGTCATATTATCGAAACCGTAGGCACGAAAGATTTGCTTCAATTTGTAAATTTTGTAAATGAAAATTATGATAATATTATAGTAAACGAGGAAGAGTGTAGTAGAGTAGACTGTGTCAACTCTGGGATACCCGTATGACCGTAACATATACATTATACCATCCGGTTAATTACTTTTGGCAAAATTTCAAGCATTCAGCTTTATTAGGTGTAGAGTAATGCTCATATAAAAGAAGGAGTTGTATGGCAGCTACTCGAACCCTCTGCAGTAGACCAACCAAATTTTGCAGTAACTTTGGCCATTATACTAAACTACTTTTGGCAAAATTTCAGATACGCAGCTTCCATAGGTATAGAGTAATGCTCATATAAAATTAGAAGTTGTATGGCAGGTACTCGAACCCGTGGACCAAAATGGCTGAATTTAAAACTCGATTCCGTTTTTTGCATAAAAACGAATTTGTGAAAATTTCATAATCCTAGCTCCTTTACTTTTTGAGTTATCGTGATGACGGACGGACTGACGGACGGACGGACTGACGGACTGACGGACTGACGGACTGACGGACGGACGGACGGACATACATAGCTAAATCGATTTATTTTTCGATTCTGATCCGATCCATACACTTGAGTCTATATCTACCCCCCTCCTTCTCTGCGTCACAAACGTAATGGCAAATTTATTATACCCTTGGACTATATAGTCATACGGGTATAAAAATTAAAGCAGGTAATGATAAAACGATGGTGTTTGAAAAAGCAATTTATAAAAATTTAACGATGTTCCATAATAAGTTTTGGGTTAAGAAACCCTATAGATTTTCGCATAATTTTTAATTTACATTTTTTGAAAGCAAAATATCCGATCGGAGGCATTAGGAGTGGTTAGGACGTCCGCCTTTCTGGTTAAAATCCTGGTTGGACTTCTAGTTATAACTTCAGCTGGGCGAAGTGGTTAAAGTGGCCTGTGTTCAAATCCTATTGAATTTGAAAAAAAAACTTTTATTTGGCCATTGTGTTCAAAGTATTGAGGCTTAATCAATAATTAATAATTATATATCTTTAATAAAAAATAAATAAATATAACAATATAAACAAGTCAAAATGTAAACAAATAATTCAATTAAATAATATAACTCACAGATAAAGAATACCATATAACTCAAATACAAAATTATTACAATAAAAACAAAATAGAACTGTATCTATTGAAAATCTAAGACATTCTACATGTTATAAGTTATAGGGGACCTGAAACGTAAACCTGAACGCCAAACGCCAAACCTGAAACGTAAAGGATGAATCACTCACTTGTATGTGGTAGGGGACTGTTCATAAATAAATGAAAAAAAAAGTATAACCGTATGTAAGGGACTTCACACTAATAATTTAAATTAAGTATAACTCATGTATACAGTAAAAAAAAGTCATTAAAAATTTTTATTTAAGGGTTGTGCATAAAAGAAAATCAACTTTATATTTATTTTCTCTCCTCTTCTTTCTAAATATGAATAACTGAAATTTAAAACTTTTTAAACTTTTATAAAAAGAAAACAAGCTAAAAAGATAACCCTTAGTAAGAAAGGTAAATTTAACTTTATTGAAGAATTCGGTGACCTTATACCTTGTCTTAAAACACAAAAAACAAATTGGGAGCAATATAAAAAATTAAAAAATGTTTTCCTAAAGGGTTCATTGAACATTGAACAAAGGTTTCAAGTATTTGTTATTTTTAATAATCTTCAATCTTTACAGCATTGCATTTACAATATTGCTCTATTCAAAAATATATTTGGAAAATTTTAAAGAACTCAAAACATTGTTTATACCCCTGCAAACATTGTTCATTCAAATTATATGATTAATTTTTGTTTTTTTTTTCATCTAGTGTATCTAGTAGATGTTATCCAATTAATATTAAATTAGTTTGATCTTAACAAAGAAACCGTGGGTGCAATTCTGTGAAAGCTTATCACACTTAAACCCATTCCTCATATTAAAGTCTCATTAAAAACGTTTAATTTGTGCTCCGGATAAGTTTGTTTTTTTTTTGTAGGTGGTGCTGAAGTCATAGCTTCCTTACAACTTTAAGTGATTTTTATTTTTCGATTTTCAAAAACTATCTTCTGATCTTCTAATCCCCACACTCTAAGCTAACCAACCATGACTAACCTATTGATTCTGTATATCTAATAGGCCGCCAAGTTGGGGCTGTGGGGTAAAGTTTAAAATTTTCACATTTTGTACATGTGATACTTTTTGAGAATTGAATTGAGTCAGACTTAGAATTTGTAAATTCATATTAGCACAATGATAGAAAAGTCATTTTAAAAAAATTACATAATAGTTTAATTGATTCTAGAAATAACATTAATTACACCATACGTAATTTGTGCATTCATTTTTTTCAATAACATCAACTTCAATTAAAAATCTATTGAGAGGGGCAGCAACGCACATTGGTATTAGCTATTTTAAGTACATAACAACTACAATGTACTCTATTCTCTTCTTCTTTTTTTTTATTTTGTTGTAAAAGAAGTCGATTATGTTTTTGACTTTATGTCCAAATTAAAAAATAGTAAAAGTGACATATAAAATTATAAAAAAAAATATTTTAAAATCAATATGTTTTATACCCCTTTTTTATTAATTGATTTAATGTCACTTTGAACACGACACAAAGTCAATTGATGTTAAGACCTTTTTTGTTACCCACTAAAGACCTTTTAAGACACCCACTCATATTTTTTATACGATAAATTTTATTTAAAAATACTTAAAACATCTAATGAAAACTGTGTTCCCTCAGAAATTCCTTTTTTCTGTTTAACTGTTATAATTTTTGACATTAAAGAATCAATCAATACCTTTTGGCAAAATAACACAAAGACAAATCATGGATTCAAATGTTAAAGCATTCAAATGTTATCAATTATCAATATTTAATTCTGTGAAAAATAAAGAGTATTTCATAAATTTATATATATATATTAAATATATATATATCTATCTTGTATTTATAAATCATGTATGTAATAATAAAACAAGTGATACAAAAAAAGGAAGGGTTTCTAAAAAACCACATTTTTAAAATTATAAAATGTATCATACTATAAGTTTAGAGTAAAATATATATATAAAAATAAATTGATAATATTATAATTTATTTATTTCATCAATTTCTTAATTAATTATGAATAATAATGAAACTCATATTTAGAATATAATCCCAATACAATCAAGAAAGCTTGTTAACATGTGTCGAAATATGATTTTAGAACTTTAATTTTACGTTTAACCTTGGCAATATATTGACAATAGCCTAAGTTGAAGATTTTAAAAAATAGCTTCTAATTTTTTTTTTAAAAAGTTGTCCTGACTCTCACAGTTTTACCAACACTTCCCTCTCTCAAAGTTTGTGAGGTTGAAGGAGTTAAATTGTGACGTGCACCAAAATTTGAATATTTTCATAGAATTTTATTATATAAGTTAAGTTATATAAGAGACACTCTCTCCAATTTTAAGAAAGACCTGAATTTATTTTTATTTTAAAAAAAAATTTGGACAGGTATTCAATTTATAGGTGTTTAAAAATACCAAAATTCTATTTTAAACCCTTTACAGTACCGAAACAGTGAGCGTTATACAAATTTGTTGGAATCTAACTCCTTGCAAAATTTCAGATTTCTACCTCAAGCTGTTCAGAAGATATGGGGGGTAGAAGTTTTATATAAATTGAGTTTCGTAAAACGGTAAATTAAAGTTGCGTACGACAATCCTCTATATATTTATAACGGTTATAAAGGTTGTTGATTTATTGTTCCAGATTGAAGATATACCTTAAATAACCCTTGTTGTAGCAATTTAAATATATAGCACTTTTTCGGACTCTGGAAGCCTATTATAGCTCCATAACGGGTACGGCTATAGAAAAAGGCTTACAGCTATAGGAATTATGTTAAAATTTATTTTCTTAATTTTAAAAGGTATAAAAGTTTTGTAAACTTACGAACGGATGGACAGACAAATTATTTGGACACATTTTTTTTCCAAAATCTTTTGAAAATGTGCTTAAAAAAAAAAAAAATTAAGAGACAAAATTATTATTAATATACGATTATTATGCATTATTAAATTTTAAGATGATGTGCGCCGCAAGTTATCTTCTGTCAAATAAACAACATGGGAGTAATCACAATGAATTTTATTATTGTTATCCTTCAGACTGAAAAGTGATATCAATAATATTTTTATACTGACTTTATTTCCATTATAGTTTCCTATTTTTGAACCCATCAGTAGTAAAACATCATTCCATATTTATCAAAAAACATCCAAGTAAATAATAATGTACCTATGATAAATCGTTAGAAGGTCAGAGACTACCATTAACATATTAAAGTTTTTATAAATAAATACAAGAAATATTACAAATTGTTTTATATTTGATCTCTTCTTTGTTTAGTTTGATGTCAAAAACATTATTGATTTTGTTAATACTTTGTAGTTAACTCACAAGTTAGTTGTTTTTCTAAATATCAAATTTTAATTTATTTTCAATTGATTAATTTAATTATGCTAGGTTCTAAATTCAAAAATATCCTGGAAAAAGCGTATAATTCAGATTTTGTTAGCAACTCTTTGAGAAAGGACTTTGATTAATTACATTTTTACATTTTTCCTATCGCCAACCTTATTTCTAGAATTTATCAATCCTCTATCCAACAAAATTCATATCGTTACTGATGACAGCACTCTTGATTGTTCTTATTTTGATGAGAAAGCAAGCAGCTTATGTTACATCAACATCGGTAAATAATGAACGAACTGAAGTTTCAAGTTCCTGAAATAATGATCTCCAAATAATTAAACATTTTGGAAACGTGAACAGGGTAAGTTTTAATGCTTCGAAAACCCAAAGCTGTCTGTTATCAAGCAAGCGAAGCGATTCTGTACTAATCATTTCTTTTGGCAATATGGGTATTCAAAACTCCGAATCCCTAAAAATCTCAGACATTGAGTAAACGCAAAAATTTCTTGGAATGACCACATATTTTGGGTCGCTAAAGATGTTGCGAAATACCTGGGATTCTTTTCACCTCCGAATCTACTTCAAATTTATAAAGCCTATATTCGACCGGCACTTGAGTATAATTCTCATATATTTTCTAGCGCACCCAGCAGCGCTTTCCAATAGATATCCAGTATCATATAATAACGTCACAAAAGACTTAAGCGTTTTTATGTCATCGCCGTCATGTAGAAGCTGCATGCCTATTCTATAAACATCTACTAGGTTTTAAAAATTAAAAATATTATGCCTAAAATCAAACCCTACTGCCATAACACACGATTAGCAGCTCAATCACATTCCTATACACTAGAGCTTATTCCCGCGGTAATAGATATAATTCATCTTTTGAAATATAAGAAGTTTCTTTATGTTATAAAACCTAGGGTAGGACTATCCCATTTACTAATTGTGTGTCGATTTCATTGGGATCAAATTCTCATATGAATTATATGTTATATTCACTAGTACTTTTCCTCCTATATTTCAACATTTCCCTATGATATAGACAGGTTTGCTAGTCTTAGAATAACATGTAATAAAGATATAATTTCTATGGATGAGGACCTTTTCAGTGCCTCACATATATTTACCGTTTTTTACTACAAAAATCAAGTCACAACATGGTAATAAATCTAATTTTGTTTTTCAAGTTAATCCAAATGATTTACACACACTATACTAAAAAAAATAAATTCTTTTACCTTTTCTTCAAAAAATTTTTCTTTAAATTGAAATTTGAAATTTAAATCTTCTGTTCCATAACGTTCATTCCAACTTATTTTCAAGGTCAGGGTCGTATTGATTTTTATACTTTATTAAATGGTAATGTATACATACTGTAATACATTCCATCTATTTTTATGTAAGATCACTATAAAGCAAATATTGAAAAAGTTTCTTGAATACCTATTTTATACATGAGAACCATTTCTTTTCTTTGTCTTTAATAATAACATAAGCGTATCGTTTTGGCACGTTTTTCCTCTTTTTATGTAATAAAAGAAAAACTGATTATCGGGTACTTTAAATTTAAAAGAATGTGTTAATTTAGCACATTTTTATATTTTTTTGAAATCATGTGCTAATTAGCTTCATTTAGTCCATCTATTTTTCAATCAGTTTACATAGCTACTATACTTTTAGATATTTTTCGCTTGACTTTATAAGACAAGTACATAAAGGTAAAGAAGCTCTAAGAGAAGATTTAATAAAACTGTCTAATTGTATCTGAGACAAGATAATTTGAGAAAATATTTTAAAATATAAATTTACAAACTCTACAATATTAAACCTCTTTTGCAAATCTTAGTTTTATATACCGAGTGGCTTAAATTGTTTTAGCACCATAGGGTAATAGCGCCAAAGTTAACTGAAATCTACGCTTCCGAATGTAGATGCTGATTAATTAGGTAATTAAGTATAATATATTTTGAGAAAACAGATGATTATTTTATTATAGGGTATGTTTCGTGCATTCGTTCTGGACTTATGATTAAGATACTAAAACAATGTAGAAATCCTTATAAAAATCTATAAAAATAACCGACGTATAACTTTTTTACAAAATTCTTTCAAATTATAAAAAAGACACTAGAAATTCAAGGTCCCGATCTCAGGGATAGTTATCAAATTTTATTATTTTTTTTTCTTAAATAACTGAAACATGAAAATTTGTATACTCGTATATGGGTTTTTGGGTGCGGAAAGAAATCGTGGACTAAAAATATTGCTCTTAACGGACCGCCAAGTTGGGGCAAATTTTGTATGCGAGAAGCACCTTAAAAATGGAGTTGAGTCTGTTAGCAGGCTTGGTGTTTGGTAACACATGTCGGTCCTATGATTGGTCAAAAAAAAATTTTTGCAAGTAAATTACGTCCAATTTTGGAAAGTAGTTAGTACTTCTTTGATTACAGGAACTTTAAAAAATTAATAGAATCATCCTAGGACATTTTAAAATTAACATTTACACCATGTGTAATTTTTATGTTAACTTTTGCAGTGACATCAACTTAAACTTAACCTCCATTGAGAGGCACAGCAACGCGCACCGAGTATTAGCTAGTTTGTTATAATTCTCCAATTCTGTCAATTCCTAAAAAATAATCTATAGTTGATGTTGTAGTGAATTTATAGTTATTACTGTGCTATTTTTTATTAAATAAGAGATCGTTTAAAATAAGATTAAGTTATATTTATTACTAATAATAAGTAATAACTAATAACTATTTATAATATCATTTTCTTTTTAGATTATTTTTTTATTTTCAAGTAGTTTGGCACGGTTTTGAATGTTCAAATACAAATAGTAAATTAAACAATTTTTTATTGGCAACAATCATAAAGATTTAATCTATAGATTTTGTATTTTTGTAATGATATTGGTTTAGAGCATTTAAAGGCCACCCCAAAATTAGCTTTATGTTCATTTAAACAAGATATGAAATTCTATTAGTGTTCGATCCAAAAAATTTCCAAGTTGAAAATAAGAAAACGATGTTAGTCGTGTATTTGTTTAAGACAGTCAAACCTGCTTATAATGAACTGCATTAACATCTTGGTTAAATTTTTTGATAGGAAACCTTACTTAAATTTTTTTTTTAATATTTGAATTTGTGCGTACTTTAAAAACAATGTTTTCTTTTTTCATTCACAATTTACATACCCAATAAATTTGTGAGCTGTCAACTTATTTTCTAACTTATCTGCATTCAAATTTTGCTTAGGGACGGAGACATTGGTATTAAGATTAGTATATTATTAAACAGTCAAACTTTTTTTTATTAAACAGTCAACTTGTAAGAGAATAAAAAAAAAAATAATATTCAAAATTTTTGTTCTTTTAAAAGGGTTTCTTATTTGTGAGTTTGACTGTAATTGATCTATTAATATTTTAAAAAATTTTATAATTTATTTTTTTATAAATTTATTTATAAGTTTTTTTTTAAAGTTAAACTTCTTCTTTTCAGCTCAATATATTTCATATTACCTTTTAATTTGGCAACAAGAAATAAAACAGGTAAATTAATCACCCTGTTGAAAATTTTAAAGTTTAAATTTAATTTTCTTCTAAAATCGATTTTATCTTAATAAATTGTATAATTCTGGGATATTATTTCAAAAATTGGATATCAATAGATATAAATTTTCTTTTGAGGCAGGTAATAAATTGCAGAAAATTTTCAATTAACGTATATAATTTGAAAAATAACTTTAATATTTTGAGAATATTTTTAAAATATTTGAGAAAATGATCTTATATAGTTTTAATCTGTCCATATGTCTAGAATCTAGATATTCACAAAACTTCTACTATTAAAATAAAAGAATGAAATTTAAATTATACGGATAAGTATTGTAAAAAAAATGAATTTATTGCAAACAACTTTTATCTCTAAACCTTTACTTTAACACAGTTAAAATACTTCAAAGTTTTAACTCATTGCTTCATACTTCAAAGTTTCTAGTATTTACAAACTGGAGAATTAGATACATTATACTAACTTTATACTAATATTTAATTTTTATAATTAAATGTTAGTTTTAGACTCTAGTTAATTACTTAATTAAAAATTCAATGAATTTGAGCTGAACTGAAAAATTTGAGTTAGCTCAATGTGTGAGCTTACTGTATAGCTTCAACTATGAATTAGCTCAACATTTGAGCTTATGCGTATAGCTCAACACACGAGTTCATCTTTGCATTTGAGTTCGCTCTTTTACAATCCTGTGTTATAATACTTAATATTTGCTTTTAAAAGATTTATGGATGCATGCAAAATTTGCAATACGGTTTTGTAATTTACTGAACAAAATTTTACAAAGGTTTAAAGGGTTAAAAATTTGGAACTTTTGAAAGAATTTAAAAAAAATATGGAATTTAAAAAATATTAATAAAAAATTATATTTTTGCCACCGCCATTAAAAAGCGAGGGTCAAATCTGACCACCAGCATAGTAGTAAAGACACCGCCTTTAATGTGGAAGATCTCGGTCTTAAACCGTGGTCAGATCATATCCAATAAGTTAATATCGTAAAATTAGATCGTAAAAGTTTATATCGTATTATTTAATAAGATTTAATAAAAATATATAAATAACTCTTCTGCAAGGTAATAGATGGTGCACAAAATTAAGATTTGTGTATTCATAATCTTATACAATAGCTATAGCTAAATTGCATTGACAGCTGTTCTTAATTTTAAAGGGCTTCCTTAGAATCGAAGAATATTAAATTACTTTAAATTTAGTTTTCAAAAACTTATTACTGAACATTATTTAAATTTGTAAATGTGCTTTTTTAAAAATCCTTCCATTTTTTTAAAACCTGTTTAAATATTGTTCTATTATATTTTTATATTGTGGATTCTTCTACTATTATAGTTAGTAAGTCTTCTATTAACTCATAGAGAAAATAGAAGGCTTTGATTATATAAATAGTATAATAAATAATAAGTAATAAAGAGTTAAACGAAGTTAGTAGTTATAAGGAATGCAAAAAGAAAATTATACGAGTAGTATGTGTATAAAATAATTTGATAACAAAATTTTAAATTAAATTTTGCTTTATGCTTATAAAAACAGGTCACAAAATAGTTTTAAAATAATTAGAATTTTGTAATTTTCAAACTTTATATAAAATTTAAAATAATAACATTTCATGACTTATTAAAATGTAATAAGAGACGAAGTTATAAAAGTCCTGGAGTTAAGATTCCCCTAGGGTTATAAGACGCAAAAAATTATAGGGATTATGTCTCATTTTTGAGAGACTTTTGGCTTACTCCTCGGAGCTATATTCTACCGAAGAATTTTAGCTTATTTTTTACTGGACTTTTTAATCCTTTAAAATTTAAAACTTTTGCCATATCAACGATTGTAGCAGCTTGTTATGTATATAGTTCTGGTATTTAATTGAAATTATAAAAATATTTAAATAGAGCGACTCTTAAGTTGGCAAATGGGTTGAAAAAATTATTTCTGTAACAAGATCATTATGTATTAACACTTGATCACCAGTTCTTGATCTTGAACCAGGTAAACAACACACCAATAACAAAAAGTTAAGGTATTAAGAAAGTTTAACTTAACTATTTAAGCTATTCAATATAACTTGTAAAAAGGTATTTTGTGTATACAGTCAATATAAAGTTTAAACAATTTGGTAATTCTCGGTTGGGTCGCACAGTGGTTAGAGTGCCGACCATTCATGCAAAAGGCCCGGGTTCGATTCGGAGTGAAAGTTAAAAATTCTTTTATCTGCTTTTTAAGTCCCCAAAATATAAACAAATAATTTAATTGAATAATAAAACTCACAGACAGATATAAATTGCCATATAACTCAAATACAAAATATTACCATATAAACAAAATAGATCAGTATCTTTTGAAAATCTAAGACGTTTCTTCATGTTATAAGGCCTTGTACTATCTGATGTTTAAATTGTATGTGGAATTCATTAAGATCAATTTTAATAACACAAATATAATATGACATTCTGATCCAACACCTACCTATGGTATAGATAGGCTTATTAGCCTAACAGTTGAACAGTTAGCGCTTAAAAAAAAAAAAAAAAATTCAAAACTAACTCATTTCATATATATAAAAAATTTTTAAAATTCTTTAAACATCCAAATAAAACCCAAATCAGTGAAAATGACATAAAATCAAAGATTCGAAGCATAAAGAGGAATGTTTACAAAGATTAGATTTTTCTTATGACAATAGGAAGAAAAAAAAAAGTTTGTAGGCAAATTATTAACAGAAAGGGAAAATATTGTTTATATCTGCAATAGAATCACAATACCAAATACTTCACCACATCTTTTTACAACAAACCCTAGAAAAACAAGAGAAAAAAAAAAAAAAATTATGAAAAAAAAAATGGAAGCAATTTTTTAAAAATTGGTCAATTTATAGAACCTATAATTCTATCAAATCCTTTCATTTTTCTACAAAATAAATAAGAAACTTTAAATGAGCAAAAGAAAATCTAAAAATTTTAGTATATATATATATGGAAAAGTTTTGATAAGGTGAAAGATTTTTTATATTACAATAAGCTGTTAAAGAAATTTCTTTGAATTTTGTTTGCCAAAATCGTTTTTAGGTTTCCTTTTGCACCAAAAGCAAATTGAAAAAAAAAAGGAAACCATTTGGATTTGGTATTAAAATTATATTTCGTAAAAATTCCATATTTTGTAGCTTGTTTTGGCAACTTTCTTCTTTATGAGTTTTTTAAAAGGAAATCTTTTTATTTTGTTATTTATAAAGAGACCAACCCTTAGTTATTTTCTTAGGTTCTTGTATTTTTTTAAAATTAGCTTAGTAGGTAAAATCTCGCAGTTTTTACATACTAAGCAAATATAGAAACAAAATATGAACAAACAATTTAATTTAATAATATAATTGGCAGATACAAAAATACCTTAAAAATATCTCATAATTCAAATATAAAATTATTACAATATTTTACAAATAGAATTTACCAATTGAAGTTATAAGATGCATCTATATGTTATAAAGCAAGCCTAGTACTATCTCATTTAATTTGAATTTCACTAAAAGTAAATTTAATACTTCGATCAGTTTCGCGCATGACAGCACTCTGGTGACATCTTACAAATTTCCGAAAAAGTCAAATGCCACAACCCTTGCAGTTGACACAGAGAGACTGTCTACGACCAATGCGATTAACAACAATCTAGTGAAAGCTGCTAATTGGGTTTCGAAAAACAGAGTGAAGTTTAACTCTCCCAAAGCCCAATGCTGCCAGATAACAGTTAAAAAAAAACCATTATAACACTACTCTGAAGTTTCTTTGTGAAATCGTGCAGCTTAACCAAAAAATTATGGGGCATGATCATATTTTTCATATAGCTAAAAGTGCTGACAAATGCTTGAGTTTTCTCTTTAGGTGTATTTCTCTTGAGTTTTCTCTTTGTTAGACGTATTTCTCTTCAAGGGAGTGTCCAAAATCTATAAAGCTTAATTACAATCTAACATGGAATATAACTCACACATTTGGGCTGGCACTTCATCTATGTGGAATAAAAATGTGGAATGTGATTGTAGGAATTCTGTATTTCTTAAAGTTGGCAATTCTGATATTTATAATTTACCCAAATTTAAGAAGAATCTTAACGGATTATTGACGAATTTACAATCTAACTCCCGTTGTCCTCATTTTTTTCCTTTCCTTTCCAAATTCCTTTCTCATTCAATCACAACTATCTGAAGTACAAAGGATCATATTCCTAGTTTGTGGTTTTACAATAAAAAAAGAAAAAAAAAAAAACTTGTTACTTGTTTCAGCTATTTCTAAATAGTAATTCGGTAAGTTAAGATATTTCCGAAAAATTTTAAAATTTACTCTTGTAACTTTGTAAACCGATATAACGCAAATTTAAAACAAATGTGTTGTCCTGTTATTTAGCTTAATGAAAATGTGGTCACTTCAAATACAAAAATTATTCGCCTTTTATCAGATATAAAAGGTTAAAATGTTAAGAGATTTCAAAGAAAAGTAAAAAATTTAAATCTACCATTTTCTTTTGAAAATGGGTGGTTATAATATAGAGCTCTTCATGTCAAGAATAACCGGTTTTTAATAACTTAAGTAATAAATATTATAAAGTTTCCGATTACTTTTTTCCTCTGAAAACGTCAAAGTCGGAAATAACTGTCAATTTGACACTTAAATTACATATGGTAAGAATATTTTGCGAAATTTTTGACTCTTCGTAAATACATTGAGGAGTTTTTGAATTTTTATAATTGATTAAAAAGTTTTCTTATGAAAAAACCCAATTCACTCCATTTGGAGAAATTTAGTTTGTTTGATAGTTTTATACACCTGGATGACAAGTATGGCAACTGACAATTCGGTTAAAAATATTCATATTTAAATTTAAATTTCTTACAAACTAAAAGATGAGAATAATCTTACGAACTCGGGGTAAAATGATTTATCCCAAATTAAATCCTAAAATTTAATTTATTTTTTTTATATTGAAAACTATTTAAGATTAAAACAAAGTTTTATATGAAAAGATTGATCAAAATAAAAAGAAGATGAAATGAAATGAAAACATTTTTTATTTTTAAAATTATTGTTTCTCAAATCTGGGTGAAACTATTTTTAACTTAAATATAGAAAAGAAATATTAGAGATTTAAATTCTTTTAATGTTCAAGCGTTTAAAAATAATATTGATTATGTAAAGATAAATAAGGAATGTGAAATAAAGTCAAAGTTAATTCACAAAATAATTACAATAATTTACAAAACTAGCTTATTACCTTCAATGCGACAAAAAGTGGCGGTTTGCATGACTTACTTACTTACTTGTTGGGCACTACAAACCATGAAGGTTCTGGCCCTGATTCAATATCCCTTTCCACTCCTCTCGGTTTTGCGCAGATCTCTTCCAATTGGCGATGTGCAACTTTTTTAAGTTTGCCGATGTCTCATCTCCCTAACGGAGGTTCGGTCTCCCTCGAAGTCACTTTATCTCCTTGACTGCAGCATCGTTGATATTCGCTCGACGTAACCGAGCCAATGAAGGCATCTGATTTTGACTTTCTTGACTACATCCACATCATTATACAGCTCATAGAATTCGGCATTATATCTTCTCCGCCAGACCGCGCCATCGTTTACAGGACCAAATATTCTACGTAGAATTTTTCTTTCAAAAATATCTAGTGCTAGCTCACTTGCTTTTGGCAGTGTCCATGATTCTGAACCCTACAGCAGATCTGGCAGTATGACCGTTTTGTATTGTTGCACTTTAGTATTTCCCGATAGGAGTTTTGAGCCAAGCTGTTTTGACAAACCGAAATAACAACGGCTTGCCATGGTTATTCTACGTCTTATTTCTACATTTATATCATTTTCAATGTTAACATTGGTTCCAAGGTAGACAAACTCCTTAACTACCACAAAGTTATTTGCACCGACAGTGATATTGTGTCCAATAAGATATTGATTGGATTCCAAATTTGTCGATGGCATATACGTTTACACGAAGACCCACTTTGTTCGCCTCTTTTTCAATTTGGGTGAAGGCTTCAGTAACTAATCGTCGTAATTTTCCCACAATATCAACGTCGTCAGCAAAACCTAGTAGCCGAACTGATTTATAATATAATTGTTCCTACCATATTAACGCCAAAACGACGTAAAATGTACTCTCAACACAAAATTGTTTTGCATGATTTGCATTGGTTTGCATGACTACTATAACTAAAAAACGAAAAGAGCTAGAGTATTAAAATCCCATCCCAAAGTGTTAGTTAGCCATATTGAAAGTTCCTTATTGTTTTCAGTTAAATTGTAACTATGGCTTTGCTTCATTTAACTGGATAAGATTAATAACAGCGCAACCTCTTCTGTGAACTTCCAAAGTTTATGATTTCGTTTTCTGGGGAGTTTTCTGCCAAGCAAATTTTTAAACACTGCTTACATATCTTCAAAACTAAATTAATTATGAAGTTTAAATTAAAATTAGAAAAGTAAAGTAGAGTAATATGGCAAGCTCGTTCAAATTTTAAGATTTCGGGATAAAGCTATGAGCATGTAGCTATAGTTGTCATAGCTATTACTGGAGAATTTTGTGCTTTGTTTTTAATTTTAAATTTCTATCATTTAATTTATTTTAAATACCATAATGGTTCTCACAGGTATATCAAAGCAACTATAATTTTCCCAGTTTTTATTATGTTTAAAAATTATTATATTAAAATAAAATAAATATAAATAAACCTCATAAAAATATATAAAATTATATAAACATACTAGTTGTATTAACCTGAATATAACTTCCTTGGTTTCCTTAGAATAAAATAAAACCCCTCTAGTTAACAATTATTTGGTTAATTAAGAATCAATAAAGAAAACTTAACAAGAGTAGGAAAATATTGAATCTCGAATATCTTTAATATTCAAAAGATTAGTTTCAACGGGATTTCCTGATTTTTGGTAAAACTTACTACAATTTGTTTTTACTTTATTGTTTTTATTCAGTTTTAGAAATAAAAAAAAAATTTGATTAAATGTTTTTCAGTGAGTTGATTTTAATTTTACCAAAAATCATTTTATACATGTGTTTTTTATCCGAGGTTTTGGGTTTAACATATACATGTATGTTACTTTAATGCCTATTCAATATACACAAGAAAGGAAAAAAACAAAAAGATTTTCTTTATTCTTCCTTGAATTTTCAAGGAAAAAATCAATTGAAGATTATTGGCTCTTCTTTTTATTCTCGTTTGTGCAATTCAGTAAACAATGATATTGTCAATAAGTTTTTAGCATATTTTCAAGAAAAATGTGCTAATATAAAGTCACAGCGTCTGCAATTGAATTTAACGCTGAATTCAGCATGTCAGATGTAAAAAAAGATAGTGTGAACGTCAATGAACGTATTTTTCATTTGACTTCAGATGGCAGCTAAAAGTACATATGTAAATTTAATTCTAGAACCGGCTCTAATTCTGTTTGACTTTATATATGTATAAATAATATATTATATATTTATATATAGATATACGTATTCAAAGTAAAATTGTTTTTTTTTTAAATATTTATAATAAGTATTTAAGTATTAATTAAGAGGCCTCGGTGGTTTAGTAGGAAAATATTTGACTTTATAACAAAAGGGCTGCCGTTTTGAATAATGTTTCTTTACAAAATCCTCATAATGACCAAATTTTAAAATATACAAATATATAATATAAACAAAATAAATAATTTTATTTATTTATATATTTATAAACAGTCCCTTGCCCAATACAATGTGATAAGGGAGTGAAGCATGCCTTTCTTTTTCAGGGGTGGCAGATTATACTATTAATTAATTTTATTAGTTATATTAGTGGTTTCGCTTATATCATATATTTTTATATTTAATTTTATATATTTGGTCACCATGGGGATTTGCACAGAAAGATTTTTTTCCAATAATTTTTTTCAATTAAAAATTCATGAGCCGTACGGGAATTGAACGTGAACAACCTCGGTTAGTAAGCCAAATGCTTACCCACTAATCCGCCAAGGTCCCAAAAATAAATAATATTACTTATAAATTGATAGAAAGTATTGAAAGTGCGTGCACAACGGGCCGCAAAACCTACGTGTTCGGATGGTATATATTATCCCCCATATCAAAACTTAGCAGTTATTGATCTAATAGAATTATGGTTCACGTCTGAAATTTATATAATTCGAAATATCATCTATATAGTAAACAAGCATTCGACATATGATGCTTTAAATGCTATTTCTGAAAAATTAAAAAAATATATGCCAGTAAATAATGCTGGTGACATTTAGTAAAGTTTTAAGAACTTTTGGTATCTTCATGCCTTGTTTACTCATTTAGAACTAAATTTAACTCATTTAGATCTTTCCTGGAAGATCTTTTTAGAAGCCACTTTCTACTCCATAATTTTCTTTTAATTACTTTCTTTCTCCGCTCTGTTCTTTTTTTTTAGTTGGAATTCTAAAACGTACAAAAGAGGCAATCAAAATAATTTTGTCACTGTCAACTGTCAAAATTGTCAGATTGAACGCAGAAAATAAAAACAATATGAAAAATTTACATATGCAACAGTTTTTCTCCAACCATTTTTCAAAAAACACATTCAGATCTGAATTAAATATTGTCAGAAGAGACCTTTAAAAAATTTATTTTCCAAATTTTAATGTACTCCAGTATTAAACATTCTGTAATTTTGGAAATTAGCTTTTATAAAGACTCTTTTCTTTGTCATTCCTCTTTAATTTTTTGTTATTCGTTTTTTTTTTCTTTTGTTGGTTTTTAAGCATTTTTTGATGACTTAATATTTTTGATAACTAGTACGTATTTTATAATAGCGATTTATTGAATTTCCACTACGGCTCTAAAAAGGATGTAAATTATTTTACAGTTATTTTCTAATATTTTGAAAATATCGAATATGAATAAATTTATTTATATTGAATATATCAAAGTAAATACCAATTGTATTAGATTTTAAATTTGGAATTGAAATTGAAAAAAAAGTAAGATGAAAAATCGTCTTACTTGGTTTTGAATAAATTGACTTAGCATATTTGGAAACCATTGAACTGGAACGATTAAATATTTTCCTGAACATTCAATTTTTAAAAAAATAGCACTCTTTAAAAATAGCAAAGTAATAATATCTCTCTAAGGTGTGTTTATGTTGGAGTTGCGATAAGTGTTAAAAGCGTCGATAAGAGCATACCGTAGAAAACTACACACATGATTTAAATAGAAATGTTTATATTGGAGCATCGCTTTGATCATCAATAAACAAGATAAATTTTTTACGCTATGCTCTTACCGCAGCTCCAACATAAACGCACCCTTAGAGAGAACAGAAGCAAATTAAAACTCATGGACAATTTTCATCATTCATTGAAATATATTATAATATTATAACAGAGTCAGCAATTTAGAGACGGCGAGATCTTAAGAGAGATATTATTTCAAAATATTTTATTTTTCATTAAATTGTGATATTTTAAATAATAATCAACTTCTTTTCATTATGATTGTACTTCTAGTAAAGACCGCCCTTTTAAATTTTTCCTTCAAACGTTTGAATGATCGTTTGAGTTAGCTCTTGCTCATTTAACAAACGTTTTTGAAAGGGATAGAGTTTTTATTTCTTCATCAACAAAGTGTCTTCCAAGTGTTCAAATATATCATCCACTTAAATGACTGAATCATACGCAATTTTGGCTGAGAAAGATTGAAGGAAATTTTTTAAATATATAATCTTTAAAGTTTTATAAAGTGTTGGAATTATAAAATGATCAATGTTTAAACTTTAAAAATAAACTCATATACAGATGGTTGGGTTTTTATTAAAAAAATTAAATTAATTTTATTTTGAAGGTTAAAAATGATTATTTATTAAGAATGTAACAAATTGTAAGGGTCTACCCATTTCAAAATTTTAGTATTGATTGAAAATTTTTTTTTATTATTTTGTTTTTAAATTCTTTTATCTGATTTCCCTGGGAACCCCACAGTTTTCCAAAACTTATTTTTTTTGTTTTTTTATTGGGTGTGATTGAACTTGAAAATTTCCCAAGTTTTTGTAAAAAAGTGGTTTTTTTTTTGTATTGCACTTGGGTCTGTACCCAAAAACTACAAATAATACTTTTCAAGGACAAGGATATAATATATTATATAGGTACATATGTTTACAAAATGTTACTTGTGTCGGTGAAAATTTAATGCTTTATTTCGTAACAAAATCTGAAGAGTTTGGATTTTTTAGCTATTTCGGCAATTTTTAGCACATTTTCTGAATATTTTGAAAAAAATGTACTTTTATAGTTTCATTCTGTGAATCTGTTAATCTGTTTATGTCCGAGTGTTTACAAATATTTTACACCGTGTTAAAAATGTAATTTTAACTAAGGATAGATTTGGAAAGGAAGCTAGTTTCATGGAAGAACTTTTTTCTGTATCATCTGTTATGAAGCTACAGCTCCCAAAGTCCGGAAAAGCATTATATATAAATTGTTATAACAAAAGTTCTTTAAAGAATATTTTCAATCTGGAAACGCTAAACGACAACTGTTCAACTGGTACTTTAATTTACCGTTATGCGAAACACTATGTTTGAAATATTCTTGACCATACAAATCTTCTAAACGGTTTTAGTTAGGCACATGTAATTTTGAGAGGAATTTAATTAAGGGGACATTCAAGAAAATATTTTTGTGTAGTCTTCCGCTTAGGATCTTCAAGGGGTAAAATATTAAACTATTTAAAGACCTACAACTTGGATATCTATTCAATTTTTTTTGAAAAAATACACAAAAAATTAAAGGCCGTGTGTTGAAATTGTCAAAATTTAAATAAATGGCGCAAAAACTGGTAAACAAAAGAATAATTGCTCTATATATATGAAGAACAATAGAATCAAAAGGAAGATTCTATATATTTACAGTAATTATAGAACAAACTTTTTGGGTCACAAAAATTATTTAACAAAGTTTTTTGTTTTATATTAACTCTTTTCATTTTGTAAGTATGTTTTTTTTCAAATAATAAACATTTTATTGAAATTTTAAACAAGCAATTTTAAATTTTCTGAAGGGAATTGGTTTTTCTTTTAGAAACAAAAATTGAAATTTCATAAACAAAACGCGCGTTCTAATGACCCAAATAAACCAAAGCAAATAACTTAGGTAATTATTACAAAAAATGTCATTGACAGAAAATTTGAAAAAAAAGTTTCCACACAACTAGTAAAATGCTTAAAATTTAGAATTATTAAACACACAATTCTGTCTTTTAAATTTTTAGGATAAGCAATTAAAATAAAGATTTTTTTATTATTTTCAATTTTTGATTATTTTATGATGCAATTTAATATGTTTTAACACCCCGGGACGTTTTAATTCAATATGACAAAACTCGATATTTGATGGTATTTTTCATTAAATATAATATGAAAGATAACACCTCGGGGGCTTTATTTCGCAAGGACCTATTTCGTAGGAACGTATAAATATAATTTTTTTTGAATCTTTTATTCCATTTCTAGGATAATTTTGCATTTCTTACGTTTGATTGTATTAAAAAATCACTAGAAGATCACTAACTTTAAAATTCTTCTATACATAGAGCGACATTTCAAATGCTATTAGTTTTTCATATGGGTGGCTATCGAGATCCAAGTCTCCAGTTTACTTAATAGAACGGCTCATAATAGCTTTTCATAAAAAGTAAACGAAGATTCAAGCAAAAGTCTCTGCAGCAAAATACCTTTTTGTAATTAATAATATTATTACATTGTTTAAATTTATAGGTTTACTTCAGTTTGTATATAACAGTTATGTATGTTAGCATTGCAAGCGTTCAAACATTTGTTACAATATATGACATTTAAAAAAATCATTTTATCACTGACGCTTATAGTAAAGACCTAAAAACTAACTCCCCCAAGCAAGGCGACCTGGAAGCATCAACGCAGAAAAGTGGGATATTTTTTAATTTTACTTCTGGAAACACATCCCTTTGGCAAAGTTTTTAAACACCTTCAACAGGCTCCTGTTCGCTTCTCGCAACTAATACTTCACGACCTTCTACCAGCCTTTTTCTTTGAACAAATTGTTTCCAATTATCATATATTCATATACTATGCCTAAAAGAAAAACAAATTCATTGATATTAACAATTTATCTATATTAAATAAAAAGATAATATGTATGGATGATATCTTACAAATGCTGAAAAAAACTGTTAAGTTAAATTGTTAAAACATCTTTTAAATATTTCTTAACAATTCTATGTGTTAATTTAGATCAGTATCCATAATCTATTTTCAACAACCAGTAGATGCAGGTATTCAAAAATTAAATGTAATATTTCGTCTTTGTAGAAACTTTTTTATTCATTAATTTCCTAACAATAATTAAGATTTACGAACAGAGGCAATAAGCCATCTGTTCTATTTACTCTCTACCCAAATAAAAACAACTTTCAACTTAAATCTTCCCAAATTAAATTTTGAAATTCTTTATGGTCAGTGCTATACAAAAAATTAAAACAAAACAACATAAGCAAGTTTCTTAATTTAATGAGCCTTATCTAATAATATAGCTGTTACATTACTTGAAATATTTTATCAAAACTTAAATTCGTATGTTTTTTGTTTCTAATTAACTTTTATATCATGTCCGTGTTTATTTACTCAAATACAGTACACATAATGTACGCCAAGGAATGAATGAAATTTTTTCTAATTCAAATAAAAAATCTCAATTAAATAAAATAATAATAAAAGTTATATTAAAATTAACCTTGAAACTAAACATTTAGAAAATAATAATATTAATAATTTTTTATTAATAATAATAATATTTTTTTTCTCTTTCCATCTAAAGATTTTTCACTAGAAATAACTAGAATCTTTTTATAGTTCTGTTCAATGTATATAAACTGCAAAATTAATAACGCCAAACAAGGAAACTAAACTTCAATTCCAAAAACAGAAAATACTGTAATACATAATAAGGAATTTGTTGAAAAACTTTTTATTTCAATTCTAAGAAAACTACTAAAGTTTATATAAAAACTTTAAAAAATTTATTTAATTCCACGCAAAATTTTAATAATATTAAAAATACTGTTCAAGTGCGGCAATTTGTTTAAGAAAATAACTTTTTTTTGAAGCGCTAACTGTTATACTGTTAGGCTAATAAGGCTGTCTATACCATAGTCTATAACCATATATGTTGCAAAAGGGGGTCATATTATATTCGTGTTATTAGAATTGATCTTAATAAATTCCACATACAATTTAAACATGAGATAGTACTAGGCCTTATAACATGTAGAAACGTCTTAGATTTTCAATATTTACAATTCTATATTTTGTTTATATTGTAATAATTTTGTATTTCAGCTACATGGTATTCTACATCTGTGAGTTATATTATTCAATTAAATTATTTGTTTATATTTTGCATTTGTTTATAACGTAATAATTCAAAAAATTTAAATTTGAATCAAGGTTATATTGTCCAGTTTCTATTATATCCCTAAGAACTGAGCTGCAATGAAATGCCGTGTAATAATTAAAAATTAAAAAAAATGCTAGTTCCGAAAATCTAGGGTTGCAGAGTCAGTAGTCAAATCAAAAAAAAATAAATTTCCTACTTTTAATAATTTTCAATCTAATTCTATTCTAATCCTAATTTTGTAGTTAACTTTCAAATCCCTTCTAATTGGGATTTTTGTATGTACATATAACGCGGTCTTAAAGATATTTTGCCGCGTATTTAGACATTTCGAATTTCAAGCTGTCAAATTGCAATTGAGTTTACAAGCAAATTATCAAATGAGTCAAAGTAGATAGGTAGATAAGGTGGTGACCTTTACGATTCTGTATAAAATCCTTAATTAGAACTTGTAAATTTCTGAAATAAATTTTTGATTCTAGTTAACTCACGTAAACCTGCATTTAATATTCGGTTTTACACACGATTTTATATAGATTGAGAAACGAAAATAAGCTTGTGGAAGAAGCAAGCTAGGGCCGAACTTCTTCAAAGAATTTGCACGATGTTTTCACTTAGGTTTGCTTCCTTACACTGTTTTAACAGATTTCCAGTTTGGCTTAATAGGTACTTCCAGATAGGCTTAATGGCTAGTTTTAAAATAATTTAATCAAAAACTTTATTTTGTTTTCAAAGTAGATGCGTTGGTTTAATAGTTTTCTTTCAAGTTATTAGAACTTTGCTATTTTCCAACATTTTTTTTTATATCACACACCTACGGCAAAGAAACTTATATATCGTCACAATAACTTTCAATGAAAACTTGTATAATCATTCAAAATGACATTTGATTTGACATTTTGATTTAATTATTAATTGATACTACATTTTTATTAACTAAATAAATATTCATTATAATAATTTATTTTTAAACATTTCTTTTAATTAAAATAAAAATAAAAACATTTCCTCAAATTGAAAATCACATGGCACAAATTAATATTTCATAAGCTAGACTGAATAAAAGTATTTTTAACATAACAATTGAATTAAATTACATTCATATCATAAAAAAAACTATAATAATATATTTTCAACTAAATATTTAAAAAACAACGCTATTACTACAATTACTGCTGTTTGTAATTTGGTTGAGCCGACTTAGTAATACCCTACACGTCAAAAGTTAAATTTAAAATAAATAAATTATTTTATACATAAATTAATTAATATTGAATGGAAACATAAGTCCGTTTTAGCTTTATGACACGCAGATTGGTTTTGGGAAAAGCGTGACGGCTACACGAACCACCATTCTAATTCAATTCAAATTACAGGAGCACTAAAGACTACCTTCCACCAAATATTAAGTTTCTAACTTTATTAGTTCTTAAGATATGCTTTTTAGGTTCTGGAAAGTGTATAGAAAATACCAGAACCGGCATTTTATTTCATCTAAGATCTTAGGGATACATTAGTAACAGGATGGAATGCCCTTGATCCAAATTTCAAATTTCTATCGATATTTAGAGGTGAGTGGAAATTATCCGTAATACTACCTTCAATTAATCCCAAAATAAAAGCGCATAAGTAAGAACATCCTTGTATCAAATTTGAAAATTCCATCTTTGTGGGCTTCCCAAATATGTCCGTTTGCTTGTGCTTCATGATATCTTCAGAAGCTTGCAGAATCCGAAGCCAAACTCTGATTCGACCCAGCTCCGTGATTATAGTAACCTTTAGTATAAATTTCACCAAGAAATGATTGCTATGTTTTCTGTTATCCTTCGAAAAGACGGACAGGCATGGTTAAATCGATTCAGAAGGTGACGCTTATCAAAAATATATATTATATACTTTAATTTTACCATATGCTTACTTCACTTCTGTGGTTAGAAACACTGTATTCAGTAGACTAAAGTTAATACAGCCTTATACCTATTTAAGGTTTAGGGTATAATAAAATCAATATTAATTATAATATTATTATTATTAGCATTTTGTCGTTTGTATGCCATTCCTAAGTATTTTTTTTTGTATTTGTCATGTGCGTCAGAAAAATTTTGTTTGTTACGAAATACTTTTCATTAGAAAGGTCTAGGGTTCAAACGCCTGTCAAGTCGTTAATTTGAGCTTGAACAAATTGGTATTCATCACCTTTTTATTTGCGGTAATTTAATTATTTGTAAATGCAAAGGCGAGTATGTTCATGGTATTTCCATTCGAAAAATAATTAATCATTTAAAACAATGAATTAATGTTAAAAGTCTGCTGTTTAATTGAATAAATATGAAATATATCAATAAATATGTATTTAATCTTTGGTATTTTTGGATTGTACTAAAATTTTATATAAAATTAATTTGGTTATAATTGAAGCCAGAAAAATTAAAACAAATAAGGAGTTAAGGTCATATTGAACACTTAATAATATACCATTAAAATTATTTATTTATGATCTGGCAAATCCTATAATATATTTTAAGAAACTAATGAAATATTTGAATGAATAAAAATAATTTTCAGCCTAATGTTTTTAATTAATTATATCAACCGTAGGATTTCAGTCAAGGGTATTAATAATCGATTGATTATATTCCAAATGACATTGGGAAAGTAATTCGATTTTATTGTGATAAAATGTCAAACTCATATTAAAAATAGTTTATCCAAACAATAATATAGATGAAAGCATTTTTCAATAGTGATATAGCAATAATTTAAAAATAAAAATTTGGCAGGCTTACATTTTGACAAGTACTTTTGTCAGCTCCATTAAATTCGCAGTTATCGGATTAACAACATTGTATGGCAGTATGTTTTATTTTCAATCATACAGTCTTATTAGTTTCAAAGACATGCCCTCTGATTTCAGCAATCTCTCTACTTAATTTTAACTTTGTAGTGTAAATAGTTCTAAAGTTATGTAAGCAATGTTCTAAAACTTGTATGGCAGCTCTGCGAAAATGAAGTCTTAAGATTTTGAAACTTCAAAGATGTGATTACCCTATTATATACTTATCCAGTTTAATATACAAATTTTGGGTATGGTTAAATAAAGATATTCAAATTGGTTTTAAAAATTTGTATGACAGTTATTCTAAGCCGTGTTCCGTTTTTAACCAAAAACAATAGGAAATCTAAGATCTACTTCTAGTTTTTGAATGACTTACACTAAAAAAATTACTCATATAATTTCGTGTTGTAAATAAGTTGAACTGAAGAACTCAAATATTTATATGAAAAAATTGGAAATAAAAAATTTAGTTGTTTGAGAGTTTCCCGAAATTTTGGTCGGATCTTATCCAAAAAAATTTAGTGAACCTAAAAATTGTTTGAAAATATTTTGTGTAAATTACAAAACTGAAGTTCTTGTAGTTTTTCAGTTATCTTACTGACAGACAGACAGACGGCCGGACGGGCAGAAACACTCAACAGGATCGATTTACTTTTCGATACTGATCCGATCCATACATTTGAGTCTATATCTAGCTTGTCTAGATCGATGCTTTACAATTGGAGGAGAAATTTTAATATACCCGTTACCTTATTTGTATGCACGGATATAAAAACTGCAAGTGTTTATAAATAATTAATCTTATACTAGGAAATCCTGTCAATGTGTTGTCAAATTCTATGTTGAGTTCTTAAATATAAAATTCAGAGTCCAAGTTTAGAAAGATACAATTTATGGGAAACTACATTTAAGAGGAAAATTAAATTCTGGAAAGTTAGCTATTACTAAAAAGTCGATTAAATATTTTTGTTGTATTGCCTATTTAGAAAGTCCTAAATCGATGCTACAAATAATATACAAACTTTCATACATACATAATACAATCTAATAGAAAGCACAAAACCGAAACTAAAGTATTTCTAGTAGTGTTAAAAAAGATCAAAACTGCTATACTGGCTTTAAGTTTTCTTTATATAATAACTAAAATGAGAAAGAAAGAGAACAACGCATATTTTACTTATAATACCATACAAAATAAGATTTGATAATTTCGATATGATTTGTTTTTTTAATATAAAAGTCAAAGGCAAATTTATATGTGCGTTAAAAATCTTAAAAATTTTAGTAAACAATGAAAAAGAACGTTTTTAACGTCAAAACTATTACAACAAATATTTTTTTTAATTTTATCTGATAATGGGTGGTAAATATATTTTAAAAAATATGAATTTATTATATAATAAAAAATTTTAACAAAACTGTAAAATAATTTGATGTAAAAACCAAATCATATAGTTGTTAAGCTTGTTTTAGAACATTTTAAAAAAAGTTAATTATTTTTAATTAAGCATATATTTATAGAACATTTTCAAAAAATTTTGAAATAATGTGCCTATAAAGTTTCATTCTGTCTATAATTTTATATTGTTTATCGATAATCAAAGCTATGATCCAATATAAGAAGCTCTATTTAAATCATGTATATAGTTTTAGTACGCTATGCATTTACTGACGCACTTATAACTAAAACGCACCCTAAGATATTTGTGCACCTACCTATATCGTGAAGAAAGACAACTCTTTTTAGCACATTTTCAAAAAATTTTGTAAAAATGTGCCTATATAGTTTCACTCTGTCCGTCCGTCTGTCTGTCTGTCCGTCTGTCCGTCCGTATGTTTACAAAAACTTTTACATCGTTTGAAATATAGAAAAGAAATTTTAACCACGAGTAGGTATTACAAAAAAAATAATTTCGTAGAAGAATTTTTTTCTGTAGCCCCACCTGTTAGGGAGCTGCAGCCTCCCAAAGTTGGGAAAATCCCTATATTCAAATTGTTATAACAAGAGTTCTATTAGGTATATTTTCAATCTGAAAACGGCAAAAGATAGCTATGGTTTTATAAATTTTATAAATTTTTAAAAAATTTTTAGGGTTGCCATACGGTACTAAAATTTACCATTATGCTAAACTCAATTTTTGCAAAATTTTTGGCCACACATATCTTTTAAACGGTTCAAGCTGGGGTCTTGAAATTTTGGGAGAATTTAGATCCTCAGAAATTAGTAGGAGTCGGTTAACAAAATTTTTTTGTCAAGCCCAATGTTCAGGAGCTCTAAGGGCTCGAAAACTGAAATTTTGCTATTTTTAAACACCTGTAACTGGAATACCTGTTTAAATATTTTTTCCTTAATATACAAAATTTAAAGGTCTAACATTATATTTTAACATATGTTAAAGGTTTTTCTTAAATTTAAAAGGGGTTCTTTAAATTGAAGAAAGTGTCTCTCAGTTTTAACCATTTTTGCTTAAATAGTAAAATTCTAAGAAAAATTCCAAATTTTGGTGGAATTCACAATTTAATTCCTAGAACCTAAAAAAGTTTGGGGGAAGGGGAGTAGTGAGCATTATATCCTTAAGAAATTTGGCAACCTTCCCCATTGAGGGGCTACTAGTACTTAAAAATTTACTGTTATTATAGGTAAGCAGTAACTTAGTCACCAACGTATATATTTCCTAAATTAAACGTTAATATTTAAGCTTCAACATTATATTCCGATAAAATACTTAGTATGAAACACTATATTATTTTGAAAATGAGCTTTTTTAAAAACCCTTGGTTTTTTTTATCACTTGTTTAATTTATTGTGAGCAACTTTTTAGTGAGTTCATTTTTAGTAAAATTTAAAATTTAGTAAGATTTATTTTTTAAATTTTTAAAGTCAAAAAATGTTTTTTTTTTTATTATTTTTCACTATACTGTCTTGCTCAAATCACTATCACCAATTTTCGAAATAATATAAAATTTATATAGTTTAAAAAATAAATTTAATCATTCATCAATGTCAACGTTGTCTGCAGTTAGCCATCTCTGGGCAAATAAATCCTTCAAAAATATTTTTAAAACAACATAAAACATTTTTTTTTAAACAAAATATATAAAAAATATAAAAATTTAATCTCACATTAAAACTTAAGTACTCGTGCTATATGTAAAATGGTTTTTTCTTCAATATAGTACGAAAACTTTGCTCACTTTCATAAAAAAGTATAAAATAACAAAATTTTCCAACCGAATTTTCCAATCGCGAATTCCATATTTAAAAACCTTTTATTATCTTATGCTTTTATTTTGTTAATATTTAATTCTGTTAGGGTAACCAACTCTACGTTTTGTTTTGAAAGTCTTTATTTTTATATAAGAAAAAGGAATTCCCACAAATTTTCATTAATTCAGGCTTTGTGGCATAAAATTAAAAAGTTAAGGACGAATTTATCTTAAACTTAATAGAACTGTGCATTCATTTGGAAGAAATTTGGAATGGACTTTGTTCTGAAACTGCTAGCACGGGGAACGAATTTATTAAAGATATAGTAACAAGAAAAAAAGATGTTACAAAATGATAGACATATTAATTTGCTTAAAAATTTGAGAAGATATAATATTTTGCACTGCAGTAAACTTATGTAAAGTTTATTTAATGACAATGAGTCATATATTTGATATCTAAAAATGAAGTGATTAAATACAAGATTAATGAAAATGAAGTGGACGAAATCTTTTGCGTTTGGGCTCGTAAAATATTTGTGATTTTGTTAATTATTACACTTTCTATTACCTGTTTGTGTTATGCTTCAGGCTAAGAAATTGGGACTAAAATCAGGTTAGTGTGTTAAGTGTTAAACTGTTAAACAGGAAATAACAACTTACATTCTTTTGCAAACAGGAGAACCCAGATTTTTTGAATGTCAGGTATAACATACTAAATAGTTAGATTTTTCAGTTTGTTTTGGTTGCAAATTATACTAAAGTGCGTAACCCAAAATTATTTTATTATATACTTTTAAATGAACTTGCCTCTATGGCTGTCTATGGCTTTTTATTTTTCATTCTGTCAGTTAGTAATGCATTTATATTAGAAATCTGACCATAAATTTATAAGAATTGTATGGTTCAGTGGTTAGCGAAGTGGCTTCGGGTGTAAAACGATCGAACTCAGATCTATTCTCGTTGAAAGGAAAAATTTTTTTTTGTGTTTTTTTTAGTTTTGAAAGTGTTTTAATATAAAAGTAAATTGCTGGATTAAGATAAACTGAAAGAGGAACTGTCTCCAATTTCAGTAATTTATTTTTATACTAAAACACTTTTAAATGCAAAAGATCTACCATCAATTTTTGGTTAATGAAAATTTTCAATATTTTAAGCTTAAAAGTTTTCAAACATTAAAAGAACTGTTTCTTATACCAGCAATTTACTTTTATATTAAAACAGTAACAAACTTGTATAATTTCATGTGTGTGAGTTATAAGTATAAATTAAACTGTTGAAGTTATTATCATATATGCGTGAAAATTAGTATTAATGAAAAGTTGCATAAAATCAACATTAACAATAATACAAGGCCATTTTCTAAAACGCCAATAATTTGAGGATCTGGTTTTGATAAGTTTTGCATTTGACTAACAATAAATAATTGTTGATAACGTTTGCAGTAGCAATAAAATAATTGCGGGATTGCATCGATCTTCCTACATTTTGACAATTTAGCAATTTTTGTATTTCTGATTGACGTGTCAAAAAAATTAATGAATTTGTGGTTTTAGCCATTGTCATATTTTTGACGTTTTAGAAAAGTACGGGATTTTAGTAGTACTTTATGCGTTAGACATAACTGTAAAACACTGTTATACTTAACCGTATTTAGTATAACCATAATGTTATTTTGTTTTTCGTTAAATTTTCATTGAATTTAGTAGACTTTGAAGTCTTAAGCATTTTCTTATTAAACTGGAATAGTTTAGTTATAAAACTTTTTAATTCCAATTAGGTGGTAACTCTGTATATATGTATTTAAATCTTTTGCAGTTTTTTCTCTAAAGCTTCTCTGTTTAATGGCGCTTTTAATATACTCTACATAACGTTGTGATCTTTAGCTTTTTTCAATGTCAAGCATATACTTTTAACGATTCTTCTTAGAATATTCTTTATCGAAATGAAAACAAATTATTTAATTTATTTTTGATGTTAATATTTTTTTCTTTTTTTGACATTTATTTATAGTAAGTCGCAGACATTTTCTTTTAATATTTGAGCTACAAATTATTTTTTTTTTTTTTTATACCCGTATGACTATATAGTCCAAGGGTATAATAAATTTGCCATTACGTTTGTGACGCAGAGAAGGAGGGGGTGTAGATATAGACTCAAGTGTATGGATCGGATCAGAATCGAAAAATAAATCGATTTAGCTATATATGTCCGTCCGTCCGTCCGTCATCACGATAACTCAAAAAGTAAAGGAGCTAGGATTATGAAATTTTCACAAATTCGTTTTTATGCAAAAAACGGAATTGAGTTTTAACTTCAGCCATTTTGGTCCACGGGTTCGAGTACCTGCCATACAACTTCTAATTTTATATGAGCATTACTCTATATCTATGGAAGCTGCGTGTCTGAAATTTTGCCAAAAGTAGTTTAGTATAATGGCCAAAGTTACTGCAAAATTTGGTTGGTCTACTGCAGAGGGTTCGAGTAGCTGCCATACAACTCCTTCTTTTATATGAGCTTTACACTACACCTGATGAAGCTGGGTGTCTGAAATTTTGCAAAAAATAGTTTAGTGTAATGGCCAAAGTTACTGCAAAATTTAGTTGGTCTACTGCTGAGGGTTCGAGTAGCTGCGATATAACTCCTTCTTTTATATGAGGATTACACTACACCAAATGAAGCTGGGTGTCTGAAATTTTGCCAAAAATAGTTTAGTGTAATGGCCAAAGTTACTGCAAAATTTGGTTGGTCTACTGCAAAGGGTTCGAGTAGCTGCCATACAACTCCTTCTTTTATATGAGCATTACTCTACACCTAATAAAGCTGAATGTTTGAAATTTTGCCAAAAGTAATTAACCGGATGATATAATGTATATGTTACGGTCATACGGGTATCCCAGAGTTGACACAGTCTACTCTACTACACTCTTCCTCGTTTGGTCTAGTTTTATCCCAAAAAATGGTATTCTTTTTGTCAAAAAGTATCTTAAAAAATAAATTTATGTATTTTTTTAATGTTATCATGACATGAGTGTAGGTCGCAATGTTTTTTAGCATAAAGAGTAGTAAATATTTATGTTAACAATGAGTTTTCAATTTAGCTTGGAGTATATTTTTGTTTATATGTTTTTTAAAAATTTTCTTTTAAAGATTAAAAAATGAACAATTTTCTTTTAGTGAGATGCTTTAAGCTTTTATAAATATATGTTAATATATTTTAATATATATACACAGATAATATTTAATTCGGGGATCATATATTTGTTTGATATTATTTTATAGTACCATATTTCAATAGTAGCTGTCCACAATTTTTAAGCTACTAAAATAAGAACGGAGGCATCTTAAAAGGATTTGCAATTAAATGGAATGCCAAATGTGTCACAGAAAAATGTTTGTCATTATAACAAAATCCAAGTTTGTTAATATAGTCAATGTCATTTTTGAAGGGCAACACCTATTCAAAATTTGAAATTAATCGGTCAAGTTTATACTTTTAATCGTTTGCACCATAGCCCCAACTGGATGGCCCGTTAAATTCAAGTGATTAGCCCAAAAACGCTTCCCGTATCTAAAAGCTTTTATATAATAATTTTTATGATACTCGGTTGAGCAGCAGTTGCTAAGCAGCCTTCTTCATTTTCTATGGAGCTACAGTTCGTTGTCCTCTGTTATCCTCTTCCAGTTCACTCGACCTTGGTCAGCAGTTACCCGGTTTGTTCCTGAAGTATTGATACAGCGTTTAACTCGATGGTATCAATTAATCGATTTACTAGTCTCTTTCTATATATTTTCTTATTCAATACTTTCTTTGGGAATTTGGCATACGTTGCATGTGACTGGCCAACCTAAGGCGTTGTAGCTGGATGTACGTCGCAACATCTATGTCGGTATATACATTGTATAGCTCTGTGTTGCGTCGCATTGCAAACTGGCTCTGGTCGATAATTGGGGCGATAATTTTACGCAGTCAATACGATCCAAACAAACAACATTCGTTTTTATTCATATATGTAGATTTTCTTTATTATATTTATCTGTTTAATTTCGTCGCACAAGGAGACCTTTTCTGTAACTTGACATACTTTTAAAAAATATTGAAACCTATATTAGAATTTCCTCTTTCAATAAACCTTACGATTAACCAGTCGACCGCAAAAGCTCCTTTTAAATTATTTTTGTTTATGTTAGAATATTGCATACTTTAAGGGGCTCTATTAAAACACCATTTTGAGCAGATTGTGTTTTGAAAATCTTTTCAGTCAATATTTTATTCAAAAATTTTTTGAAAATATCACTTTTACCTCAACATCTTACTATAAGAATTAATTTTTTTAATCTACTAAAAATTGTGTAATTTTTTGTAAAAATTATATAAAATTTTTTTTATTTTTTTCCAAAATGCCATGAAATATACTTTGAAGTAAGTAAAAATATAAAAATAAAATAGCTTGAGTTTGTTTATTGCTAGATAATAAAGACTATGTTTAACTGTCTTAATAAAAGTTTTGTGTTTCTTTTGGAAAATTTCCAAAAATTTTGAAAAATTATGATTATTAGTTTTCTTTAGTCGTCTGTCCACATGTTTGTCTGTGTGTTTACAAAAGTCTAAAGCTTAGATATAGATGCAAAATATTGTTATATAGATGCAAAATCTTATTAAAATTAAATATTTCGAAATATTTTTCTAAAAGTAATCTTTAGAATTTGCCAAATATTTTAATTAATATGTAAATAGGCCTTGCAAATCAAGTAAATTAAGTACCGGAAGTATACTCAGTTTTAGTTTTGTATTTTGCTTTTTATTGTGGTATGTAAATAGGCCTTGTGAATCAAGAAAATTAAGTACCGGAAGTATACCCAGTTTTAGTTTTTGTATTTTGCTTTTTATTATGTTTACCCCCCATGAGGGAGTTAGGAATCTTTGAAAGACACCAAAAAATCTATACCGCCCTTGTAGTGTCAGGTTCGCCTATATAATTGAATAAAATAAAGAAAATTATGTATATACATAATTCTTACTTCAAACAATGCATGTTTCCAGACAAACAAATTTGGGAAAAAAAAGAAGAAAGGAAGGAAACGAAAGCCTATCTATTTTAAATTGTGAGTCTTTTAAGATATCGTCCGTTGTTTAGGAGCTAGAAGGGGACGAAACCTTAAAAAAATAATACAATTAAAACTGTAAACCTACAATTAATAATGTCAAAATAAAGTTAATAAAATTGTTGAATGGCTGATAGATATCGCCCTCTATCACCCACAAAAATGTCAACAAATTTTTAACAAAAATTTCATTTTGGTTATACAAATACTATTAAATAAAATCGTATATTAATCCTAATTATTATTGTCATTTGACTATCTGACCAATGGCATAGTGGTAAATATGCCGCCTTTCAAGTGTTCGCGTTCAAACCCCGATCAGATCACATCTAATAAAAAAATATCGTAAAATTGTATAATTATATCGTAATAGTTTATATCATAATATAAATTTAAATTTAATAAAAATATATAAATAACTAGCTGTTGACCGGTCACAGATTGACAGAAGGTCAATTGAAAGAAGAACTTTTTCTAATTAAAAACTATTTCTAATTTCATTATATACATTATGTTAAAAGTATGTTAAATAAAATTGCAACCGTTACATTTAATATAACGCATATTATACTTCGATTCTAGTAATAGATACACAAAAAATAAATAAATGATTCATATAATTTCTTGTTGTATCTTAAAAACTTGAAGATGAATAAGTTAGTTAGTCTACTTTTTATATGTTTCGTATTTTATAAAATGTAGGGGTCGTTAGTTCAAATCCCTTCTTAGTATAATTTTTTTTTAATTTCAATTAATATATTTTTTTATTTAAGTGCGTATTTGCTTAAATTAAATACATTAATAAAAGATTTTAAATTTTTTTATAAGTTTATTCTGTTTCAATAATGATCTATTTCTCCATCTATTAATGTTTTGTATATAAATTTTTAAAAAATGTTGCTATACATTCTATATTGTTTCCTCTGTTTAGATTCAAATCGAAATACTTGTTTGTTGCTAACATTCTATAATGTAACCTTGCTAAATAATGTATCTATTATTTATATGTACGTAAAATTGTATTAAATGTTGATTTTTGAATTGAATTTTGTATTATCAAATGTAAATTATAATGCAAATTATAAATTTTATTTTGAATTTTTTTAATATACCTAATTTAGTTTAAAAAAAATTTATTTTGTTTGGCTTCTATATGTTGCATTAAGTTGGATTCTATTAAACCCAAAATTAATACCATTTTTTTCCATTTTTAACTTTTTTTAAATAGAAAAATATTTAAAAGATTATGAGGGAAAGCTGAAGGGGTGAGGGATAGATGAGAGAGTGTTAAGAGCGAAATATGGGAGAGGTAAGGGAAACTTTGAAATTACTTTGATACATTGCTTGGTTTATTTTCTTAAGCAGAGCAAGCAATGAAATTATTCATAAACTAATAAAAAAAAATTTTTTTTTTTAATTTAAAATAAATAAAATATTTTTTGGCCTACTTATGATAATTTTGGATATTTTATTAAACAATATTAACCTAACCTATAATAGCCATTGCAAATTATTTGAAAAAAGTCAAAAATTTGTAATTCATTTATATTGATTTTACATTTTAATTACTTATGATGACATTTGCTTTGAAATGATTTTCTCATTACTAAATGATTTGTACGCATTTAATACGAATGTTCTCTAAATGACAACTACTGATACGAATGATTGTTATGACATTTTTAGTAAGTTATTAAAAATGTCAAAATCATATTATGTCATAGAACTATTATAGCTAGCGGTATTGGCATTCGCTATTGAAAGTTAGTATAAATTATAATATTATTAATTGAAATATATAAAATTTCAGTATAGACTTTACTCTAAACTTTAAACGAAGCATTGTTTAATTTTTGGAAATGTGCTTTCATAAAAACCCTTAATTCTTTCAGTATTCTTTTATATTGTCAATGAAAATTATTAGCCTTAAAGTAACGAGACAGTATATTGGTCAAACAAAAAACAAAAAATAAAAAAACTAAAATCATTGTTATTTTTATAAGTTTATATTTCATTTCGAAAAGTTCTACAGAAAAAAGGTAAACATAAATTTTATTTTTATTGTCCTTTTTTTTCCATTTGATTGCAAGAATGGACTAAATGTTTCTTATTTATCTTACTTATATTTATATGCCTTTAATATGTGTAGAAATTTGGCAAAGGACAATTTTAAAATAGACTTTGTAATTTCCATTGTTATTCGGAAATAAAAAGGGTTCAAAGGAGTCTTAATTCTAATGGTTCTGAAATTTGAATGGTTTTTTTTTCATTGTAGGGCTTTTCAGTAGCTGGATTCCGCGAAATAGTTCCATATAAATGACGTATGATACATTATTTAATATATTAAAATTTGTAATTCTTTATTTATATGGTGGTAATGATAGTAATTGGTATATTATAATTACTTTACCGTTTGTAACACATTAAAACAGACATTAAGCTTCTTATTGTTTTTGGTTGAAAGCGTTTTCGAATAAAATTAAATGCAAAGTTCTTTAGCCAATTGGTTTTTCTTTAAAAATTAATAAGTCTAGAATTAAGTAGGTTCAAAATAAAAATTGGAATGATCAATAATGAAAGGCGAACCCTTATGAGAAGATGCAAATTATACTTATAAAGTCATTGTTTTTGCCATTTTTACTTTAGATTGCTTTGGAACAAATTAGCCCATGAGGGTGGAATAGAAAAAAAACCAAAAAAGAAGACGGAACTGTCCTTTAACATAAGTTAAATTTTTGGATTGAATTTAGGTTGGTATTACTTTCATACTACAAACTTGAATTTTCAAGTGATTTGAAATTTGTATCTATCAGTTTTTTATTTATGTGCATGTGTAGGCTGGAAACAGCCTAAAGGAACGGAGTTTTTCTAAATTCCAAAAAGCTAAGAGTTTGATGTAATTAGTAGATTTCAACAAAGTCATCAAAATATATACCATTAAAATATTTTAAACACTATATTGTTGTGCACATGGTATCAGAGAGTTGCCAGAGATGAAAAAATTTCTTAATCGATTTTCTTTTAAAATTGTTTTATTTTTGTTTGATAAAACTGAAAATTATATGAAAATAAACTAAAACTAATTTTAAGTTTAATCTTAAAGTATTATTATGTTATTTTAAAAATATCAAAGAGTTTTTTTTTAAAGATTTTCAAAGTTTTTGTAAATATTTTTATAAAGAATAGAAAATAACAGGAAATATAAATAAATTATTTCCGTTCCTTAACGATACCATATTTTTCATTTATACAATCCCGGAAAAACATCAAAGCCGTGTTTATTAAAAAAGAAAAATTATTTCTGTTAATATATTATTATTATTAAAAATCACGGTCCGTATAGCATTACCATCATGGCCTGGATTGTTTTTAAACTATTTTAATCAATTGATTATTTTCTTGTTATTTCAATTGCGAGCATAGGGCTTCAACTTGAAGTCTCTATTCGTTTCTATTTAAAGCTTTTTCTACTATTTCATTGCAGGATATTTCATGTATATTTTATTCTGAGGATTCCAGGTTAGCACCATTCTTGCTATGCTTTCTTCATTTTCCCTTAGTGTCTAGCCGATCCATCTTCATTTTCTTCTATATGCCGGGAACGACGACGAGCAAGGAAATTAAAAACTAAAACCACAGTCCGGTGAGGTGGTCGGTGTTGTTGTTGCCTTTCAATGTCATTATTTTTATAATAAATGCATATAAACATGGTACGGTGTTGTCGCGGTGCCTCTATAGTGGCAACCGGTATTATCATTTTATATATATATATATTACAAATTTATTATAGATTACAAATGTATTAATATATATACTAATACGATTAAAAATATGTATTACTAAAACAATATCCTATTTAATATTTTTTTCTTATCAGTAAAATGGCAAAGTTTCGCAATATTAAAACGGAAATTTATACTTTATTTTGAAACCAAATCTTTTTTAGAACTTTTTTTCTCAGAAATAGTTATCCTGAAGGAAAATTCAATATCCTTTTTTTTTTTTATAACATTGTATTCCTTAGGTTTTAGAAATATTTTCAAATGTGTTTTTTAAATTGAATTTAGCATATTTTAATTCCACATTGAATTTGCAAAATGTTTTTTAATCTGATAATAGAAAATAGTTCTAAATAAAAATATATAAAAGCTTAAAATATTCTCAAAAGATTTTTAAAATTAGATTAGGGTATATTTTGTTTTTGGAAATATTAATAATATTTTTATTTTAAACTTAAAAGAAAATGTCCTTGAATAATTTTAAAAAACTAATAAATATATGTAATTTATATTTTGTGTATTTAAGTTTTACTTGCCACGGTAGTGATAATTTCATAAAATGTTTGTTATTTTGGGTTTCTTTCTGGGAATTTTCAGATGGGATGTCGTTCTTCATTTATACAAAATAAACAATTTAGGAAGGGTTGGTTGAACCAAGGATTTTTAATTAAAGAGCATATCCAAAAATTAAACAATATTACATAATAAAGAGAAGAGATTTGTATTAAATTTGTATTCAATACTTATTCTGTGAATGAGTATTTTATTTAATTTTATGAGTATCTTTGAGTATTTTGAGTAAAGAGTAAATTGAAAAAAATTTAATTTATAATTATTTCTTAGCACTTTTCTCAGAATTTTACTGCATAAGAAAAAACTGCAAGAAATTAAGAAACTCTTTCGTCAATTTTAGTGAATTTTTTTAAATAAAAAAAAACCTGTTAACACATGATTGGAGTTCAATATTCAAGATGAAGTTTTACATGTTTTTTTTTTTAAATGACTCCTTGCAGCTTTCAATACTAAACTTTTATCTGTTATGAATCATTTTTAAGCTCAATGGTCTAACTTCTCTCTTGAAATTTCAAGAAACCGCTTGGAAAATAAGGGCTCAAAAATTTTGACAAAACTAAGCTTCGCGTACCGGTACTTTAAAATACCGTAATACAACTCTTTATATTTATTTCACAATTATTTATTTGTAAAATACTTATGAAAGGAGCTGAGGTTTAGCGTTTTCAGATTCAAGATATATTTTATGGAACAATTTTAAATATAAAGCTTTTCTGCAACGGATGGGACTAGACAAATCATTCCATAAACTTATTTTTTTTTGCGAGTCTTATGGTTTTATGGAAATGTCTAATGAAATTTTGAAATAATTTCTAACTACGGATTAGAAGTTTAGAAGAACCGGACGAGGATAGATTTACTTAGAGTACGGCTTTAATTAGAAACGGTTACTTGATTATGCAAGACTTTTTATTTATTTGTTGGAGTGGTGATTCAAACATTGTCTCAAGATATTATGCCTCAGAATAATTTTGCTATCTTCCCCCTTATTGGATGATTACATATAGAAAAAAAATAACAGTTATTACTGATACTCTGTCTCAATATGCAACCAATACATATTTGATATATTTTAATTAGCAAGATATATTTTTAATTAGATTAACTTGTTAAGAAGTTTTAGAATAAAATTAATAAATACAATTCCTGTAGGAGAGCAGACAGATATAAAAAAAAATATTGAAGAATTTTTTACCCTACATTAATTAGTGCCTTATTAGCAAATCCGCACGCTTTATAAATATAATAAATGAATTTCTTCTCAATTGAGAAGTTTATAATTTTATTTAAAGCTTGTATACCTATTTTAAAAACAGAGTAAAGTTTTGACGTTAGTTAGAACCAGGTAACATCAATTGATAACTGGAATGTGGTGTTCAATCAGGAGTTAGATCATAAAATTTATTTAAGTTAGCAAGAAAATTTAATTTTAGCTTTTACCTATATTTAATGTAATTTTATGTTTTATACTTTAACAGTTTAATATAAATGCTGTGCTCTTTCTATGATTAATCTAATTCAAAAAATTTTCAACATCTTTCTAAGAAACCTATGCATGAAAATCAAGGAAGCTTTGACTTAAAGTACTGTATTTACAAAGGTCATTATCGTTTTTCTCGAATTCTTTAATTAATGAGTAAAAATGATAAAAATCTTTCAATTAAAATTGAAAGGAAAAGGAAACAAAACAAAATATAAAAATTATTTTACAAATTGATTCAAATTTCCGAAACTAAATAATCAAATTAGTTTCTTTCCTTAAAACCTCAACACATTAATTTGTTTTTTATTTATTCTCATGCCTTTAATTTAAACATCAAATATTAGATTAAGTATATCGAAGAAGAGAGTAGATTAGATTCCGTCACCTATTACACGAACATATCATGCGGTTTTGGAAAAATTTCCTACACATATTTCGTATAAAACTGAGTGATTTCCATATTAAAAAAAAATTTATGGCAGCGATTTGAATCCGCTTGGAATGCAACGTCAATTTAAATAAAAGATTACTATTTTACAAAAGGACGGACGGACGGATGGAGATATATTACCACCCGATTGGGTTTTCGATTCTGATCATTTGAATTAATGTCTATTCCGTCTTCTTTACAATGCCACAAATCTAGAAACTATGTTCGTATTAACTTAAATCAATTTGAACTACTAAAAAAAATACTTTGAAGATTTTTGAAAACAAAATAAAGGGATAAGATTTAATTATAAGAAGCAAAAAAACTTCTGTTATATTGGAGTTGAACACGATTTGAATTTTTTACATAAATTTATTCAGATACATACTAATTAAAACAATTATTATAGTATATATATTATGCTTGATTTCAATTTAAAATGAATCTTAGAGTCCAGAATAAAATGAGGAACATTTAAGAGCGCCATTTAGGGATATTTAAATATATATTTTAACAAAAACTTACCACGGTCTTAGTGAAATAACAGTTGGTCAATATGCAACCAACTTATTAATAACTTACATCTAAAAAATCAAAATAAATTTAAAAATCACTAAGTTGTTTAAGATATGTATTTTATATAAAATAAAAGCATTGTTTGACCCTCCAAGTTCCTGTATATTTAAATTGTTATTAAAAAACTTCAATAACAAATACTCTAAATCTGAAAATGCCAAACGACAGCTCCTTTTTATATGCTTTACAAAAATATGTACTTTGACGTTAACAGTGTTAACAATTTCTCTTAATTATTACAGCATTTTGGTTTGGGTGCATTAACCCTAGTTACAAAATCCGAAAAAAAGTTTTAACTTATTACGAAATTCTAAATCACAAATTACAAAATTGTAAAATTTTATTCGGGTCTGGTACGAAAATCCAAAAAAAAACTTTCATTATAAAAAAGTCCAAAATTCAAAATTTAATGGCAAACTATTTTTTAAAAACAACCCACTAAACAAATTATTGAACTCCTGATTTTGTAACCTACTCTAAATCCTTCCATAATCATATATTTATACATATTTTAGAAAAGGCATATAATCCCAATTTTATAACCAATTCTTAAATCCCTCCTAATTTTGAACCTCGCACAGTCATATATACATATTTTGTAAAAGGTAAACTTTAAAACCCCTACCAATTAAAAATCTCTACTAATCCTGGAAAAAACAGCAATCCTTATTTTGAATTCCAAACTAACGGTATTTCCTACAAAGTATTAAAAATTGACATTTATCTATCAAAAATTTTTAAAAAATTTACAATTTTTGATAGATAAATTTTTAAAAAATTTGCAATTTAAAAATTTTATTTATTTATTTATAAACAGTCTCCTACCACATACAATGTGATAAGCAAGGGATTCAGTCTTTCGTTTTGAGGTGCGGCAGGTATTTTATTTTTATAAAATGATAAATAGATTATCAATTGTATTTTTTTATCTGATATGGTTCGACCAAGCTTTGAACCTAAGACTTTCCAATTAAAAGGCCGACCTCCTAATTTACTACGCCGCCAGTCGGATGATGAAGAAAATTAATTTTGAAAGTTTCTAATTTTAGAATTTTGTGTTTAGAGCTTTAAAATTTTGGGATTTGATACGTTCCTTGGTTTTTTTTAATATAGAAGAAAGTGTCTCTTGATTTTTAAAAATTTTTCTGATATAAATTTCTAACGAAAGTTCTAAAGAATTCAATATATACTAACAAGAATTCTTTAAATATATACTCGTTACCCGTAATTTTGTATGGAGTTTTTTTTAACTTTGAAAAAGTCCTTATTCAAAAACCCTTGATTTTTTTCATTACTTGTTTGAATTGCATTTAAAGTCTTTTCTATTAAATTTTAGCATTTTATATAGAGACACTATTTAACTTAAAGAATTTCAAATCTTATCTTTACATTATTTTGCTTGTCTTCAGTTTTTTTAACCCATTCTCTCGAAGATTAAATTAGTATGTATATTAGTATGGTAGAATTCATATATGAAAGAAACGTCTACTTAAAACAACAATCATCATAAATTTTTATTTTTGTGTACGGGAAACACACAAAAAAAAATCCTTTTATCGTTTTTTTCCTTCTTTTTTTGTATTTGTTTAAGAAAAGAATTTTTATGTTTTGCTATCCTTTTTCTTTATTTGATTATCCTTTTATTTTTCTTCATTTTATTTTTTATAAATATAAATTATTTAATGTGTAAATGTATACAAGATGATGGCCTTGAAATATTGAGATATGTACTTCCTTTCTTCTTCATATAGAGAACCACTTACAGTAACAGTATTATAACGTACCTACAATAAATGACATTGACTCTTATTGTTAAACATTAATATGCTTGACATCACAAAGAAAAAAGTAACAAATTTACTCCATTCTGAAATGAAATGATTGTGATTTAAACGAGGCAACAAAAATAAGGATTTAAGAATATACTTAATTTTTTGCAAACATATCTTATGTTAAATAATGTTTCTTATAAGATATTATTTACTTGCTGACTGTTCAACTATTAGGCTTTAAGTTTACAAGCGTGCCGATTGAACCGGTACATTTTAGAATAGAAGAAAAGATACTGGATATACGAGTATCATATAATTAGAAATTGATCTTAATGAATTCTACATACTGTAAATGCATGAGATAAACTGCTTTATAACATATAGAAGCGTCCTAAATATTAATACATATAAGGTATTTCTGTATATGTGAGTTATAAAATTCAATTAAAATATATCTTCATATTTTGCAGTTGTTTGTATAATTACGTAAGTTATTTTTTTTTTTATAATTAATACAAAATTACTAATTTTTTTGTGATGCCACCTATTTGAACCCCATAGCGAATTGTAACTGAATCTGACCAATGGCGTAGTGGTAAAGACGCCGCCTTTCATGTGGAAGGTCTCGGGTTCAAACCCCGGTCAGATCATATCTAATTAAAAAATCGTCAAATTGTATAATTATATCGTAATAGTTTATATCGTAATATAAAATAAGATTTAATAAAAATATATAAATAATTCTTGTGTAAGATTATAGATGGCGCACAAAGTTGACATTTGTGCATTCATATTTCATAACCTTATACAATAGCTACAGCCGAGTAATCAACGGCTTAGTGAATATTATGATTAAAGAAACTGAAGCCTAGTTTAAAATAAACTTGGTGAATGCCCTATGCTCCTTAAAGGAGTGGAAAAAGAATAAAAAAAAAAAAAAACTAATTTTTTTGTGATGTCACCTGTTTGAACCCCATAACGAATTGTAACTGAATCTAACCGAAAACCTAATAGCAGATTTTTACTTTTGCAGGGTCTCAAAACTGAGCCCCTTGAATAAAAGGTTGGCATTCTAATTAATGTGCTATTAAAGAAAAATTTAAAACTTTTAAATGAAACTTTAAATAATCGAAATAGAAAGTTATGTTATCTTTTTTTTTTCTATGTTACGCCAATAGGAAGCATTAAGTCTTCGTTTGGCTTTTCCATCTCAAAAAATTCCCTACTGCTGTTTTTACATTCTCCCGTGTGTTGCATTAGTACAGTTTATTTAGTGCGATTCAGGGTATTATTTGGACATCGTCTACTTCTTTGAGGGTTCCATTCCAACGCAATGCGACCTCTGTTCTTGTGGCTTTTTCATAGCGTATGGCCATTTTTTCTTTCTTTGTTGCCTGAGTACCGGTTCTTCTTCTGTAATTCTCCAGAGATCTTCGTTGCTTTTTCTGACAGGCTAGCATATTCTGCATAATATTTTGACTAGTGTTGGTAGATTTAAGCCATGTTTCGCTGTCATACAAAAGCGCAATTTTTACACAAGCATTAAGGGTCCTAAGCTTTGTTTCTTAGAGATTTAGGTGTTTCTTCATATTGGGTACAGTAAGACAAAAGCTGCCCTGGTTTTGTTGGGCCTGTTGATGACATCTGCCTCCGCACCTACATCAGTGTTCCATTATACTGCCTCCATTATTCTACCGAGATAGTTAAACAGGTTTACGTATTCTACTAGTAACGTTTTCTGCATTATGTGTTGATTGCTGGTGCCATTGATTGTCATCGCTTTGGGTTTATAGATGTTAATTTCAAATCCTGCTCGTCTTTCCAGTTGTTCTAACTTGGACTGCATATCGCTATCCCTGTGTGCTAGAACATAACACCTAACAATAATACCTATATCGGAATTATTATTTTGAATAAGCACTTAGCATCTAATTTTAATTACGAGATGAGGTCTTAAACACCGTAGTAAAGGTGCCTATAAATGTTTCATTAAAACTGATATCGTGCTAACGATAAATATTCTGTAAGATTATTTTTACATGTTTGAACTGAATTTTAAATTTAAAAAAAAATTTTTAAATTTAAAAAATGTTCTTCAAAAGAGTTTAGCAGATACTTTAGATGAGTATTTTGATTTTATGAGGAAAGCTACTGGATATGAAAGAAACAAATTTCTTTTAAGTTAGTGAATGTGTGCACCTACATGAGTACTATTTGAATTCAAATACATGAGTACGCACTACATACAGTATTTGAGTATACTTATATGTACTTTTATTAAAGATTTTATATTAGATATTCAAGGATATAAGGTAATAAATATATCCGTTGTGTCCCACAATAGGAAGAAAATGGTATATTATTTTGTTAAGGAGTAATAGGCCATCAAATGATATACGATTTATGTGATGTACGTAACCAGCCTCTATCATCTATGTATTAATACAAATATCAATTATTAGCAGTTTTACTAATCTTATTATGTAATCTGTAGGTACAATTATCTAACATATCCTTAGAAATAGACCTCCAGTATATATACACATAACATTTTGTTAGTTTTGTTAATTTGACATTTAAAATGGGACACCTTTCATACGTAAACAATAATCAAAAAATTAATTTAAATTACAGAGCATAAATATTTACATGAATGTATATGTTTATACAATATGTATACAATGGAAATCATTTAAAACTTGTTTGAATAATTTAAATGAAGAAAAATTTGGAAACATTTAAAATTTTTATCAATTTTTTTAATGTGTTGGTTGATAAAATAAAAAAAAATTAAATTTTTATTTTTAAATTTTAAAAATGCAAATTGTTCTAAAAAAATTTTGTAAAAATGTTTTAATAATTTTGGTTTCGTTTGTAAAAAGTAAAATTTAATCGGTGACGTATAACAGGTCCCATAATCTTTGTCACTTTAAGAGACGAAATTCCCAAGTGGTTAGGAACTTTTGACAGTTTCATTTTGGAACGTTTATCTTACAGTGGAAAATTAGTGGATCACAAAACAGTGAGAAGTCCTATGGAAATTTATTCGGTGATGTATAAGAAGTTCCATGATCTTTGTCACTTTATAGTGGCAAAAGAATCAGTTCCATGGAACTTTTGACAGTTTTATTTTGGAGCGTTTATTTTACAGTGGTAAGTCAGTAAGTCAGAAAATGTGAGAAGTCCTATCGAAATTCTGCTTAGATTATAGAGATTAGCTCTAAAAATCAATCAAACATTAAGTGTATAAAACTAAACACTGAAAACTGATAAGTGAAAGTATTTCGTAAGACTGATTTCATTTGAATAAAACTTTGAAGTTAATACTAAAAATTAGTTATGAGAACTTGTCATATGGTCAAATATATTCACAGTGTTCCAATGTTGTGTCATTTTATTGTATATGTAAGTGAATTTATTGAATTTTTGCACAAGTATCTTTGATCTAATATGGGACTGTATATATAAATTTTGACACGATATTATTATTAGAATTAGTTGTATTCCGTTTTGCAGGACATTTATACATGCCATGTTCACATTCCATATGCGTGAAATGAAATAGATTTGACAGGCAAGTGATGTAGAGTCAATACCGAAAAAGGGGTTTGTGATAGGCTATATTGTTCTTGTAAATCATTTAAAACGGCTTTGGCGAAAATTTTGTTCCATATACTTTACTTCACATTCCAAATGACGTTAAACTAATATTATCAAAAATTGTGTTACTTCACTTTTTAAGGAACACTAACAGTTAATAAATTAAAACATATAATATAAAAACTTGTGCAATAACATTATGATACATCTAATATCATAACAGACACAGACTCCTCACAATATATTGAACACATTAAGAACGTGATCCAACTGTAAAGCTCAAACGAACAAACCTTAACATATCAATTAATTTAGATTTTGCTCTAAGTCTAGGTCTTACAATACTGCACACTGCTTATATGCATATATAAAAAGATAATCAAACTTTATATAATGCTCGCAAATTTTTTAAAAATTGTAATACATATTTTATAATTTTTATGTTATCATATAAAAATTTGAAAGAATTTATAGAGGATTCACTGTAAATATCTGCATATTAAATATTCATTTGAAAATTTCTGGAATATTTTAAACGATAGCTGGTGGTGATTCTCATATAAAATATATTTTGATTTATGTTGTGAAAATATACCCACATATTTACAAAATAAAAAGCATGTTAACAATCTAAGTGATGTGTGTAAATGTAGGAATTTAAGTATGTACTAACATCCTCATTTATTTTTAAAACAAACCTAATAAATTCTATGTTTTAAAAAGGTGTAAGACCAAAATTCCCGGAATCAAAAGTCCCCTGAGGACTTGTAACTAAAAAATAAGCCAAAAGTCAACAGGGAACTATAACTCGGACTTGTGAGTTAAAAATCGTCTAAAAAGAGAGGCATATTTATTTCCCATTTATAATTTTTATGACAGATAATTTAGTTTTAAATTGCATTTTGAAAATAAATTTTTGAGTAAAAAGAGTGTTTCTGGGCTAACAATTTTGCTCCAACGAGACCGTCAAGGTAAGGCGGTGGTGTTACAATTTAAACATATTTGTTTTAAAATAAAATCCGATTGGCTTCAAATTCTGTATATGTGTTGAAATTTCACAATGGAGTTGGCTCTAATAACAGACTTAGAATTTTTCAACCCATTTTGGTACGACGATAATCTAAAAAATCAAATTTACCCAATAGAAGGTCTCAAAAAAATTTGTGCCCAGTTCCGTTAAAAATCGTTAATCGTTATATTCACTAAGCAGTTGATTACTCGGTTGTGGATATATTTTATAAGATTATGAATACGCAAAATCCGTGCGCCATCTATTATCTTGTTCCCGTTTTTTAAATAAAATTTTAATTAAAATCCCATTGAGGTATTAGCGCGCATCAGGTATTAGCTAGTAATTTTATAAATTTTTGAAAAACTTAATTGTTTTGATACTGAATTTTAAATATTTTTCGGTAGATTATTTACTCCGGGACCTTTATTATATAACCTTTTAAGATCATTCTATGAGATGAGAATTTTCCTTAAAGGTAATTTTCTATATTTGTTTATGAAAATAAAAACATTTATTTGAAGTCACGATTCAAGAAATATTTTGTCATAACAACGATTGATTTTGATTAATTTGTATGATGATGAGTCGAAATTGAAGAGAGGGATGTAATGTAATTTTAATTTTAATAATCATAATGTTCCTTTTATAAAAAATTCAAAAGTAAATTTTTTCGTATATCTAATAAATAAAGATTCTTGAATTATTAAAAACAATATTATTCGAATTGAATAGGCGGTTGTTTTAAACAAATTTAAAAATCAAAATATTTTGGAATTTAAACTTATTAAGAGTACATTGAAGTTATTTGTAAAAAAGTCAATAATATTGTGTCATAGTCATTATGAAAATTGTTATTTAGGTACTAATGTATATGAAAAATAATAAGAAATATCTATATGTCAAAGTCAAGAGATTTATCAGTCTAAGCCTTTAAAATTTTGAGGGCATTCCCACTCCTGTAAAGTCTAAATTACGTTACATACATATTCAAAAGAAATAATAATTCAATTAATCCAAAATCCAGGTTGTCTGTATTATATATAAACATATTAATGCCAAGGACGAAACACTTATTATTCTTATCAGAAACTTTCTTATCTTGAAATGCCTGATAACCACTAAATAGGTTTAGGAATTAGGGGTATATATAATTTGATATAATATTTACAGCCATTCTAACTATACAAGAAACAAGAATAAGATATGGGATAGGTACATATATTCTTAATCAGCCTCACTTCTAGAATCCAAAGTGGATCCAAAGTCTTATTAAATGATGTTCATCCATCCGCATCTATCACCCAAAAGATAATGAAACTAACTTCATGAACTTAACACAGCAGTTTCCTAAGAAAGAAAGAAACGTGGACAAATTAAAATAATAGATTACATGATCTACTTTGGGAAGCTTACGAACGAGCCCAAAGGATCATTTGAAGTATTAACCTTTATTATTTATTTCGGATATTTGATATCATAGAGTTTTAATCACTACCTAATTGAAATTTTGCAAATGAACTTGAACTAATATTAAAATATATTTTTGACATTACGAACAGCATTCTTTCGACGCCATCGTCGAGTAAATTCCTAGATTTAATTATTGATTTCATTATTTAATATCAAATATTAGTATCAAATATTCAATATAAAATATTAATAAATTAACTAAAGCATAATTTGGACAAAATTGAAATTCTTTTAAAAGTTAAAAATTAAAATTAATAATTTTATTGACATTTAAAAACAGAATGATTCTGAAGTTTTTCAAGGTCAAAATAAAATAAAATTTTAAGTATTTCAATAAAAATTCCAGAAAACTTATATTTAATATTCTCAAACAAATATTCCAGATACAATTTGTTTCATATCCTTCAAAAAATGTCTTTAAATTCTTGAAAATAAAATATAAAGGATTTCCTATAATTTTATTAATTTCTATTATAATTCTTGAAAAAATCTTTTTGTGTTTGATGTTTGAAATTTTAACTCTTAATTCTTCAAGATTCATATTAAGAATATCTGAATGAGTTGAAATACTCTTTTGATCTGTAAATACTCTACCATAATTTAAATAGGAATTTTGAAACTTTTTCAATTGAGCCGTACGGTTTGATACAATATGATCAAAATAACCAACATTTTGAATTAATATTTTGATTAACTAGTTAGAAACATTAGGTTTCAAAATTATTGAAAAATGCATTCTTATAGTTACTTTAAATACATACTCCTAAAATTTATGCCTCAAAATAACTAACCTGACCGAATATCTGATAACTATTTTTAGAGAAAGTGCGCGGTAGTTTATATTAGCGTTCAGCCTAAAAGCCAAATTACAGTAAATGTAAAATTTCTTTCAAAGATTTCTTACTTACATACGTAATAATTTTTTTTAATGCAACATAACATTTAATAATTATAATTTCTTTTAATCATACATAACTTGACCTAACGCTATTTAAGGCAAATTAACTCGTTACAGGGTTAATAATTTCCAAAAAGATTTTTAGAAAATTCCATTACATACCCACAAAAATTTTATTATTTCAGTTAGACGTTCATATTTTTCCAGTTTGAATTTTGCAATGTGTCATCAAATTGTTGAGGTACAAATCAGATAAAAATTATGACATTTACTTTGAATTAAATTAGTACTTTGAAAATATCTACAACATTTTATTATGACACTTAAGTTTGTCAAGTCTTTTTATAGTAAAGTTCTAGCTCTTTATTTGTGTAAAATTTGTGTAAATTAATAAATTTTCTTGTTCTATTTTTAGTTCACGAAATATTTGCAAAAAACCTAAAATTACCCTTGAGAAGCCGTTCAGACTCCCCGATTTAATCGAAAAGGCTTATCTATTAAAAATATTTATATCAAAAAATCTTATATATGAAGTTTCACTTAACATGTGTGCACAATCTTAACTTGTTTGCACAAACAGATAGACAAACACACACACAGATGGACATTACAGAATGAAACACGTTTCATAGGTTTCAGCGCACTAGAGTATTCTTAGAATATTTGTAAAAATCTTGGGCTTCAATTTTTAATGTAAAATATAATAGCTACCGCGTTTATTATATAGCCATATTGAGTAATTTCTTTATTCTTTTTATACCCGTATGACTATATAGTCAAAGGGTATAATAAATTTGCCATTACGTTTGTGACGCAGAGAAGGAGGGGGGGTAGATATAGACTCAAGTGTATGGATCGGATCAGAATCGAAAAATAAATCGATTTAGCTATGTATGTCCGTCCGTCCGTCCGCACGATAACTCAAAAACTAAAGGAGCTAGGATCTTGAAATTTTCGCAAATTCGTTTTTTTGCTATAGCCTTTATTGCTATTTAAATCCAGCCATTTTGGTCCATGGGTTTGGGTAGCTGCCATACAACTTCTTTTTTTATATGAGCATTACTCTGTACCCATTACAGCTGCGTGTCTGAAATTTTGCCAAAAGTAGTTTAGTTTTATGGCCAAAGTTTCTGCAAAATTTGGTTGGTCTAGTGGAGTGGGTTCGAGTAGCTGCCATACAACTTCTTACTTTATATGAGCATTACTCTCCACCTAATGAATCTGACTGTCTAAAATTTTGCCAAAAATTGTTTAGTGTAATGGCCAAAGTTTCTGCAAAATTTGGTTGGTCTGCTGCAGAGGGTTCGAGTAGCTGTCATACAACTCCTTCTTTTATATGAGCATTACTCTACACCTAACAAAGCTGGGTGTCTGAAATTTTGCTAAAAATAGTTTAGTGTAATGGCCAAAGTTACAGCAAAATTTGGTTGGTCTACGGTAGAGGGTTCGAGTAGCTGCCATACAACTCCTTCATTTATATGAGTATTCCACTACACTTAATAAAGCTGTATGTTTGAAAATTTTGTCAAAGGAATTAACCGGATGATATAATGTATATGTTACGGTCATAAGGGTATCCCAGAGTTGACACAGTCTACTCTACTACACTCTTCCTCGTTTTTCTCTAAAAGAGCTAAATATTAGCTCATATTTACATATGTAGCGGTTGTTAAAAATAACCCAAATGGTATACACAACAAACATTATTCTCTGTAAAATTATGGTGTTCTAAATTATGGTATCTTGTTACTTCTTCTTGTCATTTAATTTTTTTTATGTGCTCCATTTTTGAATACTCGTTTAATAAATTAAGGAAAATTTAAAATATTTAAATTTTTATTTTATGCCATTAAATTTTGGAAAAGAACTTTTCTCAATAAACTTTCTTATTTTTATTTTTGTATGACATTTTTATTGTGGCATACAAAAACTCACTGACGCGTTTATAGTTTTACTTACGTGGGCACAAAATGTAAATAAACAAACTTTCTATGATATGTTTATATCCGTGCATACAAATAAGGGCACAGGTATATTAAAATTGCTCCGCCGTTTGTAACGCATCGATCTAGGCGTAAAGTGTTAAAAGTACGTATGGGATCAGCATTGAAAAGTAAATCAATCTAACTAAGAGTGTCTATCTGTCCGTCAGTACTTGTGCCAACACTATAACTCAAACACTAAAAGGGATAGAGTTTTGAAATTCACACAAAGTAATTTTTAGACAATTTATAGGTTCCCTATTATTTTTGGTTAAAATCAGACCAAAGCTTATAGGGGAGCTGCCATACAACTTTTTTGCACCAATATGAATTTATTCAAAAATAACTATACTAGGAGAATGAAAATTGGGGAGCTGCTATACTAAGTTGTCAATTCGATAACTGTGAATCTAATGAACCTAGGAGGTTAAAATTAGAACTGAGTAAGTAAAGTATTAGGGCAAGTTACTTGGCAAAGATGGACATTACTCGAACCAACTTTTAGGGTGGCCCAAAGTTTTTTCTTTTTTTGATTTTGTTTTGTTTTTATGGCTTGCTTGGCAAAGTTGGACATTACTCGGACTAACTTTTAGTGTGGGCCAAATTTTTTTTTAATTTTTAATTGTTTTTATGGTTTTTTTTTATCAACAATTATGGGGCAGGGTGGTTCAAACTTTTTTTTATTAATTTAACTCTTTTATGTATTTATTTTAATATAATAGCATAAGAAATATAAAAAACGGTTTATTTAATTTTAAACTTCATAGTGGGTATGCACGGGTATCTAAAAGTTGACAAGAACAACTATAATCTTTTCGTTTTATTATAGTACACAAATTTTGCATGGAAAAGTTCGATAGAATATATTGTAAACTTAATAAATAAATTATTATTTTGTTTTTTTATCTTTTTATCATTCAAATTTAAATAATTTGTATATTTATATTATGTAATAGTACACATTTGTGATTTGTTTGGTATAAAAGATGGTATGACAGATTTTCCTCCCAAAAATAATAAAAAAGTACTTTAATATATTGGTAAAAGAAAAAAAGTTATTTTAAATGATTCAAAATTTATATGTGATAGACGAAAGTCTAATGAAATATTTTGCATGAACTAAATTTGATTTAAAAAAAAAATGTTTTCCCTATGGGTCTGCTTCTTACAATGTCACTGACTCAGTATTTACGGAGGCAAAGTGAAAATATGCACAAACATGCAATATGAGTTCTCCTACATGCTAAAATACCCCAAAGACTAATTTCTCTTCCACTTTAATCATCGACTTCTTGAGGAATAAAGTTTTGAGGTGTTATTTCATTTTTAATCTAATCTGCCAACCCTTGAAAAGTAAAGCCTTGGAATAATAGTCCTTCCTAAATAATTAGGAAAAGGGGAATACTCTGATTTCGAATACAATTTTAAAATTAAATTATAAAAATTTAAAACAGTTCAATACAAAGATAAAAAGTAGGATCCCGGAGTGTTATCTCTCTTTCAATTTTCGAGTTCTTGAGAAACAATATCCCGGAGATTTATCTTTCAAAAAGTCAAATATGAATACAACTCCGGGGTCAAATTGAATGAGAAATAACATTAGTCCACCGGAGTCTTATTTCTGAAATTTTAGTTATTACAGCTGGAGGGCTTTATTTTGCAGGCCTTATATCATGACTTGACAAAAACACAAAATTTTGTACAATATATATATATATAATATATATATATAATGTATTCATATTTCATTTCATAGACCAAATATCCGGTTTTGTAAATGAACTTCGCAGTAGTACCTAGTTTTTTTTGAATTTTCATGAAAAATTTTACTCAAAATTAAATTTTTTCACATAGTGTTATGATATTTTCAAATTGTTAAAGTTATAAATAAATTTAGAAATGAGGAAATAATTTTTATTTTCTTCTATAATTTGCTTTTAAATACCTAATTTGAAAATCTAATGAAGTCATTGTCATCCATTTATTAACCTTTATATATATACATACGTATATATATACATATAATTATTATTTCTTTACATAAAGTTTTATCGCTTTTCACATTATGCGTTATTAAGTCTGGCATACTGAATAGCTCCATTTTATTCTACTCACGGTTGCTTCTTTATAGTAGTTTTGTCCTAGTTTTTATTTTATTATATTTACATTATTTCATTTAATAAAATTTGATGCCGACATTAAAAAGACAATCATTTTGAGTGAAATTAATTTTCTTTCTTCTAAATTGTCCAGAATATGTTGTTGTCATAATTATATTATTATTAAAATATATATGTAAGATATAAAGATGTAATTTATTCATATTATAATATATTTTACCGCACAATCCGCAGATTTGGTGGAAATTTCCAAGTTTTTAAATAAATGTTAATTAGCATTGATTATGAACTAAAAATAATTTAAACTAAACGCATAGCCCTAAGTGCTTTTGACTTTTCCATTGAAAAAATGGCGGGTATTCATACCTGCAGAAAAACGGACTATGATAATATTGTTGGCATTGTCAGTTTTCAAAAAATATATACTTTTCATTACGTATATCATTCTTTAAGTATGAAAAAGACATTTCATGTTGTTTAAGTATTTTTGTACATAAATTGTTATATTTGGCGATCTGTTAAGTCAAAAACCTATAACCAAAATAATTATTATGCTACCCGACTCAATAAAATAAAGTTAATATAACCAGCCACCCGGCCATAGCTGGCAATAAAAATAGCGAATTTAAAGAAAGTAATTCTCCATATCCTATGATACAAATTTTCTTTTTAAATGAAAAAACAAGGGAAAACGATGGAATGCATTCCATCCTAGTTGCCTGAGCTCAGTTGGAGAGCTGCAGCAGTTTATTAAAAAGGTACTGATCGTATATATTGTACCTACAAATTTTAATATAACAAAAGAGTTATTAAAAAACAAGAATAATGCAGTATTCGTTGAGGGGAACTTCTTTTTACTAACTGTCAGTGTCAACTTATGGTTAAAAAACATTAATACAGAGTGGCGCAAAACGACCGATATGGTTTGAATGTTTAATAATTTTTTAAATTTATTTATATTTTTTATTTTTATCTCAGAATTTTGTGAAGAAAACTTTGGCAATTGGAAATGGAACAGAACAGAACATCAGCGATCAACAATTGTTGAATTTTATTTTGAAAATCTAATGTTGAATTTAATTTTGAAATTTTAATTTGATAATGAGCGATGAAGCCCATTTCTAATTGAATTGTTTCGTAAACAAGCAAAATTGTAGGATATAGGCTACGGAGAATTCAAGAACAGTTTTTCAGCGACAATTACACCCACTTAAGTGTACTGTTTGGTGCGGTGTTGTGGTTCCAGATGGAGAAGATGGAGCCACAGCCCACACTGCAGGGGACAAAATGGCTCTGTTACGGGACCTCTTTGGCGAACTCATTATTTCGCGCAGAAGCGATTTCAATTGGCCTCCATGTTCACCGGAATTAATAGCGCCAGGCTGTTTTCTTTAAGGTTATTTGAAAAAAAAGGTATACGTAAACAAGCCAGAGACCATCGCAAAGCTAAAACAAAACATTCGCAATGAAATTCAAGCCATAAAATATTCCCCATTAATATACTGTATAATAAAAAAATAATAATAATAATTAACCATTAAATAAAAAAGTTATTAAACATTCAAACCATATCGGTCGTTTTGCCCCACCCTGTATAATAAAATGTACAAATAATTACAAATTTATAAATTAATAATTTAATTGAATAAAATAACTCAGTTAGTTTTAGTATATCGTATTAATAATTGTAGCATCAATCATTTCGACTTTGATATCATTATTTAGTTCATTAGAGGGTAAAAAACTTACCATTTTCAATATAATCTATATATATAAAAGGGAAAGTTTGTTTGTTTGTATGTTTGTTTGTTTGTTTATTTGTTTGTTTGTTTGTATGTAGCGAATAGACTCCTAAACTGCCCAGCCGATTTTCATGAAAATTTGTATATAGAGGTTTTTGGGTACGGAAAGAAATCGTGGACCAAAAATTTTGCTCTAACGGACCGACAAGTTGGGGCTGTGGTGCAAGTATTTAAACTTCTTTGTTCTAAAATGAAAACGGTTTGACCGATTGACTTCAAATTTTGTATACGTGATGCTCTTTGAGAATTGAGTTGACCCTATTAACAGTTTTGGAATTTGTTAACCCATGTCGGCCCGACGGGTGGTCAATAAAATTTTGGGTCCAAATTTTGTCCGATTTTACAAAATTCTGCTTTGGCTAAAAAGAAAGCCCCAAAAAAAATTTTGTTGAGTTCCATTAACCCATTGCGGCCAAACAGCTTTTTATAGGTTTTTTCAATACTTTACTCTAAATTCAAAACGGTTTGACCAATTGACTTCAAATTTGGTATACGTGATGCTCCTTGAGAATTGAGTTGACAGTATTAACAGTTTTGGAATTTGTTAACCCATGTCGGGCCGACGGGTGGTCAAAAAAAATGTTGGGTCCAAATTTTGTCCGATTTTACGAAATTCTGCTTTGGCTTAAAAGAAAGCCCTAAAAAAAATGTTGTTGAGTTCCATTAACCCATAGCGGCCCAACAGCTTTTTATTAATTTTTTGGTTATTTTACTCTAAATTAGAAACGATTTGACCGGTTGACCTCAAATTTTATATGTGTGAAGCAACTTGAAAATGGAGTTGAGTCTGTTAACAGTCGGTCCAACGTTTGGTCAAAAAAAATTTTTTGGAAGTAAATTACGTCAAATTTTGGACAATAGTTTGTAGTGCTTTGAATTACAGAAAGTTTGAAAAATTACTAGAATAATCCTAGAAAAATCGTTTTAAAAAGATTACTTTCATACATTTGTAAACCGTGGGTAATTTTTGTGTTAACTTTTTGCAATAACATCAAATTCAATTAAACCTCCATTGAAAGGCGCAGCAACGCGCACCGGGTATTAGCTAGTAATTAATAATTAACAGATTCTCAGATTGTACTATTTATTCTATAAAGTCATTTTATTTCTTCATTCTATTAAAAATATTTTTGATTATCATTATCAAAATATTTTTGAAGTTGTCTGGTGCACAATTTTAATTAATATTATCATAAATTTGATTGTGTTAGATTTTACAATTCATTATTTAATTAATCAATCTGTCTAGATAATCAATCTGTCTATTAGCTCCCGTAAGCTTTTATTACCAATTCATGTGTCTCCTCAAATTTTGAAAAATCTTAAATTTTTATAAACTTAAAATAAAATTTTTTACGAAAACAATGAACTATCAATCACTACCATATGTTTAAAATCATGTATGTAATGGTTATCTATTGTACATATACTTGTATATAATGCAATACAAGATAATATATATATATATATATCATAAAAACTCTTTTATTTCATTTAGAGGTTATAGTTGATTGAACTATCAAGTTAGTATATGATAGTCTGTTCTTATCTTGACATTTATATTATATTTTTTTATTTTCAAAAATCTTCTGTCCTGTAATCAATTATTTTATGTATTAATATGTCTGCAAATGTAATGAAGGTATAAAAATTGTACAAAATTTCTTATAATTGCCTTTAAGCTCGTACAATATTTATTGCACAAATCTATGAAAGAATATTAGAATTGCAATTTGTTTTGATAGCATTAAAGGATAGCATTACATGAAACTTTATTAAGATCCAATAGCATCTTATGTGATGTACTGAGTACAATTCAAAATAATTCTTCTAGGACAATAAGTTACATGTTGTTTTTCTTACCACTTTCACAATATCTTATCATTAAAACAAAAATTTCAATATGTTGAAATATAAGATTTATTAGATAAAAAAGTTGAACATCCATATCACGTACGTATTGCGCTTTGAGAAAGGATTGTCAGACAATCAAAAATAAAAATTCATTTAGGTTTTTTTAGGTATAGGTAAAGATTGTGACCTGAAGTAATATTATGTTGAACAAAGTTATTTATTAATTTTTGAGTAGACTCTCAAAAGGAACTATTAAGCAACTTAATAAAATTAATAGAAATTAATAGAAATTAACAGAATACAGATGGATCGTTTTACAATTATGTTAAATATCTTTTAGCTTAGACTTCTAATAATTTTAGGTTACTAAGTTTCTGTGCTAAAGTGCAAGTCATATTCAGTGATACTAAACTAATTTCTTTTGTAAAAAAGGGTGCGTTTATGTTGGAGCTGCGATAAGTGATAAGAGCATCCATAAGAGCATCGATAAGAGAATCGATAAAAATTTAATATTGCTATCAATGATCAAAGCGATGCTCCAATATAAAAACTTGTATTTAAATCATGTATATAGTTTTCTACCCTATGCTCTAAACATAAACGCACTCTTATTCGTCTATTAACAATATCTTTATTATAGGTACATGTTGGAAAAAGTCAACTGGTTCCTTTCCAAATTTACTTTGTCCCACTATTCTGACTTCGATAGAAGGCAATTTTATTAGGTAGAAAGTTCACACTTTCAAGGGGTTGTATAATTGTTTTAAGATGCCTTTTGTTAAGAAGTAAAGATGGCACAAGAGTTGAGTTAACTTTTTATATCTCCATAAACGTAGTTTATACTTAACTTTTTATGACGTTTATAACTTTGTAAAGGACGAGAGGTAGATATAGACTCAAGTGTTCGAATTGGAACAGAATCGAATCGCCAGTTGATTTAGATATGTGAGTCCGTCCGTTCATCCATTCGTAAGTCCGCACATTAAATCAAACCCTAGAGCAGATAGAATTTAGCCGCTGACATTTTAAAAATTACTTTTTTGTAAGACATCGCATTAGTTATGATAGAAATAGCATTGATAATAGAATATATCTGATATATGCATCTGAAATTTCTTTAGAAAATTTAATTGAAACCTTCGCAAAGATAATTGATTATAAATTTTCAAATTTACAGAAATAAAATAATTAATCTAGAGGCCCAAGGTGACTCTAAAATTTCTTGGAAAAAATAAATTAAAATAAAAAAAATATACATATATATTAAATTGGTAATACCATCATCTTATCATTATTTTTATTGGTATTTCATTTGTGTTAAATCAAATTAAAAAAGTTTGTGTGTATGTATGTATATAGTTCCATAAACAAATTATTTTTATCCTTTTATCCTCAAAATTTCAATTTGATGGGATTGAGAAATTGTTATTATTTTTTTTGTAATTCTTATATTTAAAATATTAAATTTTTATTTTATCCTGTGACGTTCTTTCGTGTTCTGTATTGTATCTGTTTCCAGTAGAAATTTCGCCTTTTTAATTGGCTTTAATTCAATTTGTAACACGTTTTAGCTTAAGGAAAATTAAATTTTATTAGTAATGGACACTTATTATGTTTTGTGGTTAACACAATATTTTTGAAATTGGGTGTGACGAAATATATAGTGTTCCTATATATTCAAATGTACTGCATAATATAATTTGAGCAATTATCAAATTGTTCTTAGAGGAAGATGGTGAGCAATTATCAATTGAAATCACCATCTTCCTCTAAGTCGTTTTAGCGAAGTGAAAACGAAAGTTATCGCTCCATTAATTTGAGTGCTCTCTGTGAAACGCGCAAACAGATTATTATATTTGTAATACCATATAGTAATGCTAAAATTTGAATAGTATAAAATTTATTCATTGACATATTTTAAATTGGGGCGTCGTAGAAAAAGTGTTACAAAAATGTCAAACACGATAAATAAGACATCTCTATCGCGTCAATATGAAAACATCGCTTCAACGTTTTACAGAATTGCTGTTAGTCCCTTCAGGGTTTTTAATGAACAATGAATCGCAAGATTCGCTATTTAATAACACTCTTAATTATTATTAGCAGTTATTCGAACTTCTTGTGCTACACGAACTAAAACCTTTGAAGATATTGGCCATTTTATTTAATTTCTTTTGGCAAAATTAAAAACACCTGGCTTTATTAAATACAAAGTTATGTTCATATAAAAAAGGTAATTGCATGACAGCTACTCGAATCCACTGCACATGACTCATTTAGGTCCTTTATTTTATCCCTTTTATTTTTTGATCTATCTAGTGAATGGAGGAACAGACGGAAATACCTTAATCGACTTAGTTTTCGATTTCTATCCGGTTCACACTTGAGTCAAGGTGTAATTTATCTCATTTATATCTTCACAAACGTAATAGCCAATTTAGAATACCGTTAAAGCAGTGTAAATTAATTGTTTAGTTTATTTAGGGTTTTATTGTAATAATTATTATGTAAAACTTAAAGTCCCAATATCATATTCCGACATATATCAAGAGCTTTCCTTAATTTTGAATTGCTATCTTTAAGTTTACATAACTTTAAACGGCTAATTCTAGCAGCACAAATAGAAACATACGCAGATGACTTATATCTATTGGAAAGATCAAAAGTTAATATCAGAGAGTGCTATATCCAGTTAGAGAAAACAGCTATGGAACTGGGTCTGAGGATAAACATCGATAAGACAAAAATGTTAGTGGTATCAAGACGTAACCAGAGTGACTAGCAAAATATTCAAGTGATGACAACGTGGAAGTAGAAAAAAGTTTTGTCTATCTTGGGTCTTAAATAACAAGTGTAAACAATGAAACATCAGAGCTAACTCGAAGGATAGCAAACAATGCATACTACTCTGTGTTGAAGATATCGAGAAGTGAGCAGAAAATATAAACTTGGGTTGTACAAACCTCTTATCAAATCGATGTTATGCCAAGGTAATGGAACGTGGACGTTCACCCAAGTGACGGCAGACCTACTTTCCCGTTTCAAATGGAAAATACTGCATAAAATGATCGGACCAGTTACCGATCAGGGCCAATAAAGAATGCGACGCTCTTCCACGTTTTGTTTAAGTGGAAAAACAAAATTATGTTTGAATCATTACATCATTATATACATGTATCATTTTTTAATGATTTTACTCATTTAAAAAGAGTATAACATGTTGATCAAAATAAAATCAAGTATTGCATGAGTATGATCTGAGTTGAAGTTAATTAATTAACCTTTGCTCTTAAAATAAAAAGTTGTTTTTGTTAATTTAATTGTTCAACATTAAATAATTTTAATTTTGTTGTTATTCAGTTTTTATTATAATGAATTTTACACAAATTTTGCAATGAAAAACTGGTTATTTTGATTTGCAAATTACATATTAGTATTGTTTTTGAAGAAATTGAGGTTAATGCACGATTGTTGTTGTATAAAATTAAAACATTTCAGATGTTACAAGTACTTATAAACGAAATGGTTCATTTTACCTTTCTTTTGTAATTTTCATTTTTAAATTTTTTCAATTTAAAATATTTGAAAATATAATGTAACTGATTTGCAACCAACATTTCCAATTTCAGCTTATGCAAAATTCTTGATTAGGAAAGCGCTTAACCTTGTTTTGTAGCCAAATGTTAAGTCTGAATATTTTAAATAATTGTTTTTACACAACTTTCCAAATTCTGGGCAACCTCCGAGCATTGGTAACTCTCTTCATGCTGCTTTTCGCTTTCGTCGGTACTTTCATAGTTCATTTAAGCGTTCGTTCTTGAACTTATGACACTTCTAGGAAAAAATAAATTTTTTTATGGAAATCAGCCATGATTTTTTCTTTTAAGCGAAAAAAATTTGTGGACAGGTATAGACAGGGTGTACACAAAACGTGCCAGTGTCAATTATGAATATGGAAACATTTTATTATGTTACAAACGGGGAAACTTTCTATAAAACAAACAAACGTTTTATTTTGTATATTTATTATATAATAACAAATTATAACTTATTCGTGGTTTTAATTTATGGGTCTTACCTATTTTGTAAAACCCAAAAAAAACAAGTGATGAAAAAAACCAAGGGTTTTTAAAAAAGCACATTTTCAAAATAATATAGTGTTTCATACTGAGCATTTTATTGGAATATAATGTTGAAGCTTCAATGTTAACGTTTAATTTAGGAAATATATACGTTGGTGACTAAGTTACTACTTACTTATAAAAACCGTAATTTTTTTAAATTTTAAGCCCTAATAGCCCCTCTATGGGGAATGTTGCCCAATTTCTCAAGGATCTAATCCTCACTACTCTCTTTCCCCCAACTTTTTTAGGTTCAAGGAATTAAATTGTGAATTCTACCAAATTTTGAAATTTTATTTAGAATTTTACTATATAAGCAAAAATGGTTAAAACTGACAGACACTTTCTTCAATTTAAAGAACCGCTTATAAATTTAAGAAAATTTTTTAACATATGTTAAAGTATAATGTTGGACCTTAAAATTTTGTATATTAACAAAAAAAAAATTTGAACAGGTATTCAAGTTACAGGTGTTAAAAAAATTTCAATTTTCGAGCCCTTATAGCTGCTAAACAGGGGACGTGACAAAAAAATTTTGTTAACCGACTCCTACTAATTTCTGAAGTTCTAACTTCTCCCAAAATTTGAAGACCCTAGCTTGGCCCGTTTAGAAGATATGTGTAGCCAAAAATTTTTCAAAAACTGAGTTTTGCATAATGGTAAATTTTAGTACCGTACGGCAACCCTAAACATTTATAAAGTTTATAAAACCAGCTATCTTTCGCCGTTTTCAGATTGAAAACACACCTCATATAACTCTTGTTATAACAATTTGAATATAGGGCTTTTCCCAACTTTGGGGGGCTGCAGCTCCGTAACAGGTGGTGCTACAGAAAAAAATTCTTCTACGAAATAATTTTTTTTGTAATACCTACTCGTGGTTAAAATTTCTTTTCTCTATTTCAAACGATGTAAAAGTTTTTGTAAACATACGGACAGACAGACGGACAGACAGACAAACGGACGGACAGAGTGAAACTATATAGGCACATTTTTACAAAATTTTTTGAAAATGTGCTAAAAAGTAATTTATATTTTTTGGCTTTGCCTTATGTCGTATTCCAGTTGATAATTATTCAAAAGTATGCGAATCAATGCAATAAAATTCCAATTAATTTTAAATTGTCTTAAATTTAAATTAATATTAAAAAAACTTTACATATTTCTTAGCACATTTTCAAAAAAATTTAAAAGGCAGTATCTACAAGTTTTACTTTGTCTGATTGTCTGCCTTTTTAAAAACCTTCCGTACCGCTTAAAACAAATAATAGTTAGGGTGAAAATATTAGTTTTGCTAAATAATCTTTGTCTGGAGCCCCGTTATAGCCCACTCGAAACAACTAGATTTGAAAAATTTTGAAATCCTTAAAGCAAATTGTATAAGGAATATATTTTCAATTCGATTTACAGTAATGTGTAACTTAATGTTTGTTATACCCGTATGACTATATAGTCAAAGGGTATAATAAATTTGCCATTACGTTTGTGACGCAGAAAAGGAAGGGGGCTAGATATAGACTCAAGTGTATGGATCGGATCAGAATCGAAAAATAAATCGATTTAGCTATGTATGTCCGTCCGTCCGTCCGTCCGTCCGTCCGTCCGTCCGTCCGATAACTCAAAAACTAAACGAGCTAGGATCTTGAAATTTTCGCAAATTCGTTTTTTTGCAATAGCCGTCATCACTATTTAAATCCAGCTTTTTTGGTTCATGGGTTCGGGTAGCTGCCATACAACTCTTTTTTTTATATGAGTATTACTCTGTACCTATTTCAGCTACATGTCTGAAATTTTGCCAAAAGTAGTTTAATTTTATGGCCAAAGTTTCTGCAAAATTTGGTTGGCCTACTGCCGTGGGTTCGAGTAGCTGCCATACAACTTCTTCTTTTATATGAGTATTACTCTATACCTATTTCAGCTACATGTCTGAAATTTTGTTCAATATAGTTTAGTGTAATGGCCAAAGGTTCTGCAAAATTTGGTTGGTCTACTGCTAAGGGTTCGAGTAGCTGCCATACAACTTCTAATTTTATATGAGTATTACTCTATACCTATTGAAGCTGGGTGTCTGAAATTTTGCCAAAAATAGTTTAGTGTAATGGCCAAAGTTACTGCAAACTTTTGTTGGTCTACTGTAAAGGGTTCGAGTAGCTGCCTTATAACTCCTTCTTTTATATGAGCATTACTCTACACCTAATAAAGCAAAATGTTTGAAATTTTGCCAAAAGCAATTAACCGGATGATATAAGTTTATGTTACGGTCATATGGGTATCCCAGAGTTGACACAGTCTACTCTACCACACTCTTCCTCGTTTTTGTTTGTTTTTAAGGGCTCTTACCACCTTCAACTCGCAAATGATTTAAATTAAAAGCTTGATGGGAATTAGATGTTGAAATATCAATATGAGTCATTTAATGAATGCATTTTCCCGCCATTTAGGAGCTGTATGGGCTCATTAATTAAAAAATTAACTATTTTTAAACACCTGTTACTTGAAAACCGGTCCAAATTATTTTAAAATAGTAAACATATAAAAATGGAAACTCCAGTATTATATTTTAACGGTTACAGTTCTTCCTAAAGATAATGAGCTTCCTCACAATTGTAGAAAGTATCTTTTGTCTAACTTTATACAATAAAATTCCAAGAAATGTTCTAAGCAATCATCATATATACTTTTCGGCTTATTCGGTCACAAATAATAGCCGCCAGTCGCAGCTCAATTAATTGTTTTGTTTATAAATATAAACAATAATTACATTGCGAAAATCGCTCAAATTTTGGGCGCTTCGTGATACTAGTTGTTATAAATTGATTTTCAAGGGATTTTACAGTTTTTCCAGAATATATGCACATGAGTTAGGATGGATTTCTGAATATACACAGAAAATTGTTTTGAAATTATGGATGGTATGGAAATGGTATTTTGAAAACGAAATTGCTTTTTTGTATTTCGTAGCCACCCGAATAAGTTTTCGCCATTTGTCATTTTGTACATTGGGATTTTGTAATAAGATGAAAAAGCTTTGGGATATTGTATTTGGGATTTTTTGATTGGGATTTTGTAATGAGATGAAAAAGCTTTGGGATTTAGTGATTTAGGATTTTGTATTTAGGATTTTTTGATTGGGATTTTGTAATAAGATGAAAAAGCTTTGGGCCGATTTTATGTATATGATTTTGTGATTGGAATTTTGTGATTTAGGATTAAGTACCCAACCCAATGTTTACCTCTAACTTAATAAGTGCTTAATTAAAAACTTGTTTTTTTTCATAACTTGTTTATTATTATTTTGGAAAAAAAAACCTTATGTTATTTCGAATTAATTTGCAAATTAATTTATTATTTCCAATAAATTAAATAATAATTGATTTTTCCCAATAATTTAATGTATCCATATTATATTTTAATATCAGTGAGACAGGTTGGTTGAGATTTTATAAGAATATAATAATATTTAATATAATTATACATATATAAAATAATATTTCATTTAACTTATAAATAATTGTTTTAATGTTTTTTGTTATTTCTGTAAAATAAAATTTATTTTATCTTGATTTATTGATCATTAATAAATTATAACATAATATTATTATAAAGTTAGTGTAAATATGTTTTAAAAATGCAATTATAAAATTTGAAATATTTTATATATACGTGCTTTAATATTAAATATTAATGGTGCATTAACCGCTTATTAAAAAAATTTAATTATAAACGTCAAATTTAAATTCAATTGAAAATGGGTGATGCTTTAAAATGCTACAATGTTTATTTCCTATAGATTTTACTATAAAATGAAACTATTTTTCAATTAAATGAAACTATTTTTCTATTGAATGAAACCTTTTTCAAAATAAATGGATCGTTTTTTAAAGTAAATGAAATCCTTTTCCAAAATGAATTACCTTTTTAAAGTAAATTAAACTAAAGGAATTTATAATAAAATTTACTTTTAAAAATTAAAATTTATTTTAATTATTATATATTATTTTTAAAAAAAATTAATATTTTAAAATTTTTACCAAAATATTCCCCAATATTCAATCCGATATAGAAAGCATTTGCTAAGAGATACTGAATATTAGCATAATCATTCGCACGTGCTAACAAAAGTACTAGAGTATTAACATCAACATATTGATTCAATTACAAAATGGATATGTTTTTTAAGATTCCGCATTCTGCTTGTCCGTCCATTACATTTAATAAGCAAAATGTATAAATTAAATTTAAAGTTTTAGGTAAAATTAAATAAGTCTAGTGTGGTGCAGGGTCATAACTAACTAATAAGGTTATAATTCCCTTAGGGACTTATGACTAATTTAGTGGGATATAAGTCCATAAAGGACTTCAGACTCATTGCAATCATCCATAACTCCCTAGGAGACTTATGACTCTGATAGTTTTGATTTAGTGGGGTGGGTCATAATTCCCTTATCCAGTTCTCAGCTAAAAGGTCATTTGTAATTTTAAAACAAATATTATCAATATCAAAAATATTATAAAGAATAATTAGCACAAATTTTAGAGTAAAATCCGAATCAGGGTAATCCCTTTTTTCAATATTAAGAAAAAAACCATAATTTTACATATAAACTACATTCCGAAAGACTATTTCGAAAAAAAGGGCAATCCTAATTTTGTAATCAAAGTCTCGCATACCTACATGAATTCATAAATACTCTGGAAGAAGGGTCAACTTTGATTTTTTAAACAGCTTAAATATGTTTCGGAATATAGGATCTCTCTCTTAGGGACTAATGCTGCACCAAATGAGTCATAAGATCCTACAAGACTTATGACCCTGACTCGTCTAGTGTAATTCAGTTTGTTTAAAAATTTAAGGTTAAGATTTGAAAAATCATTGAATTTTGTAATTATATTTCTGAGAATTGGGTTGCACAACGGCTCACAGTTCCTCATTCAATTTGTCAATCTTATATGTCATTTTCTATAAGAAAATCTAATATAATAGTTATACTTATGTACATAAACAAATAAAGAAATAATCTTCCATGAGCTGCTATTACAGTCTTGAGATTAAGAAATCAATCTTCAAAAAAATTAGCAAATAAAATTTACTCAACATTTGTAAAGTATTTTTGTAATTTTTAAAGCTTTTGTACAAAAAAACAAAATTAGACCTAGAACTTATCTTATAATTATTTCGATATTATTTTAAGTAAATCCGTTACCAAACCATGTATACTTGACCAATTTCAGTTTTCTTTGATCTTTTAATTAACATAAGGAATATAATGAAAAGAGTTTTCTACAATACAAAATTTCTTATTCAAATTTAGTTTTGAATATTATGAATTTTAAAAAAAAATTACGTTTTTATTTTTACCTTAAAATTCAAATTAATAAAACGCTAATTAAGAACCCAAATAAATCTTTTATGTATCAAAATAATAAAAATGAAAATGAGGTTAATATAACAATTAAAGCTTTTCATATTTTACGAGAATTATTTTTTGATTTATCTCTAAATAAATAAAAAAATTTGCAATGAAGGTTAAATTTACAATAAATTTAACAAAAATTACAGACGGGCTGAAGACTAATTTTGAATTAAGATTTAACTCTAATACGTGCAAAATAAATTCTGAACAAGTTCTTGATAAAAATTTTTATAATAATAATTCCAAGTGAAGTTTAAATAATGTGAGGTATCTCTTTAAAAATTTTGATGTTTCAAAATTCAGACATATGAAACTACGCAAATTAAAAATTACATTGTTGGTAAAAATCCCTGAAATCACGCGTTCACAACACTTTTTATACGCATAAGTAAACTTGCACTATCGTTTGTAATGCTGTCAAAAACAATGGCAAGAGGCAGGTTAATATCAACTCAAAGATATAGATCGGATCAATGCCATACTTTTATACATCCTGTACGAGGCCTTAGGTTTCTCTGGGATATTCTTTTAAATAAATAAATATCAAAAGGTAAACGGATTTAGCTTAGTGTGCCCATCGGTGTATCCGTCCAATCGGTACCAAAAGAGTTATTGAAGTTGAACCTATTTACTCAAAGGGTTAGAGTAGTTGCCATAAAATTTAATTTTTTATGAACATAACTGTATATTTAATAAAGCTGAATGTCTGACATTTGTTCAAAACTATTTGAGCTTTATGAGTCTAGTGCACTGGGTTCGAGTAACTGTCATTTACCTGCTTTTTTACTAAATATAATTAATATATTATTATCTAATTAAGCTGAATATTTGATATTTTAGTAAAATTTAATGGGCAACGGCGTCACAGATTAAAATTGGTGTAAGGTACTTCAGGCAAATAAGGCCTAGCTAACGAAATTTGATAAAATAATTAAAACTACTGAATAAATTCAATAACATTTATTTCATTTTAGTTAAACAGAATCTTATACTTAAAAAAAAAAACATAACAGTCCATTCTGACTAGGAAACATAAAATTATAAACATTTCACAAAAATGCTAAAATAGGCCTTATTATACTATGTTAGTATAATAAGGCCTAAATATTTTTTCATATATTTAATAAGGCAAGTATATTTTTAAAAAACAAACAAAAAAAATTCGATAACTTAAAAAAAATTCAACATATTACATAGTAGGTTTTGTTATTTATATCTTATATTCTAAAAAAAATTAAAAAAAAATTTAATTTTTTTACTTAAAAAAAAAACATTAATTCAGTCAAGATAATTTGTTTTTTTTTTCGTTTTTTTGGCGGCATGATACAAAAAGAGCTTAGATCTGGAAACACATTTTATATACAAATTACCAATATTTATTATTTACCTCTCGAAAAATATAAAATGTGATTAATTTTAATATTAATATTCGTTCTTTAAAAAAAATAATAATAGAGAGTTTAATAAGGCCTATAAATTTTTTTAATAGGCCTTATTAAACCTTTATTAACTATTTTTTATAAAATCTAAAAAAACACTTTTTTAATAAAATATTAATAAAATAATTTCTTTTGTTAAAGAAAGCAATCACAAAGTAAATATTTAAGACAAAATAAGAAAAATAATTATAATTTTAGTCAAAATCTTATTTACGTTAAAAAAAAAACAAGTAAAGAAACAGTCAGTCGGTGCAACCGACTTAGAAATACCCTACACCTATTTGGTTCAAATTTAAGGACATATCCATAAGTCATTTTAACACCATAAAAGCTGTTATTTATTTGATCGTAAGACATAGCTAACCAAATTAACTTTATAATACTAAAAACATTTTCTAATTACACTATCTATTAAAAAATATTACAAATTCTTACTAATTTATCTATTTAAAAATATTAAAAAACAAACAAACTTGAAATAAATGAAAATATATTTATTCCAATTCAATTACAAAATGAAAAAATTCTAATTATTAAATTTTGTGATAAAAAGATAATCAAAGCATAATATATTTAATAATCCAAATTTTTCAAAATTGCAATTATTTTAAATGGTTAGTTTATATACCTAATAGAAAAGCTTATAAACGCAAAATATGCAATAAATGTATTTCTAAAATACAATTACAAATTTAGACCTTTTCATATAATTCATTTAAATATTCAAATAAATTTTATATAAATGCAGCAAGTACCTTTGAACATAGCTGAACCACTACAATTAAGTCTAGATTTCGGAGACACATAGAACATAGGAAATATATTCTTTGGCTTTGAAATTACACTCGACCAGAACCAATTCCCATGGTACTTTCATTACTAGTAACCTAGAGTTTAAATTTCATCAAAATACCGGCATTATTTTTTGAGTTATGGTATTTTTAAGATATATGTTTTTTAGTCCTTGAACTTGTCAAGGGTTCCAGAACCCGAAACCATGGTACGATTTCACCCATGTGCAGTCCCGTCATACTTTCAATACTAGTTAACCCTTGTATACAATTGGAACATTCTATCTTAATTTTAAGTTACTAGTTTTATTAATTTCGATGATAAGCTTTTACACATTGGGGGTCTAAGAGAGGTCCTGAACCACCAGTCCAAATGAACCCAAATTAGGGGGGCACGGAAGAAATAGTAAAGAACACCCTGGGCCAAATTTGAAGCTTCTACATTTGTTTTAAGTTACTATTTTTATTAATTTCGAAAATATGCTTTAAGGTCCTCGGAACTGAGTGGCTGGTCCCCGACCCACTAGTTCAATGGGGCCCAAATTTCAAAGACACTTACGCAATAGGAAGGGACACCCTGATACCAAATTTGGAGGTTATATCTTCATTGGTTTCGGAATTACGCTAGTTTGGAATAAATTCGATCAAAAAGTTCTCAGTTTCGAACCCATTGTCCAATCCTCACCGTACGTAATCACCGCCGTAGTTTCATTACCAGTAACCTACAGCACAAATTTCATGAAGATAGCCTCATTAGTCGTTGAGTTATCGTGATTTTTAATATATGTTCGTTATCCCTGACACCGACTAAAAGGTCCAGAATCCGAACCCATGGGCTGATTTCGCCCTTATACAGCCCGCGCTTTACTTATAGTACTAGTTAACCCTTGTACACAATTTAAACGGTCTATCTTAATTTTAAGTAACTATTTTTGGTAATTTCGATTATAAGCTTTTAAAACTTGGGAGGTCTGAGAGGGGTACTGAACCACCTCTCCAATTGATCCCAAATTAAGGGGACACGCAAGAGATAGTAAAGAACACCCTTGTGGCAAATTGGAAGCTTCTACATTTTTTCAAGTTGTTATCTTTATTAATTTTAAAGATATGCTTTAAGGTCTTCGGAAATGTGTGGCTGGTCCCCGACTCAGTACTCCAATGGGACCCAAATTCCCAAGACACTTAGGAAATAGGAAGAGACATCCTGATACCAAATTTGGAGGTTCTATCTTCATTGGTTTCGGAATTATGCTCGTTTGGCCTAAATTCGATCAAAAAGTTCTAGGTTCCGAACCCATGGTCCAATCCCGACCTTACGCAATCCCCGAAGTAGTTTCATTACTAGTAACCTACAGCACAAATTTGATGAAGATAGCGTCATTAGTTGTTGAGTTATCGTGATTTTTTATATATGTTCGTTAGCCCTTCGATCGATTAAAAGGTCCAGAATCCGAACCCATGGGCCGATTTCGCCCATATGCAATCCCCGCCGTACTTTCAGTCCTAGTAATCTACAGTTAAAATTTCATCAAGATAGCTCCATTATTTTTTGAGTTATCGTGCCTACGGACGGACGGACGGACGGACGGACGGACAGACGGACGGACGGACATGGCTATATCGAGTCAGGCGGTCATGCTGATCACAAATATATATACTTTTCCATATCTAGCTCGCTTCCTTTAGGTGGTTACAAACACCATACCAAAGTTAATATACCCCTTTACCTATGAATCTATTTCTGCACTCATTTAAGGTACTGTGTGTTTTCACATTATTTTTTTTTCAAACAAAAAGAATTTCCTAATTTTCTCTATGTATATATTAGTTATCTACATATGTACATTAAAATAAATTACTAAATAAAATGTGGATGCTATTCTTTTAAATTTTGCAATAATTTTTCCAGCATTGTATTGTAGTTGAAAAGAAATTAAATTTAAAAACAAAAAAGAATTTTTAAACAACAAACAAGAAAGTTCAGATATAGAACTAAAACTTCGATTATAGCTAAACTTTTAAATGTAATAAATTTTTTTATTTTAAACTTTTGTTTTGAACAAATAGCGACTTAAGAAACATAAATGAAGAAGCCAATAGATAAAGATAATCCTTAAAAAATCTGCTCTTCAAATTCTTTAGTCTTATTTGAATTGATTTGACTTATTCTATAATGTACAAATGTCAGATCTAAGCTTAGAAGCTATCATTTGAAAATTTTTTTTTTTGCTTTGGTTATAAAAAAAGGACTGTTCTTTGAAATATGTGATCACTTCAATTTGAAATTTTATACAGATTCAACTAGAATGAAATTCATGAAGTTTTGTGTTGTTAGAGTAATGTCCAACTTTGCCAATCGATGCTGATCAGATACTGATACTTTTGACACCATATCTAGCTCGTCTATATCGATGCGTTACAAATGGAGGAGCAATTTGTCAAAAATACCCGAATGGTTTTTCATAAAAGCGGAATATAAAAAGTGTAATGATTTCAACTATACTTTTGCGTTTAATAATGTGATAAGCTCCGAAAAACTGTTTCAGTTTCTACTGAGAAAAGCTTTAAATTTGGATTTATAAAATAAAACGAAATAGCCATGATTTGAGGTCTTCATCTCACATTTTAAAACCAAAGGTAGTATATTCCTCTTTTCATTTAGTACGGTACAATTGTACTTCTTTGTTTTAATAAAACTGACCACCCTTTTAATCTTAACAATTTTATAAAATTTAATTTGTTATGTGTATAAATTATATATGTGTGCGTGTAATTGTACGAGAAGTTAAGAAAAGTCAAGAAAAGAAAAAAATATTAAAGACAATTGTATTTTGAATCTTGGCACATTAAAAATTTTTGTGAAAACACGTATTTTATTAAAATAATTGTTTTTTCTTTAAAATTAAATGTTAAAATAAATTTTATTTTGATTCGACAGGTAAGTAATTTTAAAATAATTTTTTTCGAATTAAATTTAAATTTATTCGTGAATGCACAGAAATATTGAAATTTTTTGGAAAAGATACAATAAAAGTTTATATTTATAAATACAGGTGCATAAAGTTTAAAAGTTAATTTGCAGAGTATTTAAAATAGTTTAAAAAATTAGTCATTAAATCTAATACCTATATGTATTTGTTCTATAACAAGAGCTAATTAAAAAGTTTCTAGTACGTAATCTTGAAAGTCAGTCTAATCTTGAAATTAAGAAAACTAACATTAGAAATATATTTGTTTGTAAAATCCGTTTAATTACTGGCGTCTTTTGTTTTCCTACCTCCACATGAATTTAATAATCATATATTAATTTTATAAAAATAACTCGCAAATGAAACCCGAATATTTATCGATTAATTCTTTTGTATTCCTTATAGAAGACAATTGTACTAACCTACAGCATTTTGCACAACTGGATTTTGTACTACTACAATTTTTATGTATCCAGCCGATGGCGCAGTGGTTGTGGCGCCGGCCATTCATGCGGTGGGTTCCGAGTTCGATCCCTGGCTGGGTAAACTCAATAAATAGTATAAAGCAATATAAAAATTATATAAAAACAACTTATAATTAAATATCCAATAGTCTAATAGTCTAAAAATAGAAAAATAATAATTAATAAACAAATAAAATATAAAATATTAGCTATATTCGTGTTCCCGAAATAACCTACAGCTTAATAGTAAATAAAAAAATTAACTTTATCTATATAAACATATGCATCTGTCATATCGCAGTTACACCTTGCCGGAAATCTAGGAAAACGCAGTGACATCTTGCGAAGAAATTTGGCGTCGTCTTTTCCACAAGGCATGAGATTGAAAATCATGTGGAATAGCTACAGCAGACCAATCATCTAGCTTAGAAAACAAAAAAAACAAAAACGATTAACGAAACGGAAACAGAGCCGCGGATATACAGAAGCTTTGAGGAAGCCATATGCTCCTCCAGGGGCTAAAACACGAAAACTTTTAATGTACTGAATAGTGTACCTTTGAATATAATATTAAATATTACAAATCAGATTGGATTTTGTAGTATTATTAACTTCAACGCTTAGCAGATTTATTATCCAAAATATTATTAAATTACACGTAATAAAATAATAAATTAATATTTACATTACATTTCGTCGCAAGTGGATATAAATAAAAACTCTTAACGCCTCTTGCGAGTTTTGAATTAAAATCCTCGCAATTATTAATGCCATTTGCTTAATCACTACACTAATGAAGCTCCTATGAATGTAATTAAGCTTCTTGTCACTTTTACAGAAATAAATCATACTTTTAGGTTTTGTAGATGCCCATAGATTTTTTAAGTTTATATAAGTATGTATGCACTTGTTTATAACGTATAGACGATATAAAAAAAAGTTTATGGATCGAATTATAATCGAAAAGTAAATCGTCAATTGGTAAATATCTGTATATCTGTAGTAAATATGTGTCAATATACCTGTATACGTATATGTATTTAATTACGACTTATAGGAGTTTTGTAACTAACTCTTAAGTTGTTATGTGCTACTGTTAGTATTCTGGACATTTCAACCGGAAAAACTGTACTGTATTACTTATTTTAAGTTTCATAACCGGTAATTAATCCATTAATAAGTGGTACAAAAATTCATATAAAAAGTTCACATTTAAATGGCATTGTTAAGAAATTTGAACTGGTTTTTCATATCAACAACGTATTTAATTTTCCAGAATTCAATTAACTTATTCCAGTTCTTACATTTTTTTATTGTCATTCAGTTCTTCTTTTCGTTATTTTCGGCAAATTAAACTTTTTATAGTAACCTATTGTATTAATAATTATATACAATTGATGTATAATATCTCTTGAAAAATGCATTGACAAGCACTACAAGTCAGCAGATAATATAATAAATTCAACTTTTCAATACTTGAAAAAAAACCAAAACCAAATAAATATAAATATTTTTTTTTCTGCAAAATTTATTATGTAAAAAAATAATTTAAAAAATATGAAATAATATTTTCTTTCCTTTAGTTGATGAATAATGACATAATTTTTATTATCTCAACCACATCAAGTTTAAAAATTCAAAAATTTTTTGACTGTTCATTTAATAAAACTTTATATAACATTCATTTAACGTGTCCGTCCGCTTAGAGCTCCCACGGCGAGTCAATTTACCCCAATTCCTCTCAAAATTGTAAATAGGATAAAACTTAAGATTCATATTAATTACAATCACATGCTTTTTGCAAAATTTTGGAGAATTTTGGATAATATATATATAATATCTTTCCAAAGATTTAAAATTGAAAACAAGAATTTACATTCTGAGCTTCCATAAATTTTATCATAACAATGTGTCAACACTAAAAATATTTTGACAATCAAATACAATATCATGTGGGCAGTACTTATTTAAGTGTCATGTAGGCATTACTTAGTTGAGAGACACATTTATGTCTATACGATTTCAAAATGAACAAGTGGAATCCTGAATATTATCATGTCATAATTGAAATTTAAGTAATACTTTGTATTTTTAGATTTTTGTAATTTGAGGTTTGAGGTGAAATATACTTTCTAATCGTCAAGACTGATATAAAGATATAGCATTTTCAATTTACAGAAATTTTATTATAAACAAGTCGAAACGTATCAGGACAAGTTTTTTTTTTTAATAACATAAAGTTTAAAGCGGTCCAACAAAATATGAAGACTATATCTAAATATCCCTTTAACAATCAGACAAGTTCAGAAAAATTGAAGAAATAAAAATATAATTTGATAGTACTTGAAATCGCGTTCGAAGCGGCAGCGGCCATAAAGTGCGTGACTGATTATATTATAACTTAGATTATTCGAGAAAAGAGGGAAAACATGATTCTCGATTTAAATGTACATTATGCCAGAAAGGAGGAAAACCATGATGTTAAAAACCAGCCTAGCCAGTATAAAAATGAAAAATAAAAAAGAATCATAAATAAGATCGCGAATTAGACATCTTCAGATGAATATTATTATTGACATTATAAAAGATGCATAATGTCAATATTGAAAAACTTACAATATAAATTTATTTCTTGGAATTTATGCGGATTTGAACCGCGCCAACGTAATGTCAACGTGCATAGTGTCATTTGATTTGTACGCCCCCAAAAAAATATATAACCATTCTTAAGGGTGTACAAAATCTTTGGCACATTGAAATCATTTACAAAAAGATGATGGGATTTTTTATATTAAACAGCATCGTGTTCGCTTGAAGTTAGATTACAATAAGGGATTAGAAGATAAAACTCTGCTTCTTTTTATTGGTTCACGGAAATATTGCTTTGGCAATCGGATCGCATTAAGTAACTTTGAAAAACTCATAGAGCACAAGCAGTTATATTTGACATGTCGTTTATATTTTTGATATCATATTATGTAAAATCGAAAAATCGATTATGATTAAAGATATTTTCCAGTAAGACTCTGTAAAAGTGGAAAATATTCTCATAAGACTCTTATAATACACTAGAAATAAAGTAGCTCCCATAGTATTTACCAGAATCGAAAAATAAATCGTTTAGCTACGTATGTCTTTCCGTCTGCCGGTCCGTCACCACGATAACTCAAAAAATAAAGAAGCTAGAATTTTGAAATTTTCACAAATTCGTTTTTATGCAATAGCCGCCATCGCTATTTAAATCCAGCCATTTTGGTCCGCAGGTTCGAGTACCTGCCATACAACTTATAATTTTATATGAGCATTACTCTATACCTATGGAAGCTGCGTGTCTGAAATTTTGCCAAAAATAGTTTAGTACAATGACCAAACTTACTGCAAAATTTGGTTGGTCTACTGCAAAGGGTTTGAATAGCTGCCATACAACTCCTTCTTTTATATGAGCATTACTCTACACCTAATAAAGCTAAAATTTTTGAAATTTTTCCAAAAGTAATTAACCGGATGATATAATGTATATGTTACGGTCATGCGAGTATCCCAGAGTTGACACAGTCTACAATACTACACTCTTCCTCGTTTTTTTTTGTAAATACAATTTACTTTTTCTCAATTGAAATCTATTTCATTAAACTATAAAAATTTAGTATTAAACTTAAACATATGTTCACTTACACACTTTAAAATTGTCATACGACAGGCTTCTTCCTAGTAATTTAATAAATTATTTGTTTATGGAATTGAAATACAGAAAAAAAACTACTTGTATTCTACAAAAAATAATTCACAAACTAAACTGTTTCTAATTTAGACATTCAAATGGTACTTAACAACTTATTGTATCTGTTTTTGGCACTTTTAAGCATATTTCAAAAAATTTAGAAGACATGTTTCCATACGTTTGTCTGTCTGCTTGACTGTTTTTAAAACCTCTGCATAGTTTGAAATAAACAATCAAATCTTGACCTCGGATAGGTATCGTAAAAACCTTAATTATATTTTGAATAAGAATAATAGCTCTCCGAATTTAGGAAAAGCCCTATATTTAAATTTTTATAATCATATATTTTTGGGTTTTAGTTTATTATGAACTAAACCCCAAGTACAAAAATGAGCTAGTCAATCACTCGCGGTGCAAACTTAGACTCCTTTTTGCTTCCATTCCTACTATTCTTTTAAATTTTCACAATTTAGTTCATATGAATCAATGCCAAATTCTAAAAATTAACTAAGCTCCGAAAGGTTAAACTAAATCCAAAGTTATCAGGCAAACGACTGGGTGGCACAAGAGGTTAATTGCCGACCCTTCGTGTGAAAGGAAAGGTTCGAATGCCAGTGAAAGTGACAAAACTTTTCTGATTTTCGGCTCAACTCAGCTACCATTCGCCATTGATTTCAAATTAATGGCTTAATCAATAATTATTAATTGTATATCTTTAATAAAAAATTCATTAACATAACAATATAAACAAATGCAAAATAAAAACAAATAATTTAATTGAATAATATAACTCACAGATATAGAATGCCATATTACTCTAATACAAAATCTAAGACGTTTCTACATGTTATAAGACCTAGTACTATCTCATGTTTAAATTGTTTGTGAACATGTACCTATGGTATAGACAGGCTTATTAGCCTAACAGTTAAACAGTTGGCGCTTAAAAAAAAAAAAAATTTAAACAGTATTGGCTTCTTGCTAATTTGTTTACTAGTGGGTTATTGACTTGGGGCTTAGTTCGTAGTGTTCGTTTAACCATAGACTATTTTTAAAGCTTCAGCATTATATTTTAACATGTATTAGAATTTTTATTGTAAGAAAAGTTCTGAAAAATTATTGAAAATATTTTGGTCAATATACTTTTTATCTGCACTTTATAATGCAACATTGTTTAATTTTGGAAATGCGGCCATTTAAAACCCTCGCTTTTCTACATAACTTGTTTGCAATCAAATTGATATAAGCAGTATAATTGAATGCTTCAATTCAAATGAAGTTTGTTTTTTTTTTGCATTGGAGCATTGAATAACACTGAATTGCATTAAGTTTATAAATAAAACTCAATATCAGAGAAATTAAATTACAGAATAAAGGATATCAAGGACACTACTATTCTTTATTAATTACTTAACAGAATATTTTTAAATTAAATTTGTTTTGAAAACCAGAAGAGCAAAGCCAGCAAAAAAAAAAAATGGCAAAATTGGCACTCAAATTGAAAAAAAAAAAAAAATTTGTGGTGAATATGTTGGTTTTGAAAATGTATTGTTTTATATTTTAATGTTTCACCACAAAAACCAACAGGAAATATATGTACATACATGTACGTACGTTTAAATTTATTCAAATTGTTATAAAACTACAGTTATTTTACTTTTACAAGTGTATATATAACAAAATTAAATTTAAAAAAAAATAATAATATTAACTGTAGAATATATTAATCAGGTACGGAGCGTTTAAATGGACTGTGTTAACTCAGTGCTCTCTAAAGAAAAATTCGAATAATGTATTTTTAATATACATGTTTTTCTTTTTTTTTTGATTTTCAAAATCATTTCTGTAACAAAGAAGAGAATTTCAGTCTAACAAATTATTTAAACTCTATTAAGGTTTTCTGACATATTTGTTGGTTTTTCTGAAATTTTCTGATTTTTTTTTTTTCATTTATAAGACAACATCGAAGAATTTTAACCAATGTACTGCAGCAGTGATAATTTCCAGATAAGGGTATTATGGACCGAAATCTTAAGACACGTTGCCATCAGGTTTTTATATAGAGTTGTTTTATATGCACATTGTTTTTTGGGAGACATGTTAGAAATCCCATGGTCACAAGTCCCATTGGGACTTTTAACTCACTTCATTGAGTCCACAGCCCCACAGTCCCATTTTGAATTATTACAATGAGATAGAAGTTCCGTTCAATATTTTATATAGATTATATAGATATGTATAACCCTGTAATTTTTTAACCAATATAAAATCCAGATATTTCCAACAGCTATACTAATTATTTCCCCATGGGATTTCTGATATGTTACCGCTTTTGGTTTTTCATTGAAACCACTGTTGAAAACTTTTTTCATAATTTTCGGATCTTGAAGATTCGAATTAATTATTTTCTTATGCTACTGAATGAAAAATATTAGGCTTAACGGCAATCTACAGAATTTATATAATTTCAGACTTATTTGTTTTAGTTTCAGGTTTAAATTTCGTCATCCCCCTGTTGCTCTTTCAACGAGTATGACAATTCAATCAAAATATCTAGGTCAACATTGGAGCACGTCTTACCATAGTTGCCACATCAATATTTGTATATTTTATGTAAGAATGTTTCAATACGGACTAAGTAGATTTTTGTATCTTGAAGTTAACAGGAGAAACGAAATCTTATTCATTTAACTATTTTAAAATCTAATTTAAAAATTGATTTAATTTTTTATAAAATTCTTTCAAACACTCCATATTAATGTTCTTATGTTCTGTTATGTAAAACTTTTCCATTTCTATATGTATATTATTATGTACACACATATTCTATTTTAAAGTTAAAAGTTCCTATGTGCATTTCATGATTAAACGTTACTTTTATATACATTTGATGGTATTTGATGGTAATATATTCATAGAGCCAGTTATAGAGTTATACAAGTATAATTATAATAGTATATTTAAATTAATTAAATTTTCTTTATGTCATCATATGATTTGTATTTGGTTAGATGTAATTTTAAATGAAAATTTTTTTTTTTTTTAGTAAAGATTAACGTAATATTTAGTGGTTTGCCCCCAAATATTCTACAAAATTTACCTAGATTTAAAAAATAAAAAGTATGTATTTTTTTCAATATTTCTCTATGGAAATATTTTCAGATTAGTATTAATTAATAGAATTAGATTATATTAACAATTGGTTTGTGTAGTCATTCTATGCGAAAATTTTTAAAATTTATGTTTTTATTCTAAATGTTGATTAAAAGGAAAACTAGTGGAATTGTATATGAATTTAATTTTAAAGGTGAAATTTAACTATATAAGACTAGATAAGAAGATTTTACAAGCTTGAGAAATCTTGTTTGTATACTTTATTTTACATGACCCAAAACCAAAAATTAACAAAATACGCAAAATTTATATGAAAATTTGGGGATTTTTTCAAATCTAAAAATTGCTAAATTTTGAATCAATACCGCTAAAAACGAGGAAGATTATAGTTGCCCTTGTCAACTTTTAGATACCCGTGCGTACACTATTATGTATTAAATAAATAAGAATTTCATATATTGCAATTGAACTGTTTGACAGAAAATTCAAAATATTTGTTTTTTTATACTTAATTACAAAAAAAATTGATAAAAAAAAATTAATTTAAAAAAAGATGAATTTAAAAAAAAAATATGCTCTGAACGAGATTCGAACCAACGCTTTTCAATTAAAAGGTCGACGTCCTAACCACTAAGCCATCGATTTTTTGTTCATCTCAATTTTTTTTTAAATTATTATTGTTGCTATGGTATCAATTGTTTGTTTTGAATAACTGTTTTGAATTTTTTTAAAAATGTATTAAAAAAAATGAATAATTTATAAATGAGAGTTATAAGATGAATTTAAAAAAAAAAAAATTTTGCTCCAGCCTGAATTCGAACCGAAAATTTTCAACTACTAGTCACATGTCCTAACCACTACACCATAGAACAATTAATGATTTGCCTACACAACGAGTTTTTATTTATCATAATTTTATTTTTTAAATAATTGTAGTTGCTATGGTATCAATTGTTTTTTTTAAATAACAGTTTTGAATTTTTTTATAAAAATATTAAAAAAAATGAATAATTTTTAATATAAATGAGAGTTTTCTGTCAAATTTTCTATAAAATAAAATTTTTCATACATAAGTATTTATTTATTTTTTATTAAAAAGAAAATAGAAGAAAATAGATAACAAAAAATTAATTTAAAAAAAAAAAAAGTTTTTTCCCAGCCGGGTTCGAACCGAGACATTTTGCCTGCAAGTCCCTGCACTACACCATGAATCGATTAATAACTTAACTACATTTTGTTTGTTTTTATATTTGGTTTCTATTTAGTTATTAATTTTGAAAATATTCATATAATTTCGAAAAATTTGTGTGGCAGCTACCCGAAGCCTTTGTCCGATTTTAACCAAAAACAATAGGGAACCTACAAATTGTCAAAAAATTACTTTGTGAAAGTTTTAGAACTCTAGCTCTTATAGTTTTTGAGTTATCGTGTTGACACACGGACGGACGAACGGATGGACACACATAGCTAGATCGATTCACTTTTCGATGCTAATTCGATACGTACCCTTGACACTATATCTAGCTCGTCTATTTCGATGCGTTACAAACGGAGGAGTAATTTTAATATACCCGATGTTCATATATGTATGCACGGGTATAATAATACATGGGAACCTAGATTTTGTATATTTTTCTTACAGAAACCGCATGACTTTTTACATACATAATATTTTATTGAAGGCATAATATCCATTTCTGAAAACCCTCCAAAATTTTAAAACTGTTGTTTATTTCGATTGTGCTTTAATTGATCTTTCAGTTGATTTTCAAATAGCAGAAGTGGTTTCGTATCTCTTACAATTACTTCAAAAACTAAAGGACGTTTTCCGACGTGAAAAGACGTTTTCTGCTCTTTATGTTCAGAAACGCTGGTATTTAGATGTCGTTCTATTCTTCAGCATTGATATTAAAATTCATTATCTATAGCTGTCATACTTTTTTATCACTAGTTGTTCAACGTATTGCAGCAGTTCCTTTCCTATAAAAGTTTAATGGTTAACTGCTATTTGAGGAACAATTAACACACATGTCTTAAAATTAGTTGGATCGATTCGAATATTCAACCTTTTCGTAATTTCGTAATTTAACTATTACTTTAATTGACATGTTGCCCAGTATGTTGATTATTGCATTGTGATTGGTGTATCTTGGATAACCTTTCTTCTTCTTCTTTTGTTGCCTATCTGTATGTGGATGTCGGTGGTCATATGATATTTTCAACGATGTCTTGAAAGATGTTTTGATCCGTTCCGTCAATTTCTCTGTAGCCTGTCTAGTTTCTAAAGTTGCGCAACTATGTTAATTGTTGCCTTCCTATACCTCTTTTTCCGTCAATTTTTCCATGAACTATTAACTGAAGTAGCTCGTATTTGTTAACACGCATGTGTGCCTAAGGGTGTATTTATGTTGGAGCTGCCATAAGTGATAAGAGTGTCGATAAGAGCATAGAGTAGAAAACTGTATATATGATTTAAATAGAAGTGTTTATATTGGAACATCGCTTTGATCATCGATAAACGATAAGAGCATAGAAAACTCTTTATTCAGTTTTCTACGCTCTTATCGATGGTCAAAATTTTTAAATAAACATGTTGTTCTCATTAGCAAATTTATTCTTTTAACAAATATTTTATTTGTTAATCCGTTTTTATACAAAACCTCAAGCTGGTGCAAAACAATTAAATAATTAATATATTTTTATAATTGATAAAATAGAATAATTTTTATAATTTTAATTATAAAATTTAATTCAAATAGTGATGGAGGTGGAACTGTAATCAGTGAAAAATTTATCAGATCATTCCTTTATGATACGAATTATAGAAACTACGATAACAGGTTAATTCTGGACAAGTTATTGAATGAAATGCTTGAACTCACTGTAATTTTCGAACTAATTTTATATTTTTATAAAATTCAACATTAAATAAAAAATTTGTAGTATTTGTCAAATAAATTAAATTTTTTTGAAAGAAAATAAAAATTAAAAAGGATAACATTTCAGTCAATTTATGGCTACATTCGAAGCTCCAATATAAACACTCCATAAGAGCATAGCTTTTTCTATGCTCTTATCGATGCTCTCATCGCTACTCTTATCACTTATCGCAGCTCCAACATAAACGCACCCTAAAGTAGGATTTTTTTTGTTTCATCAACCTTAGAAATAATTCTCTTTCTGTGTTTGCTCTCCGTAGAAATTCTTCGTTTGATCCATCCACAATATTTTTAGCACTTTTCGATTGATTCACATTTCTCAAGCTTTGTGAACCAATTAGTTCTGTTTTGTCTTTTCTCAAATGTTTGGCCTAACCGTATTACCACTATTATTTTGAGTCTTGATTCCCAATTCACTTTGAAAGATACTTTTCAATGACTGTATAATTGTGAAGTTTTTCACCGATAAAAGGTTAAGGATCCATCAAATATTTTTAAACTTGCTTTTCCATATTTTTAACTAACATTTGATATATCATTGAAATACCTAAAATATAGTGCTTATATTACTTAAATTACTGTATTCTAGAAATATTTTATTTTATATTTAAATTAAAAATTTTGATAAAAATTTGATATAAAATTCTTTACATAAACTATCAAAATTGAAATAACCTAAAATTTAATATGTGAAATAAGATTTTAAAAAATACAATTTGTGGTAAAAAATTAATATTACCGTGTTATAAGTTCTTGGTCTCAGAATAACTTTAAAGACATTACGTATCAAATGTTGGTGAAATGTTTAAACGTTAAGATATATTTTATTTTTAATTTATTTTTATCGTACCCAAGGGTAACGAAGCTAATTTCAAACTTGGGATTACCAAGAAAATACGAGTACAACGTCAATTATAAGATTGTCTGGTCAGTGTTTTTCTTCTTTATTATCTGAACTATAATTATCTGAAGTTTTCAAAATATTTAATTTAATACTACTTCACTTTATAGTACATTAATATTTGGTTTAAATAAAAAAATTATGTGGTTCTCTTTTGAAGAAAAGAAATATTTCATATTCATCAAATTTCATATTTGTCAGAAGTTATTTAGCGAATTTACGAAATAATAAAAATGAGAAATTTTTGTGTGAATAAGTGTGTCCGCACTTTTGTTTGAATGCTCTTGTTTATCTTTCATTTACCATTTTTAAGTAAACTTTAAAACAATTATGTGAAGAACATTAATAAAATCAACATTTATGTTAAAAAATTTAATGAAATTTTTCAAGCTCAAAATTTTACATTCAATGTTAGAAACAGACTTTTTTAAAGGTGAAGATAAATTTAAAATTTTTTTTGGAAGTTAAAAATTTTCAAATTTAGAAAAAAGCAGAAAGTTAATCACTCTTGCTGTTAAAATTTAAAAGTTAATTTATAATTTGTTTTTTTATTTATAAATTAAATTCATGTAATTTTTCTTATTTTAGTTAAAATTTCAGTTTGCAAAGGACACTCATAATTTTTACAGATTTTAGTATTAAGAAATTTCAGATGATTAACATAACGGATTTGTCAAAAACGTCCCTTCCAAAAAAAGTGATATTATAACAAGGTCTAAAAAAAGTCCTCAGAATTGCTCAAAAATTTTTTGGATTATTTCAAAAACTTTATTTTATTTTAATGACTTTTTTCACCTGAAAACTAATTTTGGGTTTTAGGAACTTTTTTCTTGGAACAAAGACTTGGTAGTTGTAACAGGTATACTTTTAATACATTTTCAAAAAATTTTCTATAGTTTCATTCCGTTCGTATGTCCATCCGTCTGTATGTTTACAAAAATTATTATATCGTTTGAAATAGAGAGAAGAAATTTTAACTACGGGTTGGTTTTGCAAAACAAAAAAATATTTAATATGAGGATTATTTTCTGTAGCATCAACCGGTACGGAGCATCAACCCCCAAAATCGGAAAAAGCCATATATTTAAAATGTTATAACAACAGCTCTATTACGTTTATTTTCAATACACTTACAGTAAAAGATAACTGATTTTATAAGCTTTATAAAAATACATTGCATAAATGTATACGGTTGACATACGTTACTATAACTTACCGTTAGCAGAAGGGAATCCTTAAAATTGAGGAAAGTGAATATTAGTTTTAAACATTTTTGCTTCTATAATAAATTTCTACGAAAAATTCCAAATTTTGGTGGAAGTCACAAATTAATTTCTAGAACCAGAAAATTTTTGGCTGAGGGAGCTGGGGTTAACCCTCAAAAAGTTTGTTGTAATTTTTTAGTAAATTAATATTTTTTCTTTTAGTGTCTGTATATATGATGGAATTGTGGACTACGTTTTCGAAACCAAGCCGCAACTTTTGGTTCCCAAAATACGATGGCCAGAACTTTATTTCAACTTTTAATGAATTGTTTCGAAAAGAACTTTAGTTATTGTTTAATTTGAAGAATCTTCGAAGCAAAATTTTTATCATTCTCTGCGGAACAACATTTCGAAAAAAATTAATTTGCTCCGGAGAAGTCAAAACTCTTAAATTTTGCTCCAATATTGTTATGTTGCGGACCTATTGTTATGTTGCGGAATATCTCAACAATTCTGAACCTCCTTGAATGTTACGTAATCTCTACTTTATTTAATTATTATACTTATATTTTAACACAAGATACATTTACATTTAGCTTAGGAAAGGATATTACTCAATTTTTTTTAGGTTCTATTGATTAGTCCTAAAAGTGGTTTTTGGAAAAACAAAACACTTTATTTTTGTAATATATAATACAATTTAAGTATATTTTGAAGAAACTTTAAAAAAATCCAATATCCAATAATAAACTTAATGAATTTTTAAATTAATGAAGTCAATTCATATTTTTTATTGATAAAATATTGTAAATAGTACTATTTTCTAAGGTGCAAGCCTTCCCCTATATGATCACTCTGTTATTCCATTTATTTATAACTGAATAATTAAAAATTAAAGTTCAAAATGTCGTTAAAGTTTTAATTGTTTTCCGATACTAAATTGTCCTTATGCTGATTTCAATACAGTGTTATATAAGTACATAATGTATACATATTTTATATAATAATAGTAAATGTAAATTAAAAATTTGTTCTTGCACATGTCTTTATTTTGAAAAAAATAATCCTGAATTTATTTTGAAAATCCTCTACTAAAACAAATTTGCTGCTAAATCCTCGGAATATTTTATGGTGCACAGCATGTCTGAATCCGCAGCAGTTTTTTTTTTTTATTTTGTTCTTGTCTTTTTGGTTTCCCAAAAGTTTTTAATTTTGAACAAAAGATCGAAAGAGTTTTTGGATTTTAGATTTCAATTGAGAATAAAAAATTTTAGAAATATGTCTTTTAAATATAGATATGTGTATGTTGAAAAAATTTAAGTGAAATAATTTTTAACAGATTAAAAACCATTGGTTTTTGTATATCAGATAGTAATGTTTTACAAATTAAGTTTGAGGAAAGGAGAAGATTGGAAAAGCTTTAAGGATTGTAGACGCCTGTATTAATTTTGATTACGAAATTTATTGTACTTTCTTTTTAATTATCTCCTTTTTTTTTGGTTTCATTATATACGATTTGCAGAAGCTCCGCTCCGCAAACAATTTCTTTTCAGAAAAATAGTATTTTTTTTTTTTGTCAATATTATTCTTTTACATAAAGGACAACATGGCAGACACCCATAACAATAAAGGCCGTTGTCACCATTCTTCTATCACTCCTCTAGTTCACAGCAATACCGGAAACTTTTTGATGAAAGTTTACAATACGCAAAGAGGCATGTCGTGGAACGACAACATCAGCATGCTAGGCTACACACATGAAAACTTTACAAGATATTTTCTTTTATGAAGCAGCTTTAGTTCAGCTGAAAATAAAAAAAAAACTACAAAATATCTAAAAATAAATATAACTCAATACTTTCGAAAATGTACTACAGTTCAATTACCTTGGCTTCACTGTATAAAGTGATGTGAACCATGTTGTCGAACAAAGACTAACTAAGGCTAGAACGATTTTTAGCAGATTATGGCACGTCTGGAAAACACTTAGCTAAAAATATTAAGATAAAAATATTCGACTCCTATGTTTTGAATCAATATTCCTGTACAGACAATCTTAGATTAATTTGTAGAATCTTCTGGCCAAAAACAATCACAAATACACAATTATGGAGTATTACATAGGGCAACATCCCATAAATAAAACCATTGTGGATAGGTCATACATTAAGAAAAACATACCTAATAGTCATATACAAGCAGGCAGAGTGTAATCCAGGCGTGTTAGACTAAAAAATATAAGCAACAAAAAGCTGGCCAGAATTCAAGAGTTTACCCCAAAATAGATGAAGAGGCGAATGCTTTATGTTAACAGAGGAATAAAAAAGGAAAAAAATAATAAATAAGAGCTATATCTGTTAACTAATTGTGTAATTTTTTTGCTCCAGATATTTTGCAACTATAGAAAGTTTATTAATGATGTAAGTAGAGGAAATAAAATTAAAAGATTATTGTTTTTTTGTCCATTATTTTTAATAGGAATGTGGCACACATTTTTTTTATTCAAATACACTATAATTTATTGTTTAACTGCATCAAAGTCTTTCCCAATATGTGTTTGACTTTTATTTAATTATTAACTTATTTCAATTAAAAACGAGGAAGAGTGTAGCAGAGTAGACAGTGTCAACTCTGGGATACCCGAATGACCGTAACATATACATTATATCATCCGGTTAATTACTTTTGGCAAAATTTAAATACACAACTTATTAGACTTTTAGTTATTTAAAAAAGGAAATATAAGTTGAAAGGTTCTTCGAACCTCTTCCACTACACCGATTATATTTTATTCAGACGTTGGCCATTAAAGTTAGCTACTGTTAACAAAATTTCAGACATCCACCTTTATTAGCGATAGAGTAATGATCATATAAAAGAAGAAGTTGTATGACAGCTACTCGAACGCACTGCAGTAGACCAAATAAATCCTGCACAAACTTTGGCCATAAAACTAAACTATTTTTGGAAAAATTTCAGACACCCACCAATAATAGGTACGGAGTAATGCTCATATGAAAAAGAAGTTGTATGGCAGGTACTCAAACCCGTGAAGCAAACTGGCTGGATTTTAATAGCGATGACGACTATAGCCATAAAATGAATTTGTGAAATTTCAAAATCCGAGCTCTTATAATTTTTGAGTTATCGTGGTGACAGACGGACGGACATACATAGCTAAAACTATTTACTTTTCGTTCTTGATCCGATCCATACTTTTGAGTTTATATCTATCCCGCCTCATTGACCCAAACGTAAGCAACTTTAGTATATCCTTTTTCCTATAGTAATACGGGTATAAAAATATGCTGCGTCCAACACAGCACCAACCGCTCTTACAAGAAAATCTTAATATGAAATATCTTTCAAAGATTGCTTACTATTGCATACATATAAGAATTTTATCAAAGCAATTTAGTTTAATAATTATAAATTTTTTTTATCATATATAACTTTATCTAACGGTATTTAAGATAAAGAAACTGCTTATTGTGTTAATAATTTCCAACAAAATTTTTGAGAGGTGCCAATACATACACATCAAAATTTTCTTATCAATCACAGGTTAATAGTTTTACAGTTAGAGTTTTGCAATGCTTCATCATCAGAGCAAATTAAAAAATTTTTATGCAAGCAAATAATGTAAAAGTATGTACATATGTATTTAATTTAAACTTAGAAAAATCCAAAACATATTTTTAAATTTAATTAAAGGACACTAAAGTTCGTCGGATCTAAAAACTTTGTATAGTAAAGTTGTAGCACTTTTTTTGTGTAACAACTTTTGGTAATACGTTTTTTTTGTAATAGCTTTGGTTTACGAACTATTTGTAAAAAATCCAGAAATTACCCTTGGACCCCTTTTTTACTCCCTTTGGGTTTACCCGATTTTCTTCAAAATGTTATCAATTCAAGATACTAACATCAAAATCTTATATATATAAAACTTAAAAGCATTCCATTTTGCCGTTTAGACGGTACGCGTGTGCTCAGACAGACGTTCGTACGTTTATACGTACACACAGACAAACATCATAAAAAAAGACGTATTTAATGGGTTTCTGCAAACGGTTGTCAATTTTTGGTGCGAAAACAATACCTACTGCTAATTAAGTTTCATATAAGCGGTTGGTAAAAATCTTAATTTATTAATTTTATAAATTTTCAATTAAAATTCTAGAAGTTTAATGAAACAATTTTGTAAAATTACATTAACTATAATCTACAAGTTACATAAAATATTATTGACACTGTTTAGGACATGTGATAAAAATTATGGCGAAAAGTAAAGTTGACACGTGAAATGAATAATTAAAGAAATAATTAGTAAGGAAAAAAGAAATAGAACACCTAATTATAAATATGACAAGGTTAAAGACACCAAAAACTGTTGAACAAAGTTACTTTATTGGATTAATAAATTCAAACAAGCACGAGACAATGCTTTAGGGAGAAATTTTTTAAAAGGTGTGAGAAATTAAAAGAAAATTCTATTGAATAATATATGACTTTTATTAAAGAAATCAATATTTTATTTGAAATTGAACAAAATGAGAAAAAAGAAAATTGAAATGTGTCAAATCCGAGAAAAGCACACGAACACGTTTTATCAAAGATTTAGATACCCGACTTAATTAGATCTTTAGTTATACTTTTAACTACTTTTAGCCAAAAAGGCTTATATAAAAAAATCATTTCTGTGGGAGATACTCGAACCCTAGTCTGTTAAATTTGAATAGCAAAGACGGCTTTTGTATTGATACAAATAAATTTAAGAAAATTTCAGTGTACAGATAGACGGATAGATGTGCAGACGTAGAAGTATGTGTTTCCGTTCATCCGTCTGTCTGCCGGAACGTTAACTCAAAAACTGAAAGATCTACAATTCACACAAAGCGTTATTTAGACAATTTGTAAGTTCCCTATTGCTTTTAGTTAAAATTTTACGACGTGCTCGGGTAGCTTCCGGTAGATGGTAAGCAATTTTTCGAAGTTTTGAAATATTTCGATCACATTTTTGGGAAGCTGGCCATACGAAGTATTTAACTCGTTTAAGGTGAATCTAACGAAAGTTTTAATTGGAAATGGGTTAGTAAAGGCAAGTGCGTTGTAGTATTAGGGCAAAGTTCGTTGGCAAATTTATAAATTATTCTAAAGAGTCATCATTATCCACAAATCGATATTGTATATTATATTTAATACCTCAATTACACTAACGTTAAAATAATTAACGTTATTTTTTAAATATTTTAATAATTTGGGAATTCCAGGAAACTACATTATTATCCATGAATTTAAGCTTTTATTAAAAAGAATTATCTATAAATTGTTTTCAAATTTTATTCTGTTAATATTATCTTTTCTGACTCCATCGTCTTTTCGCTTCTGGGTTTTTTTTTTATTTCATAACCATTTTAACCGTTAATTAATTTTAATTTAAATACACGCGATTATTTTAAATATATATTTTGACATTAAAAGTGAAGAAAATTATTTTCACCACCCGCTTAAATTCTCTTAAGTACTCATTGTTCAGAAAAAAATACTTATCTGATAAGAAACCTCTGGTGAAGATGGTAAATTCCAAAGCTTAATACAAAAAAAAATTTATTTCACCATCTAAATTTTTTTTTTTTTGGTAAAGTGAACTTTTGAAAAATATTGATTTTTATCGTACTCATATTATATGTACATACACTGTATTTATATTAGTTTTTATCAACGAATCAGGATAATGCGTACAGCTTTATTATTCATATTTGTTCAATTCCGGATGAGAGCAAAAAGGATGGACAGAGCACTATTATTATGTTGACTTAATTCAGCAAATAAGTACAAAGGCGGGTCTGCAAATTTTAGTACTGAACTCCTTTGTTGATTTATAATTATTAGATCTCATATTGGCAATATAGAAGAACCACAAGAGTGCAAGCTATGTTGTTATTTTCTTGCAAAAATCGCTTGTTCGCAGTCTGCATGTTTGAGGCCTTAAGTTGCTTTCATGATATTCGCGTTTTTATACCCTCCACTTAAAATAGATAGAGCAATATATTTCATTGGTACCGTGTTTTTAACTACCACGAAAAGTGGCAAGCTACATATGGAAAAGAATATATATCTTTGATCAGTATCAGCTCATAACTTGATTTGGAGATGTCCGTACATCCTTCCATACCACAGAAAAATTAATTATTCTATCTTGATGGAAATTATATTGCAGGTACTTAAATGACGAATGAGAGGCGGGGATTGCAAATGAACAAAAATGGGCTATAAGTTCGGATTCTGAAAACTTTCGATCGTACTAAGGTAAAACTAGCATAATTCCAAAATCAATAAAGATAGAACTTTTAAATTTTTTTCTATCTTATTTCCTGTGTGTTCTTGAAATTTGATATCTGTTTGTGTGGTTGCTCGAGAACCCCCACCTCACAAATCCTCATAACCATATCTTCGAAATTAATAAAGTTAGAAACTTTAAATTTGGTACAAGGTAGTTCTTTAATGTTTGCTTAATGTTCCTACAAAGAGATAAGTTAAAGTGACAATACGTGTAACTGTCAATTGAATTTTTTAGGTATATGGTATTACTAAATTGGTTGCATCGACTTACTGAGTGTCTTTACTTGTTTGTTAGTAATATTTCTTCAATATTCAAATTTTTAGGATTAGAAAAATTCGCAAATTCTCCAAACCATGTGTTTCAACACAAAAAATGAGTTATAATTCCTTCGGTCACGTATAGGGAATCAGAACTTTTTACGGTTATTTATATTCATTATACGCTATAATTACACGATTATGTTAAAAAATTTTCTTTTCGTGAGCAATGAAAACAAAATTTTATATAAGCTATGGACACCAACTTGAAAAATTTTTAAGTAAAATATTAAATATTCAAAGCATAAAGAAATTTACGGATGCCATTACAAACAATTATGTTTAATTTTTTTTTTTTTTTTAATTGTTTTTCAAAAGATTTTGTAAAAATGTGCCTATATAGTTTCACTCTGTCCGTGCGTCCTAATGTTTAGAAAACTTCTACACTGTTGGGAATACAGAAAAGAAATTTTAACCAATGGTAGGTATTGCAAAAAAAATAATTCCAAGGAAGAACTTTTTTCTGTAGCACCACTCATTACGGAACTGTATTCTCTTAAAGGCTGAAAAAGCCCTAAATTTAAATTATTAAAAAAAGGATTTTAACAATTTAAATAAACCTAAAATATAATTACAGTAAAAGATAGCTGCTTTTATAAGCTTCATATATTGCACAAAAGTACAGGGTTGCCGTACGATACCAAAAATAGGCTTTATGCGAACAGCTCAAGTTGGAAACTTGAAATTTTGGGAGAAGTTAGAACTGTTAGGGAGCTTTAGGGGGTCGAAAATATACTAAATTTAAAGCTCCACCATTATATTTTAATACGTGTTAAAGTTTTCCTTAAATTTAAAGGGGGTCCTTAAAATTAAAGAAAGTATTTCTTAGTTAAACCATTTTGGCTTAGATAATAAAATTCTAAGAATAATTCAAAATTTTAGAGAAAGTGACAATTTAATTTCTAAAACTTCAAGACGGGGTTAAATTCTCGGGAATCATCATAAGTTCTCTTACTAAAAAAAACCTTCCCCACTAAAGAGTTATTAGGAATTAAAAATTGCCATTTTCCCCCATTTCTCAATCAGAAGCTTAGTCATCCGTTTATATATTCCCAAAACTAAACTTAGTATGAAACACTATGTAATTTTGAAAATTAGCTTTTTTAAAAACCCTTTGTACTTTTTTATTTCAAGTTCTTTAAAAAGTTTTTTTATTATTAAATTTATATATAAGTATTTGTACATTTAGTTTTGTTTTATCTTTTTAATTCTGATAATGATAATTTATTTAATAAAAATGTTAAGGTAAAATTTTTCATTTCTTTAAATATTTGAAGCGGTTAAATTGTATTGTAAAAATGTGGTTTTAGGTATACTTTCCATCATTAATTTCTTTGCCACAAGAGAATTTTCCAACTTCATTCCACTTTATTGAAATTTAACAGTTATAAAAAAAAAACTGGAAGATTGTTTTTCATTTGGGAATTACCGACAGTAAAAATTTTTATACGTTGTATAATAATGTGCAAAACTTTTTCTAATTGTGGCCGTCTGGGATTTTGAGTAATACTTGTGAAACCTATTAAGAATATTAATGAAGCATATAGCTGTGGTATGTAATATTGTAGGTATAATTTTAACTAATTTCTTTTTATTTTAAACAATTAAAAAATATTTTAATTTTAAAGTAAGTCGATTTTAATATCAAGGTCATATGGAATTATCCTATATTTTGGTAATGAATGAGAAAAATATAGAAACCTTTTATTCATCTCTGAATTCTAAGAAATATTTTAATATTTAAATGTCAATTAAATTGCTTTGACAAGCTTTTATTTGACTGATACATTATTATCCTAAAATTTCAAATTATATATATTTGAGTTTTATTTGAAACTGAAAACTATTTATACGTAGCTATCTGTCAAATTAAGATAAGTGTATTGAATTATATGAAAGTATCTACAATAGACGCAACGATGTCGCAGTCATTACGCAGTCTTTAAAAAAGTTGTTTACCTTTTAACTTTTCCGCTTTATCTATGTATTCAAATGTCAAATAATTGAAATTTGAAAAATAAAAAAATATATTAACAAATAAAATATTAGGAAAATTATTATTTTTTTTTCTATCTTAGGTTAAATAATATCACTATTATCCAAAATAGTTATTCAATAAACTTTAAAATTTTGAATAATTTTTAATTCATGAAAGTCGTAAACAAATCCATGTCAAAAAACGCTGTCATGTACATTTAATTATGAACACTCCTTTGTTGACTACGTAATGAGACCGAAACGAGAGCGTCGTTGTAGATAGGTTATAAACATACTTCGATGTAAGTAAACCAAAACGCCGTAAAATACTAATACATATACAATTAAGTTACTTTTTTTGTACATAAAATGTACATTAGTAGAAACCATTTTCGACCAATTGTTAATACCAAGGATCCTTTCAAAATCCTTTCACTGATCCTCTCAAAAGATTTCCACCAAAATGTTTCTGACTTAAGCCATTTCAAAAATAGAAAGTCTCAAAAATTTCACAAAAATTTAGTTTCATAAAATTTAATTAATATATCGTGAATGTGAAACTCAATAAATAGTAAATATTTATTTTATAAAGTTTGTGAAAGCAGTCGTCTTTTCCATATTGGAGATTAATCTTATATAACTTGTGCAATAACAACAATAACAACTTGTGCATTTAGATATAGATATTTTCAACCTATAGAGGATTAAAGTTCCATAAACGTTGTTGCGGCTAAAGGAAAAAAATCTTTTTCATACTATTTTTTTTGTGATATCTATCCATATTTACAATTTTATTAATCTATTTAAAGCGGTGTATAACTTTTTTTTAAATAGGTCAACAAATAAACACGTTTAGCTTTTTGATTTACGAACTTACTTGTCAGGCGCTACAAATAATTAATGTTCTGAGTTAAGTCTGTCGAAGTCTCATCTCCCCAATGGAGGTTCAGTCTTCCTCAATGTCCGCCTTCTTAGTGGTATGAGCTTTAATATTTTATTGAATGCAGCATCAGTTGACATTTTCTCGACGTGACCTAGCCAATGAAGGCATGTGATTTTGACTTTCGTGACTACATCACGATACAGACTTTCGTGACTACATCATTATAGAGTTTATATAGTTCAGCATTATATCTTCCCCGTCAAATCACTCCATCGTTTACAGGCAATTTTCTATTAAACTCTGAAATTGCATGGTCTGAACCTAATAAAAAAATCTAATAAATTATCATTAAAACGTTTTAAAAACATTAATTGTTCCAAACTTTTTAATTTTTACAATTCCTGTTAATTTTATTTAAAGCAGCATTTCGAAAATTCCTTAAGTACATCTATAATATTTTTCTTACTAATTTCGAAAAAACAGATACGAGAGTTCTTTTCGTAGGAAAATTTTATGATAAGGTGACTAACATCTTTTAAAAGAAAATTCTTTTGATTTTAATCTTCAAAAATGAGCTTAAATAAATAATTGTGTTAATGGAACATAAATTTATTCAACAAAATACACAGAATTTCAAAAATTTCAAAAAAGAATTAAATAAAAAAATACACAGAATATTTTAAAGATTAATATTAGTTTTAATTATTATAGCTTCTAAATTAAAACAATTATTTTAATTAAAAATTATGATGAGTAATAATTTTTTTGGTAAAACAAGAAATAAGAAGTAATAGAAAAATCAAACGTTCTTTCGAAAACCTCATTTTCAAAATAAAGGGCTGCTCTGTAATACGTTTCGAATAAAGATTATTTTAAAGGAATAAATTTAAAAAGATGTGATGAAGTTTGTCAGCAAAACTGGAGGCAGTTTCTGACCCATTACATATACCTTAACCAGCTGACGTCACATAAATATTTTTTGAATGACTCTTAATATAAGTTACAAACTAACTTCTCTCAAAATTGGAAGTTTCTATAATTAAACCACGTAAATGTAATGAGTATTCACAAATTTTTAGGCTTTTTAAACTTTGATAAGCTTTAGGTCCGTAAAGGCGTGGGGCAACCCATCAAGAGCTGGTCAATGAATTAATTTAAACCCATTCCACTTTGAAATTTCATTACTTTATTTCCAACGGTGTAGAACTTTTGAAAACAATCGGATCGGATAGACGGACATCTTTAGACCTTTTAATAACATTTTTTTCAAAATGCTTTGAAAATGTGCTAAAAAGAGATCAATGTGCTGACTACAAAATTTTAAAAGAAGTCACGTAATCATCTTTCTTTGAACGAATTTTTTAATCCATGAAATCTTTTAAGCAAATTAATAATATTTTTAAAATGGAGACGTCATGTAAAAAGTAAGTTAAATTTTTATTTTAAGACGTTGACATGATTAATAAATTTGTCAAAGTAAATGTTAATAATATTAATAAATTTGTTTTACAGGCCTCTTGAGACATAATATACAGTTGAGTTTACTTTATTATTTGAATTAATTAAAGATAAATGTTTTGGTGAAAAAATAATATTATGATTTAATTAGAAAGATTTGTGTATAATTGATTAATAAGTTTGAGTTAAATTGAATGCGTATTAGAGGAAGATTTGTCCTTGTCAACTCCCTTGATAGCTGTGGGACAACTCCCTGATAGCTGTACTATTTTATTGTTATTATTTGAATAATTTTACAAATTTATATATTTGTTTTGGTCTAAGGTCAATTGAAATATTTAAAAAAAAATAAGAAGGAAAATGGTATGTAAACTAAGCTCGAATTTTAATATTAAAAAATTTACGTAAAAATAAAAAATAACAAACAAATACAAAAATAAGGAAACAAAAGAAAAACTAAATCCTGTTATCTCAAAATTTGCTCCAAATAATTTTATGCTTTGCCTACACACTTTCTTGATTAATTTCAATTGAGTTTACATGTTACTCAAAAATATGGTCGGAATATTTTAAAACTTTCATATTAATGTTCAACCTCTGGTTCTAGAATAGTAGTTTTATAAATATATACTAATACTCTTGATTTAAAAATCTCTATGGAAACCACACTAGCTTTACAATGAAAATCTCAACCTTTTACTGATGCGCCAACCAATTTTCATAAACTTTGTAATTCAAGAAGTTTCAAAGGCATTTATTTTTTTTTTACGAGGGAATTGAACGCTCTGTGCGACTTTAACGCACAAAACCACAGCCTTTTTGAACCAAACTTTAGGAAGGAACCTGTGATAAAAATGTACAGTTTGGTTACAGGGATGGGGATATGGAAGGATTTTGGGATTGTTGGTAGGTTATTTGGAAATTTAGGATTATGGTGGATGGGCAAAATTTGGAGAGCTATTAAGGAGAAGATGTTAATATTAATAAATTTATTTAAATCGTACATATACGAATTACCAACTTTAGGAAACACATTGAACGGAATATGCTCCAAAATCTCTCAAAGCAAACGAATTTCTATAAGACGTGTTGTTACGCCATTTTAATAATTCAACGCAGCAGGGATGAGCATCCTTTGTACTCTTTGTTTCACGTTGGAAAACTTTGTGTGAAGGTATTAATTGTTTTATTTCATTAGAACAGGTGTTCGTCCCTACTAGGTATCTATAAAACAGGGTAAGTGACCAGACTGCGCGCAGATGGCTAAGTGAAGTGAGCGTTGAGCTAACAGTGGGATCATTTATAAGAAGGATAACTCTGTTTTGCACTTTATCGAGATATGCCAGCGCCAATTGGGGAGCACCAGCCCAAATATGTGCATTATATTCCATTTTTGGTCTAATATATGATTTTTAGATATTAAGAATATCAAGTGAAGAAAAGTAAGTTTTACAGCGATACAAAAAACCCAAACATCTAGCTGCATCTTTAACTATACCAAAAATGTGATTTGAGCAAGTCAATTTCTAATTTAACTCGATGCCCAAAATGTTTAAATACGTTGAGTGCTGCAAAGTTTCTCCCTGAAAAATCAGGTTGGGAACAGGTAATGCTATTTTTCGCGAGATGAGACACATTGGGTTTTCTTTGGGTTGAACTTGATTATTGAACACTCATTTATGAGTATTATATTTTTACTATTATTTTCACCCCATTTATGAATATTTGCTAAATCATTATTTAGCTCACTGACTGTGAGTTTTTTTGCTGTTATATTACCCTGGTGATTAATGTTACAGCGTCTATGAAATTCACAGGAAGCAACAAGGGTGCTGTCGTCTGCGAAAATGTGGATTGGATTGGAAGTGAAAGTTGAAGATTTACAAACAGTTTTTAAATATTTGTATGGTAGCTAATTGAAATTGCAGCCCTGCCAAATTAAACTGCTTGTCCTATTATGTAATTAACTCGGTTCAATGTTTACCTTTCTAGTCTACTTTGATTCAATGATATAAAAATAATTTGAAGAAGTTTGTATTGGAGTTGTATTGAGTTATCATTGTGACTTACACCTTACCGGACAAGCGGTAGCTTAGTCTCCATTTTGGAAAAAAATTAGAACTATAGTGCGCTTCGATTCCATAAAAAAATATGTGTTATAGATATGTTTATGTTATATTTGCTTTTAAATTTTCTTTTGTCAATTAATTAAATCCCTGGCTTTATATGTTATAAATGGCTATGCCTTATTAAATAAGATTTTTAATTGAAGAAAGATTATATCAATTTTTTTTTAAATATTGCAAATATTGATTTAATATTGCTAAAATTATAAAATTATCTTTTGAAGTATAATTTTAAAATATGTCACTCTTGGAAACCTTTTAAATTAAGAATTTGGGCTCGTTTACTTCATGTGATCTATTTATTATAGAATATACATTTAAAACAGTATCCATGTAAAAAACTTTGTAATCAAAATTTTCTCAGTATTTTAACATAATAATTAAATTTTTATTTTTTATCTCCATATATTTTTCATTATATTATATATATATATATATATATATAATATCTATATAACTAATAATTTTGACAATGATTATTATATAGCATTGCTTAATATATAAATGGCAATGTGAAATATCATCTCAAGGATAAAATTGATCAAAATGAGCCATTACAACACCTTCAACTGCCAATTTATCACATTTCAATAATTCGCTTATATTATTAAATTATATACAATGTATGTAATATTATAATATATATATTATGTTTGAAGTGTTTCATTTCTACGAAATCTAATTGAAATATACCTACATATTAAATTATTTAAGTATCAATTGAACAATATTAAACTATAGTAATATTTTTCATTAAATAAAATAAAAGTATACTTTAAAAGTATCTTAAATATTATATATTTGAAAGTATTCAATGTCCTTGAATTTTGAAAAAAAAAAAAATTAATGAAAAAATCTTTAAATCCTGTGTAAATATTATACATAGGAAATACTTTCATTCTATTTTAAGGACATTTAATTTAATGGTTCATGTATTTTTGTAAAGCCTGCTATAAATTTATTATACGAGTATTTCCTTTTGATATTTTGATTTTAACGATTTATTTGATCTATCAATACATAATATAAGAAAATTTGTTAACTATGTAATAAGCTTTAATATAATAAAAAAAATATATAAATAAATTTTTTTTTTTTTTGAAAATTTGGTGAAAATTCAATAAAGTTTAGATATTTATTTTGGAAAATTTTTAAAGTACTTTCAGTTTTATATTATTATTATATCATTTTGAAATTTATTTATTGTATTTTATATAAATATGTATATGTAAACTATATATGTATATTTGTTTGTCTTTGCTCTGCTAAGCTATAAATTATCATTTTATTTATTTCATATGCCTTCAAGTTAAAACGTTTTGTTTTTCTTTTCAAATCAATTGTAATTATTTACAATGTTGCTTTGAAATTAAACTGATATTTACCAGCATATATTATATGAGTGTTAGGTACGAGTCAAAAAACCAAAACTTAAAATCTTTAAAATTGACGTTCTTGACTTAGAACAAAATTACAGGTGTTTATAAAAACATGGCTTTAAAAGTTCTAAGGATTAAAGGCTGAGTTGCATAGTGGTTAGAATTCTGACCTTTCATGCGAAAGGATCGGGTTTGAATCCCAGTTTCTGGTTTTCGACTTGACTTAGCTCCTGTTCGCCATTAGGTTCAAATTAATGGCTGAATCTATAATTAATAATTATAAATCTTTAATAAAATATACATTAATATAACAATGTAAACAAATGCATAATATAAACAAATAATTTAATTGAATAATATAACTCACAGATATGGAATATACCATACAAATTAAATACAAAATTATTACAATATTAACAAAATGTTAAATCTCATGTTTAAATTGTACAAGGAATTAAGATCAACTCTAATTACAAGAATATAATATGACCCCTATTCCAACATGTGCCAATAGTATAGACTGACTTATTAGATACCCATATGAACAGTTGGCATTTAAAAAAAAAGTAATTTCAAAGATTTAATAGTTTGTTACAAAGTCAGAGTAACAAAATTTCACTAAAATGCCACGGGTATATAACAATTGCTCCCCCGTTTGTAACGAACTGACCTAGACGAGCTAGATATAATATCAAAAGTACGTATCGGATCAGTATTGAAAAGTAAATCGTCCGTGTGCCAGCACTATAACTCAAAAATTAAAAGAGCTAGAGTTTTGAAATTTACAGAAAAAAATTTTTAAACAATCTCTGGATTCCCTATTGTTTTTGTTTAAAATCGGATCAATGCTTCGGGGAGCTGCCACATAACTTTTTTCACCAACATGAATTCCATAAAATCTAATAATGGGAGGATGCAAATTTCACATGTTTGGTTATATAATAGAACAAGCACCTATATGAAGTTTCAAAGTTGTCAATTTGAAAACTGTAAGTCTAACGAAGCTAGAAGGTTAATATGAGCAAATAAAGTAAAAGGGTAAGTTGCTTGGCAAAGTTGAAAATTACTCGGACCAACTTTTAGAGTAGGTAAATTTTTTTTTTTTTTTATTTTTTTTTTTTTAAACAAAATCTATAGAGTAGCTTGGGTCAAAGTTTTTTTATTTATTTTACTCTTTCATATTTTTTTTAATAAGGGAATTATAATGGTTTATTTTATTTTATACATGAAAGTGGGTATGCACAGGTATCTAAAATTTGACAAGGGCAACTAAATCTTCTTAGATTTTTCAAGATTTTGTTAATCTAAGATTTTAAATTTCTAGATTATTTTTTCAAGTTTTTTTTCAAGATTTTTCTTTTCTTTTCATGTTGATAAAGACGTTATGAATGTTTGGTTGAAATGTTGTGAAATTTGATGAAAATATAAAATAAAAAAAAATAAATTCTTGTCACAGGATAAATTTGTGTATGTATGGAATAAAGCTATGAAACGAGGAAACAATTCATAAACAACATTGATTTGTTTTCAAGGAAACGAAAATTTAAAAATAAAAAAATAATATATTCAATAAAAAAAAAATATATTTTTTTGTTAACTGCTGTTAAAAATAACTTAAGGGGTTTTTATAACAGCTGTAACACTTATCTTAAAGCTTGAGTTAAGTGTAACAGAAGAACCGTTTAATATATAAGTTTAAAAAAACAAAAAAATAAGAATATATGTATAATTTTTCTTTGTAAATCAAATTGAATTTTTTATTTAAATTTTATTACTGTCAAATTATTTCGAAATAGTAGTCATTGGTGCTTTCCTACATTCTGATGACTATTAACATGTTGCTAACCCTTGTAATAAAAATATAAAGATTTATTTTCACCGCTTTGTATTTTTTTTTTTTAAATTAATTTAAATAAATTGTTAAACATTAATTTAATTAATTGATTAACACCCAAAATAGTCTTTAAGTTCCTATAAGCCATTAAATAAAAAAAAACTTAAGGCGATAATTGCTTTTACACGAAATAATGTTTTCCGGGGTTCGTTTGATTATATATGTTTATGGATCTATACAATTTGTTTGTATTTATCATTGTAGATAATTTTGCTTTTGATTAAATTGTTCATTTCCAATCATTTGTTTTCTATAATATATTTTTAAAATCTCATTAAATGTTTTAATTCCCAATCCTTTTAAATATTCTTTAGGCTTATAACCACTCAATCATGAAGGTATTATGTAAAGTAAAATATATTAATAATGTATATAAATTATATATATGATAATAATTTTATTCTTCAGAAATGGAACTAGCAACGATAGTCTTTTCAACATATTTTTGTTGATTTGGTAGTTATAATGGTAAAATATTTTTTTCTATTTGAATTAAATTCCCTTTCTTCCATAAAAATTAATGTATCGTAAAGTTAACAAAGTTTTTAATGATTGAACAAGGAGGAGCTAAATTTAATACCCGTATGACTATAGGTCAAAAGACTATACTAAATTTGCTATTACGTTTGTGACGCAGAGAAGGAGGGGGGCTAGATATGGACTCAAGGGTATGGATCGGATCAGAGTCGAAAAATAAATGGTTTTTGCTATGTACATCCGTCCGTCCCCACCATAACTCCAAAATTAAAGGAGCTACGATTATGAAATTTTCAAAAATTCGTTCTTATGCACAGAACAGAATCTCCTAAGGAAAACCTGCCTCTAATAGTGCATACATAGGTACTATGGCTCGTAGCACTACTGGCGTGTAATAGTACTGCTTTACAGCATCATCAAAGAAGAAATATATGTCAACTTCATATTGAAGGCAAATCTTATATTACAAAAGGGCCGGATTCGAATCCCAGTGAAAGTGAATATCTTTTATCGGGTTTTCGACTCGACACAGCTACTATTCGCATTGGGTTTAAATTAATGGCTTAATGAATAATTAATAATCATGTATCTCTAATGAAAAATACATTAATATAATATAATAAATAAATACTAAAATATAAACAAATAATTTAATTAAATAATATAACTCACAGTTATAGAATACCATATAACTCTGATACAAAATTATTACAATATTCAAAATACAACTGTATCTATTGAAAATGTAAGACATTTCTACATGTTATAACACATAGTTCTATCTAATGTTTAAGAATATAATATTTCTCCTTGTTCCGAAACGCACATATATATTCAGGCTATTTAGTCTATAACAGTGAACAGTTAGCTCGTAGAGGTACCAGTAACAAAAAAAATCTTGTTGATGATCCGCGATTCTTTGTACTTAGAGAACAAATGTTCTACTTTACTCAGGCTATCTGGTGCGTATTGCTACTCCTCTCAATTAGTTTTTAATAGAAGTTGATGTTATTGGAATAAAGCTTTCTTCGTCTTTCCAAAATACGTTAACAAATTCCGGCAATAAATACCATTGTCAAAGTGCAAGACTCATACAAAACTTGAAGTCAATCGGTTAAGCCGTTTTTATTTTAGAACAAAAAAACATTCCGTTACAGCAAAATGGTTGGTTCAGGAAAACTTTCCAAATCCAAAAACCTTATTATACAAATTTTCATGATAATTTGCTTTTATATATTATGTACATAGATGTAGATAAATAATATATAAATAAAATATACTGCAACTGTTATAACTATCAAATTTTACCCCCATGTTTATGTAATAAATTATAACATTTGCTTTAACTTTTTACAAATTAATTTGCATTATTTGTTTCCTGTCCAGCAAAATATTTAAAAAGGAAAGGCCAATAGACGATGAGCTTTTATTCTGAGGAATGATGACTTTGGTAAATCTGATTTCAAGAAAATTATAAGAAAAATGAATTATAGGTTCTTTTGCCTTAAATTTTTCATTCAAGAGACAATAAAAATATGCTAAAGACTTCAAAACAGTTTGGGTTTTTTTTTTCAAAAAAATCCGTTATAAATTATGTTCTAACATTTTCTTCCCCTAGTCATCACTTTTTGTGATTTTTATATTCTTTTGTTAATATTTCATCATGTCCTATTTTTATGAGTTCAAAAAACTTACAAAGACGTCATATTTCTTTTATTTTATAAGAACTACCGAAAATATCTGATGAAACTGTTCGATTTGAAAAAAAAGTGTGTTTGTATTTAATTGTACATAATTACACTATTTAAATTTTGAAAAGAATCTGTGTTATCAAATTCAATATGTATGGCAACAATCTATATTATTACTCAATTTAATGTTATAAAATAAATCTGAATAAATTTACATAGTTTTAAGATTCCTTATGATTTGTTTTCTGTTGACTTAAGACATGCAAAATATTTTGTGACAAGTAATGGCAAAAAATTAGGGTCTTTAAAATGCACTTTTTCAAAATTAAATAATTTTCCATAATAATTTTTAAAACTTTATAATTAAGGTAAAGAGCGCAGTTTTTTTGATTTGAAATATTTTTTTGATTTTGTATTAAAACTTATATTAGAAAAATTCCAAAAAAAATAGGCTTTAAATTTATTTAAAAATTGCAAAATTTAATATTTGACGCTTTACAGCACTCGGGGCTGTCCTAAAAATAACTTTTGAGATTTAACTTCTTAAGATTGGAATCTCCTAATCAATTTTCTAGCTCAAAGCGTTTGGAAGATGTAATGGATAAAGAGTTTTCTAAAAAATTAAGTCCCAAAATATATATTTTCCAAAGAAACGGTGAAATTATAATACAGTATGTTGAACCATATAAAAACAGTTATCGCCAAATCTTAGAACTCCAAATCTAGCTAGATTAAAAATATAATTTTTAGAACTGTTATAACAATAAATTATGATACATTTTCGAATTTTATAGAGCTGCAGCTCCGGAACGCATGGGACTTCAGAAAAAAGTTGCTCCATGAAATTAATATTTTTAAAAAATCTAACCTATTAGTTAGAAATTTTCAATCCTATTAGTTAAAATTTCCTTACTTTATTTCAAACATCATAAAATTTTTCTAAAAACGAGGACGGACGGAATGAGTAAAACTTTTTAGGCAGCACAAAACTTTTTGAAAATATTCTAAAAAGTACTATAGTTGACAAATATTTATGATAATTTTCCTAAATTATCTTTTAGTTAAATTATTTATGGTCTTAAACTTATCATATTTAATGAAATTTTTGCTCAATTGAGTAAGAGCTTAAATATTAAATTTTAGTTATTAATTATGAAAAAAACCAAATCGGGTCAATCGGGTTTCTAAGTGATTTTAACTTTTTAGGTTTTTCGCATTTAAATTTCCTGTACTCAATTTTATTTTTCAAACTTGTGGTAAACATAAAAAAACGAGGGTTGCAATAAAATCTACTGCAACAATTCCGAATTTAACGCCTTACTCTGAGTTTCGAATCATGCTTTATTAGCATCGATTTTAGGTCTAGGTGGAGTATTGCGAAATGGATTGGAGATTCCCTTTCGATTCGTTTGATTCGGTTTCTAGTCAAAGGATATTCATCCAAAGAATTTAAAATAAAAGCTGATATTCCTTAGAAATCTATTTCATCTATTTTATTCGAACCTTTCATTTTGAGGACAGGCTTTTTATTATACATTGTACGTTATGTAATGCACACATTTGAGCTGAAGCCCCTATTACTACGACGCTGAGATATCTTCATAAAATACAAATAGAGCTACTCGTATTATAAATGATCCCAATGTCACCTCAATGTTCACTCCACTCATCCATCACAATAAAGTTGGATCACTGATCCTGTTTTGCGGTATCTTGCATAGAAAAAAATCTGTTCTAAAGAAATTAAACATTAAATGTCTCTACTCCATTGATGCTCATATGGATTGTTGAACTATCTACGTAGCACAATACAGCTCTTACAAAATCTACGCAGCGCAATACAACTATCTACGTAGCGCAACACAGCTTATGCAAATTCGTTTGTCACGCACTCAAACCGTATTTGGAACCATATTCCAACAAATGTGTTCTTAAAGTTAGTTATGTATATGTCTACGATTAAGATGAAGAAGAACATTAATATCTATCTGCTAAATATGCAATTCAAATTCCCCAACCTCCATAATTCCATAATCCTAAGTATAATATAATTAAAGAATACCAGAATTCACAGAATACCTTACTTTAATTAATTAAAAAATTTAAATTACGTAAAGTGTAAATCGATTCTTTTATGGTAAACTATATAAGAATTTAAAAATAGAGTTTTGTTTATTTTAAGTGCAAATAAATGGAAGAAAGTTGGGAACAAAGACATTTTGCAAAAAATATTTTCTTATTCTGTTTATTTTATAAATCGTAAAGAAGTTTCAAGGACATCTGTACTTTTAATTTTAAAACAATATGAAAGCATATTAATAGCCTTTAAGAAATTCGTTTATTATAATATTTTGGATTTGTAAGGTGGATGGAAAAGAAATAATTAATTCAATAAAAAAAAACAAATGAAGTAATAAGCAATTAAGAAAAGCATAGCACGCCTACATTTTAATTAGTTAATAAAAACAAAAATTATCGAATAATAATTAATACAAGGTAGAATGTAAATTGAAAATTCAAGTATGCAAATATTTCGAAACGATTATTTAGTACTATCGCTGTTTCTGGATCAATAATTAAAAGTCGCCTTCTTTAATTTCAAGGAAACTTCTAATGACAAAGACGAGCTGATAAGAATGGATACAGATATCGAAGTTCACCTGAGTAAGATTAAAGCTTTAAGTTTTAAATTTTTAATCCCTACAGGGTGTTTAATATATATATAGAGGAAAAATTCAAACGTTTGGATGATACGGAGGCTGGTCTCCTATAACTTACTTACTTACTTACTGGATCCTAGAACCCCTGGTGGGGCATAGGGCGTCAACAAATTCTCTCCACCTTTCACGATCCTTATCAATTTCTTTTAGCTGTAACCACGTTTTGCGTTGCGCTTCTGCCTCTTTCAAAACAGTAATTCTCCATGTTTTCCTTAGTCTACCCACTCGTCTTCTGCCTTGTGGATTCCACTCAAAACATTGCCTTGCCAAGTTTTCTTCTGGCTTCCTCAAGGTATGTCCGATCCATCGCCATTTTCTCTCTCAGATCTCGACCTCAATCATCTTTTGGTTCGTTTTTTGCCACAGGTGTGTGTTGGTAATGATTTGCGGCCAACGAATTCTTAAGATGCGGCGTAGACAACGGTTTATATACGTCTGCAACTTTTTGGTGATAATAGCAGTTACCTTCCATGTTTCACAGCCGTATAGAAGTACTGATTTGACGTTTATTTCAAATATTTTTAGCTTTTTACGCAGGGCTATATTATTTGACTGCCATATGTTTGTTAGAGGTCTCCTATAAGACCATATTAAATTACAATACTATAAAAGCTTATCCTTTAGTAAAAAGGCACACAATAACTTGAATTACATGTTTCAAGAGAGCTCGACGCCATAAAAAATTATACGGCGTTGAAACATTGAAAACTAATATAGTTAGACATACTAGACGCCGTAAAATGATATTTCTGAACGTTAAAATCATATATTTAATTATCAATTAGAGGTTGCTTTTTAATTTCAATAATATTTTCTAAAAAAATAGTTTTAAAATTTTTATTTTATCATTTTTTTAAATAATTAAACATAAATTTTCGGCACTTATCTTATATTTTACTGTCCTTTCAAAATAAAAATGTGTTTATTTTTTCAAAAATTTACTAAAGCTACAAACAAATTTCATTTAACGCCTAAAAAGTTGAACAAGTATGAACTTCTGTTTTCGCCGCCGAACGAAGGCTGTATAACGGTGTCGAGTTTGTCTTCTTATATTATTTTCATATATTTTAACTTGCTTTTGACAGGTAATAAAACAAACGTCGTACATACAACGTCGAGCTATCCTTAAACAAAAGGCCAGGCTGTTTTTTTGTTTTGAAATTCTGAAGTTCATAGCTTTGCAACTAATTAAGTTATTGTACAACTTCTTGTAAGTTCTGCAATTTCATTTAATTATCTAAAACAAAGAAGAAATATTTGTAAAACAGACGGAAGGGTGAAAAAAAAAATAGAAATATAATTTGAAATGTCCTAGAAAAAGAAAAAAAATATTTTTTAATGCTTTTACACGTGGAAAAAAGTTAAAAATATGGAAAAAATATAATAATAGGCTTGGCAGCTCTTATAATTCTAAGAAAAAAGTTTCTAAAATTAAATAAGTTAAATTTTCATAATTTTTGATGAAAAATTTTAACAATTTGTTTAGAGGACAGAGAGTATTAAAGACAATCCAATTTGTACACAAAATAAAGAGTTTTAAAGATTTTCTAATAAAAGTCTTTAATAAGTCTTAATCCTTTGCAATCAAATATTGTGTTAAACAAAATTAGAATGACACTGTGGTGCAAGCATTTAAAACCATCATTAGACATTAGTTTAAATTTTTATAAAATAAAATCTCAACTTTTAATTCAATTTATTCAAAATGCTTCTTTCCTAAAAACTACAAATTACATTCTATTACACATTCGTTTTTCATTTATTAATTAAAAAATCAAAACCATTAGATGATTTTTTAAAAATATAATTTATAAACAATATTTCAATTAAATTTAATTTTTTGAACAAATTAAAAAAAAAAATCTCAATGCCAAAATTTTTAATTAAAATAAATGACTTTTCTAATTTTTAAATAATTATTTTTTAATGTTTAAATTTGTTTAATATGATTTCCGTTACACAGGATATGTTGTCCTTAATTATTTAATTTGTAATTTAGTTTAAAATTAGGTGGAGAGTAGATTAGACTGTGTCAACTCTGGGATACCCGTATGACCGTTATATCGATATTGAATTACTTTTGACAAAATTTTAGTCAACTATCTTTATTATGTATAGACAACCACTCGAACCACTTCAATAGACTAACCAAATTTTGCACAAACTTTGGCCATAAACTATTTTGGGTAAAATTTCAGACACGCAGCTTCAATAGGCATAGAGTAATGCCCATATGAAAAAAGAAATTTATACATGTTGAACCTATCTACCTATTCTATAGACAAGCTTATTAAGCCTAACACTTGAAAAGTAAACCCTTAAAAAAATTTTTTCCCCTCTTTACAGTGTCACAAACGTAATGACAGATTTCGTATATCCTTATAACTATGTTCGTATTAGTACAATTAGAACTATATACGTACCAATATAATTAGAATTACGATCGTATGGGTATGAAATGCTGAAGTAAGCATGATTTGAAATTTTCCAAATTTTTCAATATTTTTTTTTTAAATTTCTCCATTTAATTGATTCGAAAATTTAAAAATAGGAAAATTTTGGATGTTTTTGCAAATTTCTTTATAGAAAAAATTATTAAATTATAAAATTGAAAATGTTTAACAAAATGTAACATTAAGTAAGTATACATACGAATATTAATATGACACAAATAATAATTTTATTATTATATTAGTAATATTTTTACATATACATATATTGATTTCATTTTTAAAAACATCTTGTGCAATGTCATGCAAAACTTCTTAAGAATTTTTTAAAAATTTTGAAATTATATCATCACAAAAATTCTTAAAAAATTTTGGATATACTTCCGCAGACGGGTTGTGAGCTATCAAGATGACGTCATCACATAACGGTTCTTCATACATGAAAATTTCATACGTATAATGGTTTTTTTTAAAGTTTGAATTTTTTTTTTTTTTAAATTCCCACTTGAAACTGCAATATCTTAAACACGGTAGCACTGATTCAGATGAAACAAGATGTAGAAACAGATGTACAATTTTGTAGAAAATGGTTCCAGTTTACAGTTTTACCGGAAAAATATAACGGTTTAATTAAAATACTACAAAATGTTACGAACATTTTGTAATGCATTTATCGAGCACTACATGGCGGCATCGCCACTAATAATTCATATATATGGAATCTTTGAGATATAAAGTACCGTTATGTGATGAAGTCATCTTGATAGTTCACAAGCCCTTTGCGGAAGTTTCCCCAAACATTTTTGTGGTTTTCCATTTTAAATAAACATTTTTTGTTTTGCTTTTAGTTCTTAGTTTTGCTTTTATCGACATGTCATTCTTATTATTTAATTAAAAACCATTATTTAATTGCAAAAATTTGCCACAAACCATTCTTAGCTGCAAGACAGAAATATTTTACTAGATTTAAATTTTTATCCAAAAAAATTCATTCAAAATTTCATGAGCAAATGGAAATCAGATATGCAATCATATTAAATGACAGGTAGTGACAAATAGCAAAATCAAAACAAAATCAATTAAAAAGTAATTAGGTAGAAGTTGTGTTTTGAGCAACACTTAGTTTATTAAACGAGGGAATGAAAGTTTAAAAATTTAGATTCTGACAAGTAATTGTTCTTTACTAATCTTCTTGCTCACCAATAAAATATGCATAGTAACAATATAAAATATATAATATAAACTTCTTTCAATTGCTAAAAAAGCATTAATACCAAATTTCATTAAAACCAGTTGAGTTTTTGGTGAATTATTAGAATTTGACATTTCCTAAACTCCTGGATTCTTTAGACCTAATGATACTAGAATCAATTTATCAAAGCTACTATATATTGATACCCACAAATAGTCCATGTACCAAAATTGACCTCATTCCGGCGGTCAGGACTAGAAGTTCTCAAAAAGTCTAGTGTTTTATTATGACAGCCTTCCGATCCCGAGTTTCGATTTGGCCATCTAACCTTAATTCTGACGAAAAAGCAATTAATATCAAAGTTATCGTGCTCAGAGAAACACAAACACACTCGACCGCATAATTTTCAGATTTTCATGTTCCCGTTAAAGTGGAACCACTTAGGACAAAACCTATTTTTTTTCCCCCAGGAACTTATATATAACCTGTTCTTCTATAGTATTGATACTGAAAATAAGCCAAAAAATTTAAAAATAAAAATTCATATTTTTTGTCAAATTTAGCATACTTGTAAAATAAAGCATATTTTTTAATGCTCCAAAATTTAAAAATCCATTATCTTAAGCACTGTAAAAGATTCAGCGCTTCAGAAATAAATTGCTACCGATTTAATAATTTTAAATCATTTTAGTCAACTGAACAGACCTAAAAATTTATTTTACAAAATAACTGTAATATTAAAGTTCAAAATTGTATTACTTTAAATAATATTCACTTAAAAATTGTTTTAATATTTTATTAAAGTCAGAAAAATTAACAGTTACGTTTGTAAATTTATTGATCAATTATTTTTAACATTTATGTACATATATACATAAGATATATACATATATATATATATATATATATATATGTATGTGTTTTCATCAATTTAACTTCATATGAAATACTAATCATTAATTACTATCTGGGGTCGAATTTAATTCTTGGAATAAGAGCTGCAACATATATAAAAAAAAATTTCATTGAATATCAAATCCCATAAAATTTACATAGAAATTCTTTGATTCAAGAAGGTTGGGGACTAAGGAAATCTTTAGTATCCTTGAAAAAGAAGAAAAAACTTAAAATAATCTTTATTGTATTAGATCGCGTATACTCTCAAATATAAATTAATGTAAACAGTGTAAAAGTCAAATTCCTATGTATGTATTAATGATTTTGTATATGTATATAGAAAATTAAAATTTCATGTCACGTCAAAAAGCAAAAAAAAAAAATTTTTTTAAAGGAAAATGAAATCGCAAATTTTAATAAAAACAGACATGATTGTATAATAAGATTTCAATATTAAACAAGTTGTAACAATTTTTATCATTTTAAAAATATAGACTGAAGTATTTGATGATTAGTTAGATTTTTTTCATTTACTATTCTTGATGAATATAACTGTTAATGTTTTGACTTAAATTCAAAATGTATATAAAAGTTTTTTGAATAAAATAAATTCCTTTTTCCATCTTTTTCTTAACCAATTTCTTTGATTAGAATTAATTTATATTTAATTTTTTTTTGATATTTTTTTTATTTAATTTAATTTTTGTTATTAAAATAATGGGGAATTCCTTGAACCTTTTTGATTAGTTTTGTTTTATTAATGTTGTTTTTTGGTCAGTGGGTTACTAAATATAAACATCAGAACAACTTTTGGTAATTGGTAGAAGTCAAAAGAAATTTTAATAATTATCTTATAATAATATTCATTTGATTTCCAAATAAATTTAAGAGAGTACAGAGTGTTGAAAATTTAATGTTATTATTTAAGTATACGTAATTCCATTTTTACGGGAATTTGAAATAATGCGATTTAAAAACATGATTAAGATTGGATTTAAAACAATTTGATATTTCAAAAAAAAAGTTATCGAACATTTCACATCCGACATCTTAATATTTGTTATACTAGTCTGTTGTTTATATAACCTCCACCCGAACCACCACTGCCCGAAAATAGAAATAATTAACGGCCTTGTAATGTTCTTCCGACAAATTGGTATAAACCTTTCTTACAGAGCAGCTTATAAACCACCTTACATCTAATGTTTTCGAAAGCTATTGTTGGTTCTTCTATGAATAAACTTCTATCAAGATACAGTTAACTAGTTTGATAATCATTTGAATAGAATTATAAAATTTTATACCAACTGCTGTTGATCGTAGTTATTGTAGATATTCAATATGTAAACATATAATACAAAATCAAAATATAATAGCTGTAACTTTTGTAATCCATATTCATGTACTTAATGATATGCATTTTATAGCTACAGCAATGTATAAATTTATATTATGAGTATATGATATCCAGAGCAAACCAAATGCTCGGTTTTATAAAAAGAAGAGCTAAAGTATTAAGCAACATTGCTGTAACTAAAGCTCTTTATTTTTCCTTAGTACGATTTATTCTTGAATATGGTAATATTGTGTGGGATCCTGCATTTGAAATTCATTCTGATAGAATAGAATCCGTGCAAAAGCAATTTCCCTTATTTGCTTTGAGAAATCAATATAATCCTAGTGATTATTCAATTCTGCCAAGCTATCTCGTAAGACTTAATTCATTAAATGTCTTAACTTTATCCTCACGCATGCAAATTATTTCTTCCTGCTTTACTTTTGACGCCTTAAGAAAAAACATTGACGTTTTTAGTAGATAATTAGAAAAAAAATAAATAATGGGGGGAAAAATACGAGAAGCATTAAATATTTAGTAGAAAATACTCATAGAATTGAATATGGAAAAAATGAATAAATAAACAGATGTTGCATTACATTTAATAAACACTATGTAATTGCTGTGTAATTAAATTTCATGTTAATTCTAAGTTTTAGCTACAAGAGTTTTTTTGTAAAAACATTGTTTTGACTCAAAATAAAATAAATAATTAAATAATATATATCTTACTTGTAACTAAAAGCTTCTTAAAAAATATTCATTAACTTGAATGAAATTTATACTTGAGTTTTGAGGTTAAGTTTTTTTTTTTTGAAAATTCATAAAAATTTTTTCACACCCTGTAATACATAAAAATCATTTCTGATATTTGGGAGTTTCATATTAAGTTCTTATACATAATAACAAAATATATTATTTTCATTCATAAAAGCTACAAATTCATAAAAACTTCATTTAATATTGAGTAGGATCAATTTTATTTGAATAGTTTGTTTTTATTTGTAAATTACGTTTTTGAAAAGTTTTTAACACCATTCTTTAAATGAATTTCTCTATTAGCTAGTTAAAAAAATGTAGGAGTTAAAAGGATGGAGTTAATTTAAAAATAAATATGTTTATTTGTAAAAGATACAATATAGTAAATTCAAGATAAAATTAAGAACTGTTAAAATTAGGCTGTTCTTCAATGTTCTCATTTATAAAGAGTAAATCTCTTTAATATTCTCTAAGTTGGTATAGATTGATGAATATTTAATATAATTTATACAAAATTAGTAGTAATTTGCTCTTGAATAATAAATTTGATTTTTTTTTGACACATTAGATTCTTATATTTTTGATTATTTTTCTTTAATATAAAAGTTTATTCTTCATTATATATGAAAATGTATGTTATATATAAAAGCTAATAACACTTAAAAGTTTAGATTTGTTAAAATGATTGATGTATTGAATATTTTACAAAATATATATTATATCGTAAATAAATATTATTAGATCTCTGAATTTATTTTTGGTATTTTTTGCACCTGGAAGATATGATATGATATATATTCGAGTATATTAAAATTGCTCCTCCGCTTGTAACCCATTAAATTAGGCGTGATGATAGATATGTTCAGGACAGAATCGAAAAATAAATTGATTTAAAAACCATCTATTTTATTTGTTCTTTATTTTTTTAAGTGCTAACTGTTCAACTGTTAGGCTAACCATAGAATATCTATACCATATGTACATGTTGAAACAGGAGGTCATATTACATTCTTGTCATGAGAATTGATCTTAATGAATTCCACATAGAATTTAAACATGAGATAGTACTAACCGTTATAATAATTTTTGTTTATATTGTAATATTTTATATTTCAGTTGCATAGTATTTTATATCTGTGAGTTATATTATTCAATTAAATTATTTGTTTATATTGTTATATTAATATATTTTTTACTATATAAATATATAATAATTAATTGTTGATTAAGCCGTTAATTTGAACACCGTGGAGAGTGGTAACTGAGTCGAGTCGAAAATCAGATAAAAGTTTTTTTTATTTTCAATTAGGTTCGAACCCAGGCTTTTGTATCGGTCGGCACTGTAACCACTGCACCACCCAGCCGTATAAACCTTAAAATTTATAAATTTATAAAAAGTAGCCAGAAATTTAAAATGCATCCGAAAAATTTTTTAAACTCTTTAAGATTTAGGAAGAGCTTTTAAGATAGCTCAAATAAAGCTTTGAACCATCCTTGGACTAACTTTGTATTTGAATATCTTACACTGAAATAAATGAAAATTAGAAATGTGTAGAAAATAATAACAGCAAAAGGTTGGTAAAACAATAACATGTAAAAGGTATTGTATTTAAAAAACTATAGCAGTTATAGTTTATTGACACGGGTATCAAAGAGTTGACAAGTGCAACTATAAGCTGTTGCTATGAAATTATAATTTACTTTTGAATCTTCTAATACCATTAATAATAAAATTAAGTTCTTCCTTCGCTCTAGAACTTGTTTTCCTGCAATTAATACTCTATTATTGAACTAAAAATCCTACAAATGTTTTTGGTGGAATAAAATCACACTGGAATTTCTCAGATTCATCGTTCCCTTGAAGCATCGGATATTCTAACTTTATCTTTATTATAATTCAAAAATTTCTTATGTTCTCGTTTTTTTGTTTTTAATTCCTTAGAGTGTTCTTTTTCTATTCTGTTCCTTCCGTCAACTTTTTCGCGCCACATAAATTTTTGAAAATTTTATTGGTTCATTAGATGTTTGAGAAAATTCTCAATTTTATTTGAGTTTAATGGTTTAAATGAAATTAAAAAGTCATAAAATTAACACAAATTTTATATTTTCTTTCCTGTTTTCTTGATGAATTAATATGAACTTTTAGATTTGCTTCTTTCATTATTTATCACATTCTTAAGAAGCAAAATAAAAAATTGCTAATGACACTGATGGACTTCCTAATTCACACAACTAATGAAAATAATATGTAATGACTTTTTCTTAAACTAATGATTAATTTATTGTGATTCATTAATCAATCTGAACTACTACAAAAAAAAATTAGTTAATTTAATAAAATGTGATTGAAGAGAAAATAAAAACCCAATTTAATTAATTTACCTTTGCTTGATTCAAAAACAATTTAATGTTAAAATGTGTTATAAAATAGAAAGAGTTTAAATGTGAGGGTATTATTGATTTATCACCCGGAAAACAATTATATTTTTAATTGTTATGTATTTGGGAATTTTCATTTGTAATATAACATTAAAAAATGGTAGATGTTATAAAACCATTTACTTTGGTTCCTTTCCCTGCTTTAGTGAAAGACTTTATTTTTTGGGTCGAAAAACCTTCGGAAGTCACAATCAGGTTTCATAGCTAAGATTCAATCTGAAAAATATTAATACTAAAATTAATAGCCTCTCAAAGTACATTTATTTATGCCCCAACTTAATTCAAAGTCATGAAGTTATTTAAGTGCTAACGATTTAAATTTTAGGCTAAGAAGCCTGTCTATGGCATAGAAAAATGTTGGAGGAGAAGGAACATATCAGATTGATTTTGGCCTTATAAATGTAGAAACTTCATAGATCTATAATAAATACAATTATAGTAATCTATTTATTATATATTGTAACTGTAATTTTAACTGTATTTGAATTTTAACGTATTTATCTGCGAGTTATATTAGCCTATTATTTAATATTTTGTATAATTTGTATTTGCTTTAAGGAATTTTTTTATTTATGGAAATAGAACTATTACATTATTCATAATGCCATTGCATTGATCTCAATGATCGAACCCAACAGTCTAAGCACTGTCCGAAACAGCCTTTTATTTATAAGTTGACATATTTTAAAATCGATTCACTCATACCATTTTTAATTTGTCACAAATAATAGGGTTATATAAATACAACACAATTAAATCGAGTTTTTTAAAAAAAAACACATAAGCTTATAGTTGCCGTTATCAACTTTTGCAACCTATTATGGTATTATTAACACAACTAAACCCACTATATACGGATATTTTCAAATAAAACGAGGAAGAGTGTAGTAGAGTAGACTGTGTCAACTCTGGGATACCCGTATGACCGTAACATATACATTATATCATCCGGTTAATTACTTTTGGCAAAATTTCAAACATACCAGCTTTATTAGCTGTAGTTTAATGCTCATATAAAAGAAGGAGTTGTATGGCAGTAACTTTGGCCATTACACTAAACTATTTTTGGCAAAATTGCAGACAACCAGCTTCATTTGGTGTAGTGTAATCCTCATATAAAAGAAGGAGTTGTATGGCAGCTACTCGAACCCTCAGCAGTAAACCAACCAAATTATGCAGTAACTTTGGCCATTACACTAAACTATTTTTGGCAAAATTTCAGACACCCAGCTTCATTTGGTGTAGTGTAATCCTCATATAAAAGAAGGAGTTTTATGGCAGCTACTCGAACCATCAACAGTAGACCAACTAAATTTTGCAGTAACTTTGGCCGTTACACTAAACTATGTTTTGCAAAATTTCAGACACCCGTCTTCATCAAGTGTAGTGTAAAGCTCATATAAAAGAAGGAGTTGTATGGCAGCTACTCGAACCCTCTGCAGTAGACCAACCAAATTTTGCAGTAACTTTGGCCATTATACTAAACTTCTTTTGGCAAAATTTCAGACACGCAGCTTCCATAGGTATAGAGTAATGCTCATATAAAATTAGAAGTTGTATGGCAGGTACTCGAACCCGTGGACCAAAATGGCTGGATTTAAATAGCGATGACGGTTTTTGCATAAAAACGAATTTGTGAAAATTTCATAATCCTAACTCCTTTACTTTTTGAGTTATCGTGATGACGGACGGACATACATAGCTAAATCGATTTATTTTTCGATTCTGATCCGATCCATACACTTGAGTCTATATCTACCCCCCTCCTTCTCTGTGTCACAAACGTAATGGCAAATTTATTACTATATAGTCATACGGGTATAAAAAGTGCAACACAAAAAATTAAACAAAATTAATTATAAAACCGAAAATATTACAAACGCAATTTAAATAACAAAAAAATTAATAAAAAATTTACCAATCCCACCCCAAAAATTATTTTTTCAAAACAATAAAAAACAAACCAATTTGATCCACCCCAAAAGTTAGTTCAAATTATTTTTAAGTTGTTCACAAAAACATGCCCTAACAAAATAATATGTACCTAAGAAAATGGATTACCAACTTAGAAGATTTTTTTTCTGTATATGAAAACTGATTCTTTTATACAAATACCGAATACGTTGTTCATTTCAATCGCTTTGAAAAGAGCTGTCATTCTTGACTACACCGTTTATGAAATAACGGATTATTTTTGAGTTTAAAAGTTTAAATAAATAGAATATAATATATTTTTAAAAACTTACATATTTTAAAAAAAGAAATATTTTGAGAAATTGCTGGGATCAGAGTATATATCTTTGCGAGTAGGAAAAGCGATTTTTGGGTAATTTTTTTTTTATTTTATTGTTTGAGTTAAAAAAAATGTTGGGATTTTATCTGTTAATTTTTTGTTAAATTTAGTTTTATTGTATGTATTTTTAAACATATTTGGTTTTGTAATGTTTCGGTTGATTTTTTGATGTATTATTTTTTAATTAAAAATATAATAATTCGTAAATCAATATTTCATTGTGTTTAACCATGAAGGGTTCACACGCTTATCTAAAAGTTGGATAAAGGCAACAAATTATAACTTACCTCAATTATTTTAATATAGAAATGGCTTAAAAATATATTATATATCTTTTTTAAATAAATTGATAACCAACTATTAACCTAAACTGAAATTTTTGATTTTTATTATATTTTGTTTTAAAAAAGAATAAAATACTTTATACAGGGTGTTTCACTTTTTATTACCTTTCTTCAAATTGCATATAAAGTTAACAAATCGGACAAGGTATTGAAATGGAACGGTTACTTTTTACCGATTAAGAAATCCTAAATAAATTTGCACAGTTTTTAAAGACAATTTAGTTTCATCAAAATTAAAACCAAATGAGATAACAAAAATAAAACGAGGAAGAGTGTAGTAGAATAGACTGTGTCAACTCTGGGATACCCGTATGACCGTTATATAAAAATTATCTCATTATTATTATAAACATTAATTACTTTTGGCAAAATTTCAAACATAGCTAAATCGATTTTTTTTTTTGATTCTGATCCGATCCATACACTTGAGTCTATATCTACCCCCGTTCTGCGTCACAAAGGTAATGGCAAATTTATTATACCCTTTGACCTAGAGTCATACGGGTATAAAAATTGCTTTCAAGTTTATAAGAGGACATTTTTAAAGTATTATCAGTAGAGTTTCTTAGTCTGTCGTTATGATTACTTAAAAATTTTTAGTATGGTTTGATTTCTGAAATTTATTTAGTAAAAATTTAAAAACTTCTTTTTATAACCAATTCCAAAACTCTGTTTTTCTTATACTTATAAAAAAAATATTCTGAAAAAAGTGTTTGAATTGTTCCAAACCTGCATCCCTTCGGTTAATAAGCCAAAAGAACTTAAGATTTTGACACACATAACGAATTAATACTATGGAAAAGATTTAGATTTCAAGGTTTTTTTTGCCCCTATATAAAAGCTACTTTATTTTATCAAAATAAAATGCTGTATCCACCGCAGAACCAACCCTCTTACAGGCAAATCATATTGTGAAACATATTTCAAAGATTTTTTACTATCACAATTAAGGTACGTAGAAAATTTTTATCAAAGCAATATAATGTTTAATAATTATAAATTTTTTTTATCATACAACACTTAATCTAACGCTATCTATTTAAGATAAAGTAACTGGTAATTATTTCAATAATTTTATTATCTCAGTTTGACGTTCATTTTCCAGCCTAAATTTTGCAATGCGTCAACAACAAGAGCAAGTCTAAAAAAATTTATATTTAATCTAAAAATTAACCTAGAGAAGGGCTCTTTGGTTACCACAATCTTCCATAGCTTATAAATTCAAGATATTAACATCAAAACCTTATACATATATAAAGGAAACTTGAATATATTCCGCTCAACCGTTCAGGCTGTATGCACGTATGCACAAACGGACAAACAGGTAGACACACAACAAGATATATGCCAGACATCGCAGAAAACCCAGTTTTTGGGTTTCCGCGCTCTAGAGTAATGCATATATATGCTTAATCTTAGGTTCCAATTTTTAATGCGAAGACAACACCAATCACTTACTTTATTTCATATAAGCGTTTGGGTTTTTTAATATCGTTTATATAAAACTAACATAAGCATTAATAACTAACATTTAATTTTCCCAGAAAAAAATATACGGAAAAAAACGATTTTTTATAACAAAAATTAGGATTTATGCAGTGGACATCCAAAATCAAAACACATGACGGTTTTTAAGAATTCAAAAAGCATTTCAGTTGAAATTAAAAACCAAAGTTTTTTTTATCATCCATTTTTATGTTTCCCTCAATAAAGGAAAAATGAAAATTATCATTTTCACAGATGGAGTATAAAGGACTCCCTTTTATTGAAAAATAAATTTCCGATGACGGGGTTTGGGTAATATTTTGGTGACAGTTTTGTAATTTGTTCATCCTTACCTTTTATTTTTGTTTGCCTTTTTCTTTAAATTTTGAACGATTCTTGAAAATAAATTACAAAATTTTATTTGAAGATTAAAATTGAATAAATTTATGAAAAGTTTGTTTTACTCGAAGGTTTTACTGCAATGAGATATATTAAAATTTGTAAATATATGGTGTAGAGATTGCTAAAAGATAACGGAGATGAAAAGGATCTATTCTAAAATGTATCCGCCATCAATTGCTACGAGAAACAACAACAAAATAGTTGTACGAATTTTAGACAAATATATTGTATGAAGATTTAATTATCCAAAAGTAATGAAAACTAAATCAGTAAACAAGTAATTGTTTTTTTAAAGGATTTTTCGTACAGCTGTTATTAGTGAAACTGGTGTTCTATTGCTTTCTACTAAATTATTTGGTGTGTTTAGAAAAGTCCAGAAATACATTTTTAATAATTTAAAAAATCTTCCTCACTTCAGGCCTTAACAAATAGCTTGGTTCCCAATCTCTTATTTAAACAAAAGGAGGGAAGTAGTAAGTAATTAGCGTTTAGCAATATTCTACTACAATTATGCAGCAATTCCAAGCTGCCTGCTACTGAATGGTCTAATTTTCTGATATTTGTAATTCTTAGCTTGAGTTGATTTGTCGAAGAAATTCTTCTTTTGAAATACTCTCCTTTCCTGTATAAATCCACATTTCTAAGTCTTGTACTTATTAAAGATTTTTTAAGTTTTAAAGTCTAAGATTATGTTCCATTGACCAAACGTTATATGTTATATTTCTGTACTTTAAAAGAGCACCACCTGGTTTTTCAATTCGGCACTAGTTTCCATTTCAGTAAATTTAGTCTCCATTCATTTAGCTTCTGAAATGTATTGGAAACTGAAAGGTCTTTTAAAACACGTAGTTGTTATTAACAAGGATTTGATCAACATTCCTGCGAATATCAACTATTAGTACTATTAGTATAATTCGATTAGTATAATCGAGGCCTTCTATTTAGATATTATGTTATATATTTTAAAGTTAAACCTAAAATATTAAATAATGAAATTTTTTTAAAGCCAAAGTGGCCTAATCGAAAATGTGGATTAGGCAACTTTGGATTTTAAAAAAGTTTTAAATATTAGAAAGCCAAAATAATTTTTGCAATAAATAATAGGGAAAACCCCATTTTCTGAAATTGCAAATTAATACCATCGACTCTAGAAATCATATACGATCGATTAAAACAATAAAAAAATTTTTTTTTTGCATGAGGGTTAGGCCACTCTGGTGCTGACACACTCAATTTCATATTATTTAGTTCATTTTTATTTTTAGGTTGAACTAAAAGTTTTTTATTTTTTTTGAAAAAATATAAATGGACATTAAACTCTATTTCAATACTATGACGTACTTCCAGCAAAAGGGAGTATCTAACACCACCAATGAGATACTTTATTGGTCAATGAATTTTGTAAAACTAAATTTACTTTAATATTTATTTTAATGTTTTTGGTATCCTTGCAAATTCCTACACATTTTGCTAAAAATTATGTAATAAAATACAAAAAATTGCCTAATCACACAATATATATATATAGTCACCACCATAGATAATGGTAAATTTGCTGTTTGTGTATTTTATAAATTTAATGATAAAAATTTTGGTTAGAAATTCTTCTGATGATTCTGTTGGTGGTTTACGAAGTCAATTTTAAATTTTTAAAACCAACGAAGACTTTTAAAAAATTATGTTTTTGGCAAAATATCAAAATATTTTGGCATCCACGGATATTAATTAGCTAGATATTGTTTTGGAAAAAAAAATTTTTTTTTTTCTACAATTAACCATATTTGTTTGGTGGTTCCGTTATTTCGTGTAATCCTGAATATGAAAGTTCTAGAAAAATGTTTAGATTTTAGAATAGAAAATTTTCTCTAAGTACTTTTTAAAGGTTTATTCAATATTTTGTGATTCTTTGAAAACAAAATAGAATTTGAAGTCTACTATAGTATAGGTGTTTTGAGATAATTAGAGTAGGTGAACTATTTGGCATGTAATATTCAGAAGACTATGAATAACAACAAAGAAAACAAGGAAAAATAATATTTTTGGAAATTTGTTATTAAAAGACCTTAATTAGATGTATGCAGTTTATAAACTTTTGTAGGTAATGTGTTTATGGGCGAAATACCTTTTTAAGTTCCTGAATTTTAAGATGAACAAAGAAAAAAGTGAAAATAGCTCGGGTATTAATTGCAAGTCTCCCAAAACCATGCAATTACATCTCCAAAATTAATAATAATCTGCATTTCTTGTTTCTGAAAGATAAATTGATTAGCATTGGTGAATTGAGTTAGAGCTTCTCAAGGCCAAACATGATTGTCTCCGTAACCAACAAAAAATCTTTAACCTTTAATTTTGGTACAAGAAGTTTATGTAACGTTTTAGAAAGGTTACTGAAATTAAATATTGGCTGGAGCGGCGGTTCGGATAGCTATTACTCGGCTTTGATAATCTCTCATACTTATTATTAATTTTTATAATTAAAATGTTGCACTATTCAATAGAGGCACAAAAATCTTATTTCACATTAACTAACAATTAAAAACAGTATAAAACACATTACAGAAAAGGGTTGTTGTAAAGTGAAAAGAATAGAGGCATTACTTTAAAATATAATGAGGTCTGGCAATATTGACACATTCAAAAGAACTTGGAAAAAAGTCACAATTTATGAAACATTGTAGTGTGTTAAGTATTACTCTTGTTATAAGATACATATTTTATACCATAAAGTGAAATCAAGATGATTTGTAAAATGTAAACTCGTCTTATCCACTTGTACCAAGGTTCTATAAATACCAAGGTTCTTGAAATTAATATTACTGTAATGACAAGAACAAAAAGGAAGATTACAGCAATATTGTATAACTTATATATAAGAAGAGGAATAAATTGAAATTAAGAAAATATTTATTCTCAAAGATGTTTTTAAAAGAAAAATAAGTTAAATCTAATAAATTATTTATATAGATTTTAACGGCGTGATATGACAAAGGAGTCAAAAGTCCTCGAGAGATTGTAACTACGATGTGTGAGCCAAAAGTTCACTTAACAATTAGATATAACTCACCAATTCCTATTATATTTTCAAACATGTGATTAAATTTAAAACTGTTTTAAACTAAATCTTCAATCCCCTTTGGTTTTCAAACACCAAATATACTTATTGTTTTGCAGCTATAGTTTTACTTAGATATGTTGGTGTTATCAGGCCATCAAAAGTTTTTCAAAATAAAAATAAATTCATCAATTCAGCTTAATTTGTTTTCAAAATGATGCAATTTTTTAATGTACCCTACGTAACTCAAGTTTGAAAATGGTTGCGATGTAAATTTTATAGAGACGATGTAATTTTCTTACATGGTTTAGGTACGAGTTTTAAAGTTCTTCACATATTTGAAAACTTTTTGTACAGTTATGTCTCATTTTTTGGGAGAATTTTAGCCTTTTCACTCCACGTATAGTTCTTCAGGGACTTCAGTCTTTTTTTCAAGCCGTTTTCGGACTTTTGTCACCTCGCCACTTAGTTATTTTGATACTGAATTTTAAATATTTCAGTTAATGATTTAAATCATAAGTCAGGGGAGATTTCGGCTCACTCGAATTATTATCTTCTGAGGATTTTTTGAGTCACAAGTGTTTGATGGACTTTAATCTACGGGCGTTATATCATAACGTTGGATTTCACAATTTTATTTATATTTAAATTGCATTTTACCGTATGCATATAGGAATGTAAAATTTCTGCAGATTTTCAACATTAAATTGTAACACTAAGAGTTTTAAGTAGAAAATCAGTTTATTTTGTTCTTTAGAATTGCAAAAGAGCACAAAACATAAGTAACCACTGTTTATTGCCATTATGTGTCATTTTAAATAATTAGATTAAGTACTATTTCAAAATTTTGTCTTTTCCTTCCATTATTTCATTTTCCAAGATTATTTTAATAAATCGTATTTACGTTGATTCTATAGTTTTTATTTTCTTTTATCTGGGTTATATTAAAAAGATAAAAACCATAGAAACATTTCAACCAATTAAATTAAGCTAATTACAAAACTTTTGTTATTAATACGAAAGATTGGCTCATAATAATTAACAGCTACGACATCTGCAGAATATAATTAAAAAATTTTAATTGCCCCGCATTATTAATTGTGTTACAAGCACAATATCTATTGGGTGTACAGTTTCTATTTTTACAGTATCAATTGTAAGGAGGTGCTATCACAATCAAATAACAATTTAAAAATTTCTATTATTGTTTTTTTTACATCTCTATATATGATCAAATGATCAGGGTGCCGAAGGAGGAGTCAAAACCTGCATAGATTGCAAAAAATTTTTCTCCACAAATGTGTTATTTGCAACAAATTGAATATTGGAGCGGGACAAAATCTCGGTTTCCAAAGTCTAAGGGGACAAAATCTCGTTTTTACAAAATTTTGTTTCTTCTCTTTTCTGGCTTAACTTTAAAATGAGAGCGTCACATAAACTCGGTTTAGCAAATCCTATTTTAAAATCTGGTTTTTTATTGAAAAATCTTGTTTTTTTTGTGAGTTGAATACAAATTCCGAATTATCGGCGTTTTCCAGGATATAAAAAAAGAATTTTCTAAATCGAGATTTAAAAAAGTAGATTTTCAAAAATGAGGTTTTTTAAAAACAAGATTTTCTAAAAGCGAGATTTTTTGAAAACCGTATTTACTAAACAGAGATCTCGACCCAAACATCTATGAAATAGATTACAAATATTTGTAAAAAATATTATTAGGAAGAATTTTAGAGTTGGATTCAAACTCAGGTCTCTTTTCAAGAATATTATATTTTATTTAAATGTGATATTCCGAATTAGGGGGAATTATTTTTCGTATGAAATAGATATGCCGAGTTCTCATATTTTTCTTTCGATTTAAGTGCTGGATGCGAAATCCAGCTTCTAAAATTTAGTTAGCGAGGGTTTCGGGTTAAAGCAGCCCCCCTTATTAAAATAAATTATCTTTTAACCAATTTTATTAAATTTTATTTAAAAAATTACGGGATTTTGTACACCTAGGTTTTGTCAAACGAGATTTTTTAGCAGACCCAATTGAATATATAAAGCTAAAACATACAAAATAATACTATACTAAAAAATTAAATTAAACACTTCTAGTCCATAAGGGCAATTATTTTAAAACCATTTTGTAAATATAATTCAGTGTTTTATATGTAAAATTTTTTAAAACAAGTAATAAAACAACTGTTTAAAGGGTTGATGCAATTGATTCTTTAATACCCTCTTTCTGAAAATTAAAATTCATAATATGTGTAAGATATAAGTAGGTATTTAATAAGAAATTTAACTCTTATTAGCTTTATATCACATAATTTGGGAATTCAATTTGATAAAATATTTTAGAACATCTCTAATGGATATTAACAATCATATTCTATGAAGTTATAAGATGCATGACGTAGAACAACTACTCGAAACACCATTCCATTTCATCTCAGATTTCAGCAGCAACTCGAAATACCACTACAATTCATTTAAAATTTCAGGGACCTAAAGGAGATATTCGTGTAAAATTCGTATTATAAATTGAAAAGTTCTATCATAATTTGATAAAGATATTTATTTGGATATGAATGCTTGACTTGGGGTATATATATATTGGAATTGCGATAAGTGATAATAGCATAGCGTAGAAAATTATTTACATGATTTTAATAGAAGTGTTTATGGAGCATCGCTTTAATAATCGAAAAACAATATAAATTTCTACGCTATGCTCTAATCGACGCTCTTATCACTTATCGGAGCTCTAATATAAACGCACCCTTAGTAATGTGGTGGTAGTAATGAATCACCAAAGTCTTATTCAATTCAATTTTCTGGACTATGAAACAGTAGAAAAAGCAATATAGAAGAATACATCTGCAGCAAATTTGAAGTTTTAATTAATTTTATTAGCTAAGGAGATACTTTTATTTTTAATAAAATTCAAAAGGTGTCCAGTGACAAAACAAAAGTAAGAGTAAGTGGAAATGAAACTCTTCATGTAGTTCTTATTTGGCATTATTACATATTATAGATTTTGAGTAGAAATTTTAGTAATTTCTGACTTTTAAATTTTGATCGAAATTCTTGAAGTGCTTTTAAAGTGTAATTAAATAAAAATTTTATGTTTAATATTTAATAAAACTTTTACTTTAAATGCAGGTTTCCAAAAACGTTTAAAATAGTTTCCAACACCTTAAATAATTTCTTATAACACCCTAAAGAATTTTACTGCAGACCTTTAATATCTATTATACACAAACCATCTTTAAATTCCAAATAAAATTAGTACAAACTACAGACCAGTATATGAAACCTAAAATGAAATTTAATTCCTATATTCAGATAAAATTAAAAGCATTCAACTATATACCTTCAATTTTACTTATATAAATTTTAGGAGAAGTTTTGACTGCTAAATAATATTAATTGTTTAAAGTGGTGGTGTTATAGGAACATAAAATCGATCAATAAAATCACTTCAGTTAGTTTTGATAACAAAGAAGTATTAAATTACATTATTTTTTCCTTTCAGCACTTATTTCATTTTTCTTTTCCTCTTCTCTTCCATCAAGAACTATATGATTTATGGATGTAAGTTTTACTATATTTGTTTGTACACTATTACCATTATTTTCGGACTTAAAAGGATACTATTTGGAGTAGATTGGGAGTTGGAAAATTAAGGTGAACAGTAGGTGACTTAAGGAACGATAGAAATGTTAAATGATGTAATTTATTATAGTGGATTATTTTTTTTTTTTTTACACTCTAGTCAAACTCTAGGAAAGCGAATTCCTTTATACATAGCTAAAAAATAGATATGTAGGCTTAGCTATGGGACTAAGGAGTTAGAAGGAAAATAGGATAGAAGAGAAGAGTTGGATGGTAAGTTAGAAACGAACTTCTTTAAGTTCTCTGTAAACAGCAGCAAATTGTATTAAGGTCTATTTCTGTCAGAGGGGAACACATTGGATGGAAGCATGTTCCATATTCTAGCAGTTCTCGCAATAAATGAGTTTGCTTAACCAGTTTTGAGCCACCTAGGGAATTACACTGTGAGCACTTGAGGCCTCTTTGATGTTGCGTTGGAATTGTTTAAAGAGAGGCATTATTGATTTTAATTCAACAGAGCGAGTGACAATACCTAAAAGAGAGTTAAAGCTCCAATATTACCTCAAGTGCTAAGAGGAATGAAAGTAACCTGGACGGAAGGATCGCCAATTAAGCGTAAGGCGCGATTTTAGATTTTGTCCAGGTAACTAAGTGAAGTTTGGGTAGCACCAGCCCAAATGTGAGAATTATACTCCATCCTAGCTCGTATGTAGGCTTTATAGATATTAGACAGATCTCTTGGAGAAAAATATGCTTTACAGCGAATGAGAAAACCCAAAAATTTGGCAGCGTTATTAACTATATCAAAGATATGTTAATTCCATAATATTTTTTGGTTAAGCTGCATATATAGGATGTTTAAACTTTCAGACCGCTGTATGATTTCTCCCTGGAATCTCAGAATAGGGGTTATTTGATCTCTTTTGCAAGTCTTGGAAGTTTTAAACTCAACTCTGTTAGCTTTACCCCAATCATATATTTTTGCTTGGTCATAGTTGACTGAGCTAGCCATCAAATTTTTCTTTAAACTGATTGCGGCAGAAGTGGCATTTGATTTTTTTAGAGAGTCGTACTTTGCATTTGTACTTCGAACCTAATAAACTGTTGAATTTGGATCTTACTGGAAAATTCAATAAACCTAAAATAATGCTATGTAACGTAATTTTTTTAGTATACTAATTTCTTAAACATTGAATACATTTTTTATATTGCACTATTAAGAAAGCGGAATGAAACCAAAGCTCCAAAGCAAAAATTCCCGAGGATTATATCTCCTTTATGAAAAAATTCCCAAAATCCAACTTCCCCATAAACAAGATCTCAAAAGACTTTTACAAAATATTTATATATTTAAGTATATATATACGAGATTCTGAATCAGTATAAATCTTATGATTCGTTCCAAAATCAGGGGTTAGCCCTTTTTTCAGAATATTTCTGAGGATTATATAATTGGTTACTAAATTAAAGTTTTATTTTTTGGTTTTGGAGATTTTAATTTTGGGAATTTTAATTGTGGAAAATTTGTTTTTAGAGACATTTCTTGGGGATTTCGTAGCCAAGCCATTCAAATATTACATCAAAGACTTTTATCAGTGTTTACTTAATAAGTCAATAAGTTTTACGAAGCGACTTCCTGTATCCGTATTTTGGTCAACAATCTCATTTTCATTTTTAACCATCTTAGATTTTTGTATAAGAAGTTCATTAGAAAAATTTTTATTCAAAAATTTATTTAGTAGAGTATTAAAGACTCTACTTTTCTTTGAAATCCTGAAAACTTTTGTTTCATTAGTCTAGAAAAATTCTTATGAATTAATCCTAATAGGCTCAGGGTCATGACAAATCATACAAATGTCAGATGTTTACAAAAAATAAAACCTTGTAAATCAAAGTGAAATTATAAGATTAAAAAAAATGAAAAATAATATATTTAACCTTAAAAAAATCATCTCTTGAATTTTACAAAATTAGGAAATTACGTTAATTTAAATTACAGGCTTTTAGGCGCAAATTAATTTATTCAAAAAAAAAGTAAATATCTATTTAATAGCTTTAAATTCCAACCAATATAACAAATTTAAAAACATTTCTTTTAAAGAAATAATATTCTCAAATTTATTCAAAAAAATGTAGAATCTACAAATTGTATAATGTTATTTCTTCCTTTTACAAAATTCAAGGTTAATGTTGCTATATTTCTATGATTAATGGCATACATCTAGGCGAATAAAAAAATTTGTTTGTTTTATACCCGTGTAAACAATTTAGGTTACGGGTATAATAAAATTGAAGCTCAGTTTGTAATGCATCAAGAAATATAAGCACATGATAGAAATAGACTTAAATTTATGGATCGGGTCAACATCGAAAAGTAAATCGAATTATAGCTATATGTCGAACTGACATATCTATTAATACTACAGTGTATGGAACGGATCAACATGGAAAATTAAATCGATTTATAGCTAATTTATCCGTCAGTATGATAACTCAATAACTGTAAGTGCAAAAGTTTTCTAATGCACACAAGATTAGAAGGAGGAATTTAGATATTTGGGCGAATGCATAAAACTGAGCTCCAATTTAATTTTTTTAAACAATATTAGTAGTTCAAGCATAATTTTTGTCTCAAAAGACAAATTATGAGTTCAAGCTCAGTTTTATGCTTTCGACCTAATATCCAGGTTCTCCATTGTTTTTTTGGTATAAGTGGACCAAAGTTTCAAATAGCTACCATACAAATTTTCATAACCTATTTGAATATTTTCGAAACTAATAGGAGCTTGAATTTACACTGGATATATTATATAATATAGGAGGACATCTTCTTCCCAAATTTCAAAATGTTAGGGCTTCATTTCGGGTAGCTGTCAAACAAATTTTTGAATAGGTATCAAAAGTTGACAAGAACAACTATAAACTTTCTCGCTTTTTATCAAGAATTTATATAAAAAAAATAAATCTATAGAGAAAATTGAATTTTATTGATTTATTTAAATTTAAAGCGTATTACTTTTATACATCTTCCTGTTCAGGTGAAACACGAAATGTCTTTACTTTACAGTTAAAATTTTAAAGATAAAGTAAAAGTTTTAATGTACAATTATAATACCTATTACGAAAATAAGTTATGAAAAAAAACCTAGGATTTTCAAAAAAGAACATTTGAAAGCCATATTAAAATAGATTGCCAAAGTTTTTTACACATGAAGAAACAAATGTTAGAATTTCTATTTAATATTTATTTTTTTTTGTTTTTTTTTACAAGGGAATGGAACGTTCGAAAGTCACCTATTGAAACTGTGCGATGTTTCTTTGGATAGTGTGAGAGTTTAACGCACCAAAACCCCACCCTTTTTGAACCAAACTTTAGAAAGGAACCTGTGCTACAAATGACAGTTTGATTACGGGGATTGGAATATGTAAAGATTTTGGGATTGTGGGCAGGTTATTTCGGAATTTACGGATTATGGTTCCATAATCTCAAAATACGCGTAAGAAAAGAATTTAATAAGCCTTGTTACGCCATCTTAACATAGCGACGCAGTAGATATAATACTGATGAGATTTAACAAATACATAAGTTACTTGAAATTCTTTTAAGTAAGAAAGCCCTTCAGTTAATGTTAATTAACACAAATCTATCAGCTGCCAAAATGTTAAAGTTCCATTAAAACTTGGATATTTTCCCAAAAATTTGTTGTATAAAAAGAAGGATTTGAGTAAGCCCTTTTGGAAGTATTTAAGGAAGAAAACTCTCAAAATATAATATTGAAAATTTAATTTTTGCATACTATGTCATAAAATTTTGACACATGTATTCAATTTGAAGTTGTTTAAAAATGGCGGATTATCAAAATTTGACACGTTACAGCTCTATTTACAAAAACAGTTTACGTTTGACGTTTCTACATGGAAAATATACTTTGAAAGGCTACAAATATATTATAATATAAATATATGATTTTCCCGATTTTGGAAGGCTGGATGGCTCCGTAAAGGAGAGTGTTCTACAGAAAAACGTTCCAATGAAATTAATTTCTTTGCTATACCGTAATTTACCTTTCTTTGATATTTTCCTAATAGTAAGCTTTGAAATTTCCCACATGTTTCAATTAATACTTAAAATAGCTTGTTAATCGAGCCGATTAATTTTAACAAATATATTTTTTCTAATTTTTCAATGTGTACCTGTAGTGTCACATTTTTACTGACTTAACTCATCTCCCAAAAATTAAATCAAATATCAAAAAATATTTGGATTAAAGATTTGAATCATAATTGTTTAGGCTTTTTTAATCATATTCTTATCAATAAAATTTTCATTTCAACGAATATTAGATTTTGAAAATAGAAAAATAATTTCCTTTGACATTGAAAATCTTATTGAGAAATTTAGAAAAAATTTATACAAAATAATTGAAAATTGATTGACGTATAGGATGAAAACAAAATTATATAAGAATGGTGGAACTTCAGTAAAGGCAAAAATTTCAAAATTATATTGGCTGACACAGTTGTTAGAGTAACTTTCTCCTCTTTATGGAGTTCTGGCTCAAATTCGTTTATAGTTTTGTTCGCAGTCTGATATAATCGTGTAACTAGAGCCGGAAACGCAGATTTTAAATAATTGTTTTATTTAAAAATAATAGCTAAAATATTTTAACTAATTAAATATAACCTGTTCCTACTAATTTATAAATGCTGTAGTATTATTAAAATTTAATAACAAACTGAACTGAATCAATTACAGCAATTAATAAGTTTATAGTAATGTAACAAACAGACTTGCACCTAATACATTCTACGCAATAAGGTAAAGTACAGTGTCATGTAGTTTATATTCAGCCAATGGCGCAGCTGTGCGCTGGCCTTTCATGCGAAAATCCCGGTTTCGATTCCTGACTGGATAAATTCAATAAATTGTATAATTGAGTTTACTCAACAGGGAGCTAGAATAACAAACCAGCTTAGTAAAGAAACCATTAACGAAAAGCAAACAGAGCCTTGGACAGAAGCTTTGTGGAAGCCTTATGCTCCCCCATGGATTAAAACAGGTAAAAAAAAAAAACTGTGTCATGTAGTAATTGTATGTGGAATTCATTAAGATCTTATAAGATTCAAATAATAAAATTATCTATTACGGACTTTCATTTTGTTTATTATTATTGTCAATTCCAAATGACCTTAAGTTACTTAAATCTTTGTATTTCATATTTTTTATATATTACTCCTAAAACTATACAAAATCTGTTGTTTATCTTTAAGGAATATAGTCTAATAGTATAAATGGAAAAACATAATTTTCAAATATACTCTTTTTGAGTAAGTGGTTTAATGTTTAGACCCATGGCTTATTAACGAAATAGTGGGTGGAATTAAGAACACCGTAAACGTTACTTAAGGAACTCGACTTCTGGTTACATGAAAACTACAGTTCTGAAAAAAATCAACGGAAGAATATAAATCGCTGGAAATGCTTCTTATTAGTACAGAAATATTAAATAAACATGATGTCGTATCTGTGTATCCATGATAAACAAATGGGAAACATTTTAAATATGGACCAATAAACGGCTGTTAAAGATACTTTGAACAGATCACGTATCCAATATAGAAGATCTACAGAGGCTACAGTAGCAGAAAATGAAGAAAGTAACTGTAATGGTTGAAGATTGGAGACTTAATTCATACAGCCACAAATCCAATGGAATATGTCAACATTTTAATCACCTTAACACGAAATCACACGCCGACATCCTGCAGTGAATAAGCGTAAGAAGCAGAAAAAAGGTTACAAATTTTTAATATGTTTATAAATAAATAAATAAATAAATAAAATAACTTGGGACTATTACATTATTCTCTTTAAAAGACAATATAATAAAAATCTGTTTTTCTTGTTCAAATCAAAACTTTGAATGTTTTCAGTTTTTCTATTAATTTAATTTAATTATTAGCATTTATTTTAATTCAGCTCATCCCAGTTTCAATTTGTTTTTACGAAAGAAAAAAAAAAAAGTCAATCAATATCTTTCTGTTTTTCATTTTAAAATTGTCGCTTTTGTCATTGCCCTTCAAAATAAAAAAAAAAAACCAATTTATAAGTAAATAAATAAAAACGAAAGAATTCTGATTCATTTGGGGAAAAAAAATCGATCCTGACAAATTGGTGCCTAATTAAATCAACAATACAAGAAAAAAAAAAATAATTATAAAACAAAATTAATTAAAGCAATTTGCCTCCGCTTAACATTAAGTTTTTTTTTTTTTTATTTCTTTTTAAATGACAGGTTAATAAAAACTTCCTGTCATTGTTTTGTCTTTTAGAGTATTTTGGAGAATTTTAATAATATTAAGATTCTAAAATGGTCTGTGCCATCCATTTGTGTTTTCTGATTTACGGAAACCTTTAATTTCATCATTATATGGTTCAGAGTTCTTTAAGCAGAGCACAGTAATGACGATCTCTTTCACCCTTCTTATTCTTTTTTAACTCTTTAAAGGCATATTACAGCATAGGGCGGAAATTTGTAATATACAAAATTGAAATCCGCTACTGATCAGAAATGGTTTAAAAAAATGCTGGTTGGATTAAAAACAGTGTTGACACCTTTCTTGTATTAAATTTATTGATATTGTATCGAAATGTCAAATCTTACCTACTATTTTTAACGGGTGCCTAACCATTTAAGGAATTCGCATCGTATTGATCAAATTCGCATCACTATTATTTCCAAACTTGAGTTTCTGAGGGTCATCTAGCAATTCGTAGATTTTAAGGATTTTGAGATTCTGAGGGTCATCTAGCATAGTAATTAAAATATTTGGTTAAGTATAATTTGATTAGAGCATCGCATTTACCTAGTATTTGTGATGCGAACTTTTTACATTGTCAGTCTCCAGGTTTCAAACTACCTGGTACTACTTTTTGTCGTCGCAGGCGCCTATATGAGTTCGTAGTTCAAATAACAGGAGAAGTTTTGGCAGCAGCAAGTCTTTGAAACATATTTTTCCAAAAAATCTTAGAAGTGTAATAATTCCTTCATTTTCTATTCCCTTACCTCTTAATTGGAATGCACGTCTTGTTACGCTTTTCAACTCAACTCACGTAATTGTATATAAAAACTACTATAAAACAAATGAAAATCTTTAAAATAAATATTTCTTAAGATTTTAAATATGTTTTTAACAAATTTTGTATATTGTTAACTATTTTAAAAATTTTACTTGTAAATTTCCAGTCTTTTGATTTTATATAATTTTGGTAGACTTTAAACGAAAAAAAATTAATCAATTTTTTACTTTATTTCAATGTCAAGTTTTAATATTCAATGTTATTTAATTCTTTATCTTCAATGATATGAATTTCCAAAATAATTAAATTTTGTGTAGAAGTAGATTTGGTTTATTTTTTTCTTTTATTAAATATCAGAATCTTAAAAAGACTATATATACTCTTAATAAACTAACAATGATCCGTTAGTATTCAAGTAGGTTATATAAAACCGAGTCCTCAGAAAGAATGACAACCATTTCTTAGAATTCGAGTAAAAGCTACTGTCAAAAAATGTCACCTAGACAAAAAAAAAAAATTCCAATTTAATTTAATAAAAGTATGTATAACATTTTAAAACATTTGCAATAACAGTTTCTTTTAATATAAAATATATTTTGATTTCGATACTTGATTAGTAATTGTGGATTTATATATAACTTATATTTAAAATGTTTATACATATTTTGCGAAGCTTTTTTTCTAATTCTCATCCCCACATATTAGGGGTATAGAGTATTTACAAAAGGATTTCGATTTCGAAAATCGAATTTAACTATTGTTTGTCAAATTAGCATTATTATATCTAACATGGGCTACAGTCCACTCACTTTAAAATCTATATACATCCAATTCGAAAAAATACAGTCGTCTTAACGTTGTAAACCAGGAAGCATATAAGTTCAGTATTACTGGTTAAAAACTTGAAACGTTTTTTAGTCCGTTTGAAAGAATTTCTTTTTATTAAAAAACGGCCTACCAAATTCTGAATATATATAACAATAGAATTAATCCAGAGTTAAACTACATATGGGCAAAAACTTTTGCTTTTTGTGCAAAAGTTAAAATATTTTGAAAACTCACACAATTGAAGAATTTGATATTTTATCTGATTTTATAAATTGCATTCTTCAGGACTACTCCGAAACTGAATTCATTGCTGCGGCGATTTTAATGTCCACAAAAAAATTGGCTTCCACTCTCCTCAAACATTAGCAAAAAGCAAATATGTAGAACTTTTTAGTGCTCTTCATCATCTTACTTTCTGGAAAAGCCCACTCGTATTCCAGATTGTCGAAGCTTCAGTGTTTATATTCTTGATTTATTTCTAATTTCTAGTAGGTAAGCATTTGCTTTCTTAAACGAGAAGGTGCGGGTTAGATTGGCACGTTTGAAAAAGCGAGACATTCTTCACTCCTTAAGAGACTGTTTATAAATAAATAAATATTTCAAGAAAATAGAAATTGACAGATAAAGTCCGAAATAACCAATAATAATACCAAAACATGTTTAAATATTAAATGCCAATAAAAAAATTTGTAAAAAAGTTCCTCATTGACAGGTTAATATTAGATAAAATCAATTTTATTGTCTCTTTTTATACCCGTATGACTATACAAACAAAAGGGTATAATAAATTTGCCATTACGTTTGTGACGCAGAGAAGGAGGGGAGATAGATATAGACTCAAGTGTATGGATCGGATCAGAATCGAAAAATAAATCGATTTAGCTATGTATGTCCGTTCGTCCGCACGATAACTCAAAAACTAAAGGAGCTAAAATCTTGAAATTTTCGCAAATTCGTTTTTTTACAATAGCCGTCATCGCTATTTAAATCCAGCCAATTTGGTCCATGGGTTCGGGTAGCTGCCATACAACTCCTTTTTTTATATGAGTATTACTCTGTACCTATTACAGCTGCGTGTCTCAAATTTTGCCAAAAGTAGTTTAGTTTTATGGCCAAAGTTTCTGCAAAATCTGGTTGATCTAGTAAAGTGGGTTCGAGGAGCTGCCATACAACTTCTTATTTTAAATGTGCATTACTCTGCACCTATTGAAGTTGGGTGTCTGAAATTTTGCCAAAAAGAGTTTAGTGTAATGTTCAAAGTTACTGCAAAATTTGGTTGGTCTACTACAGAGGGTTCGAGTAGCTGCCATACAACTCCTTCTTTTATATGAGCATTACACTACGCCTAATAAAGCTGGTATGTTTGAAATTTTGCCAAAAGTAATTAATATTTAAAATAATAATGATATAATGTTTATATAACGGTCATACGGGTATCCCAGAGTTGACACAGTCTACTCTACTACACTCTTCCTCGTTTCATACTGGAGTCACTGTTGTTTTCATTGAATTTTGTCAACGATACAATATTACCAAATTTGTTTTGTGTAATGCTTTTTTTAATAATAAATGGTATCAAATACCTATCTGAAATACTTCTTATATGGTAGTCTATCAAATATTTAATATATATAAACGTGTTTGTACAACATACTTGAATACAATGCAACAGTATGATATTACATATTTTTACGAAAACATAAGGATTTAAGGAGTCTTCATTGTATAAAGAAATGTTTTTAAATTATTTTATGATATATTTTTTATTTTGTTCGAAGGACATTTAACGTCCTTGGTATTAAATTTCCTTTTAATACAATTTTGATTATTATTAGCTAATATTAATAATAAACATTGATAGATAAACATATATATATATATATATGTATAAGCATTTTAATCATAAACATAAGTAGTAATTTTGAAAAAAATATTCACCATTATATTTTTTTTAAGCGTTATTTGTTCAACTGTTGGACTAATAAGCCGGTCTATACCATATAGGTACTTGTTGGAACAGAGGGTCATATTATATTCGTGTTATTAGAATTAATCTTAATTAATTCCACATACAATTCAAACATGAGATAGTACTAGGCCATAAAGCATGAAGAAACGTCTTAGATTTTCAATAGATGCAATTCTATTTTTGTTAATATTGTCATATTTTGTATTTAAATTATATGGTATTCTATATCTGTGAGTTATATTAATCAATTAAATTATTTATTAACATTTTTTATTTGTTTATATTGTTATTAATTATTAATTAAGCAATTTAATTAAACCCAATGGCGGATGGTAGCTGAGTCGAGTCGAGTTTTTTTCACTTACACTAAGATTCGAACACGGTCCTACCGATCGAAAGGTCGACATTCTAACCACTGTGCCACCCAGCCGATTAACTGAAGACAACTGATATTGAATCATACAACAATGAATATGTCCCAGTGGAAGTACACAAAATCATAAGGTTCATGTGTACACATTTTGATATTAACGAGCCCTATCACGCTCAAAACGTACATGTACATTGCCTTTACAATCACCGGAAAATTTTGCACTACCTAAATCATATAGGGGATAACATAGTAATGAAATTAAAGCAAGAAAGATTGAAGAAAAATATAGAATTAGAAAGACTGCAGCCTGCATGGAGAACACCAAATCTGTTCTGAATATTAGCAGTTAAATACTGCTTACAAACCTAGCAAATATGCTGAAAGTGTTCGTTGATGAATCTCTTGAAATAATATGCATCACCTTAAAACCAATTAATATCACAAACGATTACCTGGTGAAGATCGCATAGCTAAACAAAATGGACGAAAAAAATGGATAGGCCATATATTCAGTAAAGCAAACAAGTGTATATATTTCCTGAGGTGCCCGTAAGAAACAAGAAGACACGCTACTAGTGCAGAACAATTTATTGAAAGCTTGGAAATATAGTATTTCCTAAGATGCTGAGTAGAAGCTTTATGCCCCAAGAGGTATAAAAAGCAATAGTATTTATAAACTATAGTTAAAACCAATGAAAAGATACCGTTAATACTAATATTAAATCTTTGTATGAAGTGCAAGTAATAATTTTAATCAAAATCAAGTTCATTTCCAAAAATTAATAAAATTAAGAAAAATATTTGTAGGTAGTTAATTATATTATAATACAAAATTATGGCTAAAATTTAAAAAAAGAAATTTATTAAATTTACCTTTAATCAATGTATGAAACTTAAGAATAAATTGTTGAATGCTTCGGATGAAAAAGAATTATTAATTTTATTAAAATATCTAAGCTAATTTTCTAGTTAAGAAATTGATTGGATTTTTTTCTACGAATATTTACATGTTGGATAAATGGTCTTCACATCTTCTATATAAAACTGTACATTGTATGAATGTTGTATCGTCTATTGTCATGCAAGTAGGGGAATTCTTGGAAATGTTCTTTATATGGGTGCTGAATAGTCTTTAATGCCAGCGATGTTGACAATATATTTTTATTAAAATTAATAAAAAATTTATATTGAACATATAAGGGAAATAATATTTTTTTTATTTGAATTAATTCGAGGTTAGTTTACGAATTTTACGAATTTTGTGAAGTTATTTTAATAATACGCTTCTTCTAAGTATTTAATAAGCTCTTCTTATAATAAAAAAAAAAAAAACAAAAACAGGAACTTAATAAGAGTTCTTGTAAATTCAAATTATTTAAAATGGTTGTCATTGTGTTGTAACTTATACAAATCTAATTAAAATCTTAAAAAATTATGTTTGAAGATGGGTTTTTATAATGTAAAAAAAAGTTACCCTTGTCAACTTTAAGAAATTGGATGATCTTTTATTTAAAAAAAATCGAGCAATATTATTTTTGCCCTCACTTACTGCACTAATAAAATAAAGAGATTAAAAGAAATTTCAAATTTTAAATTTCAACCTTGCAGTCTTGTTAATTGCAAAGACATGTACTTATGTCTCAGCAATCTCTATGGCATTTACAATTATCTTTGCTTCAAATTTGCAAACGAGCTTGCCTTGCTTGCCTAGTTTAAATTTAGCTTCTTAGTGTAATTAGTATCAAAGATAAGGCACGCTTACAGCTTTAAGAATATGAGCGGCAACTACCCACAAATGAAATTTTAAACAAAAGCTTTTATATAACTTATATCCGGTGTAATTTTTCCACTTTCCCACTTTCCAGTATTATTAGTTTTGAAAATATTTGAATTGGTTTTAAAAATTTATATGGCAACTACCCAAACAATATGTGGCAACTACAGTAACAAATGCTATACAACTTGAAATAAAACATTATTATTATTAATGATGTTATTAAAATATAAAAAATACTCTTTAAATATAAGATTTGAATTTAGTTCTATCAAATGAGATTTCTGCACTCTAACAAGTGTACCCTTTAGTCATATTTCGGTATAATTTTGTGGAATTTATTTTTCGCCAAATAAAATTTATATTTCGCCAAATACAAACCTTAGTGGAATCATTATTCTTTGTAATAAAGGGTACAAATTATTATGCAAATACATATTTTTGTTGAAGATCTGATGTTAAAAAAAAAAAATATCTACGCGAGCCATTAAATTTGTAGCTAAAGGCATTTATTCGTTATCAATACATCAATTTCAACTAAAAACCCATTTGCAGGCGCAATAACGTGCACCGTGTATTAGCTAGTTTTATATAAATATGATATTTAATTAGTTCCTTTTTAACATTTTTTGTTTTGTTTTTGTTTTAATTTTGATTTATCGGATCGGTGACGTAGTGGTTAGGCCGTCCGCCTTTCAATCGAAGGGTCTCGGATTCAAACCCTAATCATAATTAATCAGAAGAGAACAGAAGAGTTGATGAGACTTTGCCAACATTTAAAATAAATATTTGACATCTCGAATTATTATAAATACTTTACACACTAAATAATGATGTCCCATAATCATACAATGCTCAAAGTTTTAAATTAATTTTATTCATGAAATGAATCATGAAAATAGAATAGAAATAAAAAAAAATCGAAATTCGAAAATAAGGGGAAAGGAATTACACGAATGATGAAAAAAAAAAAAATAAAACTGTTTTATTGACATACATACAAACGTAATCATATTCATACATAAGCCAACATAGGGTACAACTTTTTATTTATTCGAAAATGAATTTTAAAAAACCTGAATTGAAGCAATATTTATACAAAACATAATTTAAATATTTGTCAAAGTATTAAAAAATTTTCTAAATTAACTCGAAATTACAAAATATTTATTTTTTAAGTAACATAATTACTTAATGCTAGAAGAGATAAAATATTTTACAAAAACGCCTAAAAACAAACCTGTGCAATTGCACAGTTCTACTAGTAATTTTATATTTTGTTAAAGTTAGAATACTTTAATTTGTAATAATTATTAAAATGTGAAAATTTATCTTTAACAAATATCATTTAAAAGAGAAAATAGATGAAAGGCACGAAAATCTGATCCTTTTACTATTTAAGCATTACAAAGGTCTAACTAAGAAATTTACATATAAATATCAAGTTGTTATAATAAAATACTTTCTCAAACTTTAGTTTAATTTAACAACGAAGTAAATCTTAAATTAATTTTTATTTAATATCTTTAGAAAAATTTAAAAAGAGAAACTCATATTCTTCTTCATTTTATTTCAATTTTATTACCACATTCCTTAAGCAAAATAATTGAAATTCCTTTGGATTGTTGAATAATGTTTTGATGATTAAATAATGGAAATAAAAAAAAAATCTAATTTATTATAACCATATATAGACCATATATATATATACATAATCTGACAAACATTATTTTTCCTATTTGCATTCTATTTTTTGCATCTGACGATAAAAAGTGTTCATAATAGGGTTGAAATTAATACTCCTGCAACATAACCTACATTTTTCAAGTTTGTGGACTTCACACAATGGTGGATTACCAAAATGATATTAAAACTTCTATATATATATATCCAGAATTCAAAAATAACACCCACGATTTTTTTTTTATTTTTATTTCCTTTTTATTGCGAAAGACAAATGGAAGAATATTACAAGCGTGGGAAATGACATATCCGGATAATCTTCTAATATACGTATAACTAGATAGGACGAACTATGCTGAATTTTCAATTATTTTGTTTTTCAAAGAATATTTTTATAATTTTAAAGTTCTGCAAAAGATTAATTTCCTAATGGTTTAGAAATAAATTTAAAGAATGCCCAAAGAATACAAAGACAATGGCAATTGGCTAAAATAACTGCAGTAAAATCTTAAAATTATTATATTACAAAAGGAGTAATTTTCAAGGCTTTAGTAAAAAAGCTGACAATTTAAAATGTTCATAACAAAAGTGGTGTAAAAGTCATTGCTTTTGTTTTAAGTGTGTAATAATATTTTAACATTTAATGCAAACAAGTAATGAAAGAAACCAAGGATTTCTAAAAAAGCACATTTCAAAATCTACACAATGTTTCATACTGAATTTTGGGTAGAAAATAGAATCTCTTAGAATCGTCTCAAGCTCATCAAGTTTCTTTCTTTACCAATTCCAAAGATATTCTTATAAAGCCTTGGGAAGTGTGTGATAGGTACCCAAACCACCACTTCAACTTATTTAAAAATTCAAGAATATAATGAAAACAGGATATTACTTTCTTTAATTGAATTGCAGGTTTCTAGTCTTATTAATTTAAAAATGAGGAAGAGTGTAGTAGAGTAGACTGTGTCAACTCTGGGATACCCGTATGACCGTAACATATACATTATATCATCCGGTTAATTACTTTTGGCAAAATTTCAAACATACAGCTTTATTAAGTGTAGTGGAATACTCATATAAAAGAAGCAGTTGTATGGCAGCTACTCGAACCCTCTGCAGTAGACCAACCAAATTTTGCAGTAACTTTGGCCATTACAATAACCTATTTTAAGAAAAATTTCAGACATGCAGCTGTAATAGGTACAGAGTACCGGCAAATTTATTTAATCTATAGTCATATGGATATAAAAATGCTTCATGTATATTGGAAATTTCAGTAGTGTCTGGGAAGTACCCGAAAAGTCACTTAAATTAATACACAATTTTAGGAATATAATGGAAACAGAATAGAACATTCTTGTACCACATTTTAAGTTTTTATTATATTTGATTTCGAAGATATTGTTGTTAAGTCTTGAGTGGTGTGTGGGTATTATCTGTCACTACCACCACAATTCATCCCAAATTTTGGGTATATAATGAAAACGTGGCAGAACATACTTGTACTTAATTTTAAATTTCGAAGATATCATATGAGGTGTATGGAAGATACCTGAACCATTCCATCAGACGGGTGGGATACAGAAAAATGTTGTTCAATGAAATTAAATTTTTTTTGATAATATCTACCAGGAGTTAATATTATTTCACACGATGTAAAAGTTTTATGAACGGACCGACAAACAGACTAAGTGAAAATATAAAGGCATGTATTTCAAAAATTTTTTGATAATATGCAAAAAATCAAAAAAAAAATATCTGCACGTGCATATAAATGTATACTATCGATTTTTATTATCCAAAAGTTGAACAATTTCAGAATTTCAGATATTTTTTTATTACATATGAATTTTTTCAATTTGTTGAAAGTGTTGAAAAAATAAAATGGACAAAATAACCTAATAAAATAATCAAAAAAACTAGTTCTTAAGACATTATGTTTAAAAGTGTACCACGTGTATTTTCCTTAAAAGGAAATTTATTATTTCCGGTGTTAACGGAAACATTTATTGAAATAAACTTGTCAAATAATATAATTTATAGTATATAGTAATACAGTAGCACAAACTTTTATTTGACGATCGTAATGACAACAATTTATAAGATTTCTAATTATTAATTTGCAGTATAATAAAAACGGGGAAGATGATAGTTATCCTTGAGAACTTCCAGATATCCATTACAGTGTTTAAAATACAAAAAATCATCGATTATTGAAAAATAAACAAAAAAATGTCAATTCAAAATAAATTTCAAAGTAAAGACGGATATTCACATAATCAAATCGATTTATGTGTCGATTTTACAAATGGAGGAGCAATTCGGTATACCCATGGCTATTGTCCCCACAGATATAAAGAGGTTACATAATTTACATTATTAAGAAATTTCTTCGCACTTATAGTTATTTTTGAAAATTCAACTGAAAAACATTAACGGTTTTTGCACTTTAATTTCTCCTATATTTTTCTTAGAACACCTGGAAAAAAAGTAACTTTAAGACAAAATTTTTAAAATACATGGATTTAAAACAAATTTTCGTATGTAAAAATTCTTCAAAATCATTCAATATATATCGAAAAAGTAACAAATTTCAAAGTAAAGGATTTATGTTCGGGATTTATTGCAATTCATCGTTTTTCTAGATTAGCGTCTAACTCCATCATCGATTTACCGATGCCAGTAAATCCGTCCGTAAGAACAACAATTCAAAAAATATCTTGCTACAATTTATATCGTAGGTTACTATTGACGAAATAAAGACAGGGGTTGCAAAAGCTCAAGATTGGACCATGGGTTCGTAAAGTGGAAGTTTCCTATCGAGCCAAGGGCAAAAAATATATCTCTGAAACCAATAAAGATGAAAACTTAAAATTTGGTAAAAGTCTGTTGTTTTCCATATCTATTGTGCCCTGAAGATTTGAAAGGAATTTGAGTGATAGTTCAGGTACCTCCCACACAATAATTAAATTGGATTGGAAATTAACTGTCAATTTTGTATAACTGTTACGATCCGTTGTCCCAAACAGATTTGCAAAACAAAATTCAGGATTCATAATAACACTGTGCTCTCTAAATATTATTGCAAGGATTTCTCCCATGTCTCCTATAAGATTACTCCAGTAATAATAATGATAGAGATTAGTAATATCAATTAATCTTTTGAAAATGTGTCAAATTAAGTAACGGCTTTCCTTAGTGTCAAATTAAGTAACGGTTTTAAGTTATTGAGATTCAATTTCGATATAAGTAGAATCTATACTGAAATATTTTACAATCTTATACGGTCACTTTTATTCAAAAGAATGTGATTAAACGGATAGCAATTCAAATACATATACCTACGCTCTATTTCATATATACATATATTTGGCGTTCCAAAGTAATATTATGGAATGTTATTTGAAGAAAAATATTTTATAAATCATATAACATATATACAAATCAAACCATTACATTTTGTATCTATATATATACACAATAGTGTTTAACAATGAAATTCACATTATTAGTAAAGAATTTTTTTATTTCACTGTTTTAGACATTTGCTTTATATTAAGAACATTCTTTGACATTTATTATTTGTTTTCTATAGAAAAAGACTATGGATAAAATTTATTTCTAGCTCATGTCTGATTTTCAATTCATGATAAAAAAAATTGAACTTTGGAAAAGCAAAAGGAATAATAAATTCAAATATTCAGATAAAATCAAACCAATATAATAGAAGAGTCTAAATACTAGGGAGAACGGTTCATTAGAAGAACAATTTAACATTTCCAGACATTTTGCAGTGATTTATTTCTTTGTAAAAAACTCTTCTTCTTTTGTTTTATTCGAAGGTGGTGTTAAACATATCGATACCTTACCACCTACATAATGTATTTTTATCAGTTTTCTTTACTTTTATAATATCTGCTATAACTAAAGTTGTTCACTTTTAAAAATTACTTTCAGGTGAATTGCAAAAAGAAATTGGTATAAAACAAACAATTGTTATGATATTAAAGGCACAGGTGTTCAAATGGAAAAAAATGCCGCAAAAAAACTATTCATTATAATTATAAATTACTTTTATTCCTCTATGTGAAATAGTTTTAAATGACAGGAAGGAAGTAGAAATTTAAAAATTTGTTTCTATTAATTTAAATAAAGAAAGTTTAAATTTATTTTAAAATAGTGGTAAAAAGTTTTTAATAACTTATCACATGTAAGAAAGTTTAAGGAATTAGTAAAAAGTTTAAAAACAAAAACTTAATTTGGCACGGAAAAATTAATAAAAAATAAGTAATGAAAAAACCAAGGATTTTTAAAAAAGCACATTTTCAAAATTAAACAATGTTTTATAATAAATTTTTGATAAAAAGTTTATTGAAAAAAAGTACATAATATTTTTTAGAAATTGTTACGTACTAGTTAATACCCGGTGCACGTTGCTGCGCCTCTCAATGGAGGTTTAATTGCAGTAAGTTGATGTTACTGCAAAAAGTTAACATAAAAATTATACATGGTGTAAATAATAATTTTAAAACGTATTAAAGCAATTGTTTTTAAACGATTTTGCTAGTATTATTCAAGTAATTTTTTTAAGTTCCTGTAAGAAGTACTAACCATTTTCCAAAATTGAAAGTAATTTACATCCAAACATTTTTTTTACCAATCGTAGGACCGAGATGTGTTACCAAACACCAAGTCTGCTAACAGACTCCACTCCATTTTCAAGGTGCTTCACGTATTCAAAATTTGGACTCAACCGATCAAACCGTTTCTAATTTAAAGTAAGGTAACGAAAAAATCTAAAAAAATTACGCTGTGCCGCAATGGATTAAAGGAACTTAACAAAATTTCTTTTGAGGCTTTCTTTTTAGCCAAAGTAGTATTTCGTACAATCGGACAAAATTTGGACCCAAAATTTTTTTTTAACAACCTTCGGCCCAACATGGGTTAACAAATTCCAAAACTGTTAATAGTGTCAACTCAATTCTCAAGTAGCATCACTTATACAAAAATCAATTGGTCAAACCGTTTTCATTTTAGAACAAAAAAGTTTAAACACTTGCACCACAGCCCCAACTTGGCGGCCCTTTAAAGCAAAATTTCTAGCCCTCGATTTCTTTCCGTACCCAAAAACCCCTATATACAACTTTTGATGAGAATCGGCTGAGTGGTTTAGGAGTCTATTCGATACGTACAAACAAAGAAACTGTAAAATATCAACAATAACTTCCTTCAATTTTAAGGAGGTCGTTTCTAATTTAGAAAAACTATTAACACATGTTAAAATGCAATGTTTTGTAAAAAATTATTATTATTATTATTATTATTATTAATATATTTGTCTAGGATGAGGTGTAACAAACGCATTCAATTAAATGTGTTTTGTTGGATGTGTTTTATTTTAGAAAATAAAAATACAAACTAAATAGAAAATAAACAAAATGTTATCATATTATTATTCATTACATGGTGCAGTGGTTAAGGCAGTAAGCTTTTAATAGAAATTTGTGGGTTCAAATCCATCTTGGGGCAAAACGTTTTTTTATTTTTTTTTAATTCTATAAAAAATTTTACAGAAAACTCGCATTTATTATTTTAATAATTATTAATTTCTTTTTTTTTGTTATTATTTTTATTTTAAAATTCAAAAATGTGTTACAAAACAATACATATGCTAGGTATATATACAATAATTTTAAATTATTTGGCATATACGTAAAAATCAAATAATATGATGGTTTAATTTTTTTGACTAGGTATTTTTTTTTGTTTTTTTCTTTTCGATTCTTCGTAGGTACGCACTATTTACTGGTATATAAACAATTTGATTATATATATGTAACAAGTTAATATTTCAATTCTGTTACCAAAAATTTTATAAATAGAAATACATTGAAACTAAATGCAAAAAATTTTATATATAGAAATACATTGAAACTAAAAACAGAACACCTCACCTCACCAACATTTATACATATTTTTTGAATTTATATAATATTTTCAAACTTAATAACCAAATAGAAACTGAATACAAAACAAAAAAATGTTAGCAGATTATTAATCATTGTATGGTACAGTGGTTAGGGCGCTAGACTTTTAATAAAAAGGTCCCGGTTCAAATCCATATTACGGGAAAGATATTTTATTTTTGAATTCGTCTTTTTTTTTTCATCATTCTTTTTGTAACAAAATCCTTTTATATAAGAAATTTTAATTTATTCATTTATTCATATTTTATGTACAATAATTTTAATTTTTTTGTTTTATTATTTGCCACACGAAAAAATCAAATATCGTATTAATTTTTTCTTTTTGATTCTATTTAGGTACGCATTATTTACATAAACAATTTGATTATATTTAAAAAGTATTTAAATTCTTATGACAAAAATTTTATATAATATAGAAATACATTGAAACTATATGCAAAAAAAAAAAAAACAATTTAATATTCATTATTAAAAAATGTACACACTTCCCCTCACTTCACCTACATTTACATTTATAATTTATTTTTATACCCGTGCATACATATATGACATCGGGTATATTAGATTTGCTCCTCCGTTTGTAACGCATCGATCTAGACGAGCTAGATATAGTGTCAAGGGTACGTATCGGCTCAGAATCGAAAAATGAGTCGATCTAGCTATGTGTGTCTGTCCGTCCGTCCGTCCGTCCGTCCGTCCGTCCGTCCGTCCGTCCGTCCGTCCGTCCGTCCGTCCGTCCGTCCGTCCGTCCGTCCGTCCGTCCGTCTGTGTGTCAGCACGATAACTCAAAAACTAAAAGAGCTACAGTTTTGAAATTTTCACAAAATATTTTTCAATCAATTTCTAGGTTCCCTATTTTTAGCACATTTTCAAAAAATTTTGTAAAAATGTGCCTATATAGCTTCACTCTGTCCGTCCGTCCGTCCGTCCGTCCGTCCGTCCGTCCGTCCGTCCGTCCGTATGTTTACAAAAACTTTTACACCGTTTGAAATAGAGAAAAGAAATTTTAACCATGGGTAGTTTTTGCAAAAAAAATAATTTCATAGAAGAATTTTTTTCTGTAGCCCCACCTGTTACGGGGCTACAGCCCCCCAAAGTTGGAAAAAGCCCTATATTTAAATTGTTATAACAAGAGTTCCGTTACATATATTTTCAATCTGAAAACGGCAAATGATAGCTAGTTTCATAAACTTTATAAATTTTTACACGACAAATGTTTAGGGTTGCCATACGGTACTAAAATTTAACATTACGCAAAACTCAATTTTCGCAAAATTTTTGGTCACACATATCTTCTAAACGGTTCAAGCTAGGGTCTTGAAATTTTGGGAGGAGTTAGATACTCAGAAATTAGTAGGAGTCGGTTAACAAAATTTTTTTGTCAAGCCCCCTATTTAGGAGCTATAAGGGCTCGAAAATTGAAATTTTGCTATTTTTAAACACCTGTAACTTGAATACCTGTCCAAATTTTTTTTTAGTGATAGACAAAATTCAAAGCTCTATAATTATATTTTAACATGTGTCAAAGGTTTTTCTTAATTTTGAAGGGTGACGAAGTTACAGCCCCTGCAAATTCCAAAAAAGCCCTATATTTAAATTGATATAACAAAAGTTCTATTAAGTTTATTTTCAATCGAAAAACGGTATTAGAGAGCTGCTTTTATAGGCTTTACAAAAATATGTCGCTTAAATGTATAGGGTTGCCATACGGTGCTAAAATTTACCATTATATAAAACTCAATTTTTGCAAAATTTTTGGCCCCACATATCTTCTAAACAGTTCAAGCTAGGATCTTGAAATTTTGGGAGAAGGTAGATCCTAAAAACATAGTAGGAGTCAGTTAACAAAATTTTTTTGTCAAGCCCCCTGTTAAGAAGCTATAAGGGCCCGAAAATTTAAATTATGCTATTTTTAAGCACCTGTAACTTGAATACCTGTCCAATTTTTTTTTTATTAATATACAAAATTTAAAGGTCCAACATTATATTTCAACATATGTTAAAGGTTTTTCTTAAATTTAAAAGGGGTTCCTTAAATTGAAGAAAGTGTCTCTTAGTTTTATCCATTTTTGCTTAGATAATAAAATTCTAAGTAAAATTCCAAATTTTTGTGTAATTCACAATTTAATTCCTAGAACCTAAAAAATTAGATGATGAGGGGGGGGGGGGGGGGGGGGGGGGAAGTTGAAGTTAGAGACTTGAGAAATTTGGCAACCTTCCCCATTGAAGGGCTATAACAACTTTTAAATAAAAAATTTACTGTTAGCAGTAAGTTTTATAAGTCAGTAGTAACTATTTCCAAGTAAATATTTGCAAAGTTAAACTCAGTATGTAATACAATATAATTTTGAAAATGTGCTTTTCTAAAAACCCTTGGTTTTTTTTCATCACTTGTTTTTGGTTAAGATCGGACCAAAACTTCGGGTAGCTCTCGAACAGCTAACTTTTTTAACTCCAACATTTTCATATAAAAATTTGAAAATTTGCTATGCACCGTGTATTTAATATGAAATTATATGAATTTTGTTTGTTTTTGTTTTTTTGTTTACTTTTTTTTTTGAATAGATAACGAGTTAGAATTTCATATTATTTAAATGATGCGTAGTTTTTTTAAGATAAGCAAAAAAGAACACAAAGATTTTTTTTAAGTAAATGGCTCCATAAATAATTTATATATGTATATTCATATAATATGTATATGTGTAATATTTTGAATGAATCATTTTATCAATATGATTATATGATGCTTACTTTGCTTAGGTTAAATATATTCGTGAATTAAAAATTAATTACAAGAGATAGAATTGAAAAATTAGAGCTAGAGTTTTGAAATTGACACAAAACATTTTTTGGACATTTTTAAGGTTCCCTATTCTTTTTGGTTAAGACCAGACCAAGGTTTCGGGGAGCTGCCACACAACTTATTTAAACCAATATAAATTTCTTCAAAAGTAATTATTCTAGAAAGACGAAAATTACACACGGTTAGTTTTATAATGAATCAAGCACTTATATGAAGTTTCAAAATTTTACGGCTTCATTTGCGGGGGGTTGCCATACAACTTCTTTGCACCAATATGAATTTCTTGGAAACTGAGTATACTACGAGGATGAAAATTACACACTGTTAGTTATATAAAGAATCGAGCACTAATTCGGAGTTTCAAAATGTTACGACCCCATATTCGGGCAGCTCCCATACAAAGTTGTCAATTCGATAACTGTGAATCTAATGAAGCTACGAGGTTAAAATTAAAACTGGGCAGGTAAAGTAATAGGGCAAGTTAGTTGGCAAAGTCGGACATCGCTCGGACCAACTTTTGGGGTGGGCTATTTTTTTTTGTTTTTTTTTTTTTTTTGTTTTTAACCAAAAATTATTGTACCTATAATGAATTAAAAATTTAATTTTTTTTTTAAGCAAAAATTATGGGATAAGTTAATTTTTTTTTTAACTATTTTACTTTTTTATATTTTTTTTTATACCTAATAGCATTTATGATATTTAAAAATTAACTTACCCGTTATATATTATAAATAAATAACGGTTAGTGGGTAAGCACGGGTATCTAAAAGTTGACAAGGGCAACTATAATCTTCCTCGTTCTATTTAAAATTAAATGCGAAAACAAGAAAACAAAAAATAAAAACGAAGCAAGAAATGTTACATCGATGGCTTAGTGGTAAGGACGTCGGCCTTTTTAAAGAAAAGTGCCGGTTCAAATCTTAGTCAGGGCATATTTATACTCGTACAAACAAAATGTTTTTTTTTTAAGTTCATCTTTTTTTTTTCTTATTTATTCTTTTTGTAATTAAATATAATAATTTTTATGTGCGAAACTCTTATTCTATAAAAAATTTTATAGAAAACTCTCATTTATTTTAATAAATATATACAATTTTAATAAATATATACAATAATTTTAAATTTTTTTTTTTTATTATTTGTCATACACGTAAAAATCAAATAATATAGTATTAATTTTTTTGACTAGGAATTTTTTTTTTTCTTTTTGATTCTATTTAGGTACGCACTATTTACTCTCTCTTAGATAAACAATTTGATTATATGCAACAAGTTATTCAATTCTGTTACCAAAAATTTTATAAATGAAACACATTGAAACTAAATGCAAAAAATTTTATATATAGAAATACATTGAAACTAAATGCAAAAACAAAATACAATTTAATTTTCATTAATGCAAAATGTAAACAGCATACCTCATCTCACCAACATTTATACATATTTTTTGAATTTACATATATAATATTTTCAAACTTAATAACTAAATAGAAACTAAATACAAAACAAACAAAATGTTAACAAATTATTAATCAGAGTATGGTACAGTGGTTAGGGCGCTAGACTATTAATGAGTAATACGTCCCGGTTCAAATCCATGTTGTGGCAGAAATATTTTATTTTTGAATTCGTCTTTTTTTTATCATTCTTTTTGTAACAAAATCCTTTTATATAAGAAATTTTAATTTATTCATTTCTTTCTTTTTGTTATTATTTTTATAACAAAATTCAAAAATGTTTTTCAAAAAAATATAATTGTAACCATATATACACATTCTATATACAATAATTTTAATTTTTTAGTTTTATTATTTGTCACACGAAAAAATCAAATATGGTATTAATTTTATTGTGTAGGTATTTTTTTTTCTTTTTGTTTCAATTTAGGTATGCACTACTTACATAAACAATTTGATTATATGTAACAAGTGTTATTAAATTTTTATGCCAAACATTTTTTAAATAGAAAATAATGTTTAAGAGAAAAGTGAGTTTAGAAAAGAGTGCGTAGATTCTTCTTTCTTGTATATCTGATTCTGATGCTAATCTGCTATTTTATTTTCCTTCGCCCTCTAACCTTCTCCTATTCTAACAATTATTCCGAAATTCCAAGATTTTATATATTTTTGATAATAAATTCTAATTTAATATAATGAAGTACGTCATTCTATGGCGGGCCAACATCTGGTTGTAAAATATTAACAAACACTTCTTTCAATTTTAAGGAGGCCGTTTCTAATTTAGAAAAACTATTAGCCCATGTTAAAATGCAATTTTAGAGCTTAATTTTTTTTGCATGTTACTTAAAAAAAATTTTGACAGGTAATAGTAAATTTCAGTTATTTACCGCTAACATAAATATTTCTTTTTTAAGATTTTCTCAAATTGTAAAGTTTCTAACTTAAAACTTTTGGAATATGTAGAGAGCGAAGCATTTTACAAAATTCTATTTTCGGGCAACATTATATCAGAGTACCGTATGGCAACCCTAAACATATATTTAAAAAGCCTTTTTAAAAATGATATCGCATGGCGTTTCGAAATTAAAAATTTTCCTTATAGAACTTTTCTTATAACAATTTAAATAAAGGGCTTTTTCAGATTTTGAAGTTTGTAACTAGCGGAGTAACAAAAGAAATCTTCCATGTAATTAGTTTTTGTAATACCAACCTATAGTTTAAAATTCAAGTTTGTTTTATATTTTTCAGAATTTTCAAAATTTTTGGAACAACATAATAGAAATTAAATTCTATTCCTAACAAAATTTACCTTAAAAAAAAAGAATTTTTCCATCACCTCACAATATTGAAGGTTGGTAACCTTGGTAATTATTATGAAGATTGGTAATTATTATTATTTATAGGACTTTTAATAATCGATATAGGTTTTTAATTTTACTAATAATTTTTTCCTGAATGTTCTAAAATGTACTGGAGAAAATTTTATAATTGTCTTTAAAGGTGAGAACAAATGATCTCAACATTTTTTGCAAAAAATTTAAGAAATAAAAAAAGGAATATATTCGTAGCAGCTCAATCTCATTTATAAACTGTAGAACTTTTTCGAATCTAGGACTAGGACTCTGAAATATAAAAACAATTATAAGTCGCGCCACCAAATACAGAACACAATACATAAGATTTACAAAAATTCATGATAGAATTCACCTATTTCCATATGGATTTCACATTTAATTTTCTTAATGTACTTTTATGTCTAATTGTTGTTCTTCAATTATTATGCTGCTCAAGCAGAGTAGAATTCAAATTACAGAGAGCTTAGTATTCCGTTATTTAGTATTCTAAAATTTTTGATATTCAAATTTCAAGTTCCTTAACCAAATCTAATAATGACTCAAATTTTAATGACTTTTAAAAAAATCGTTCTATTTTGTATTTTATAAAAAATCGTTCTATAATCGTTCTACTTTGCAGTCAAATTATTATTTTTCTTATTTTTATACTCGTATGACTATAAGTCAAAATGGTATACTAAATATGCCATTACGTTTGTGACGCTGAAAAGGAGGGAAGGGGGGCTTTATCCACATGTAATAAAGCTGGATGTATGAAATTTTGTCATTAGTAGTTAACTTTAATTGCCAGCGTCTGAATAAAATAAAGTAGGTGTACTGGAAGAGGTTCGAAAAAATATGAATTTTTAACCGAATGATATAATGCCGATATTACGTTCAGACATCCCAAAGTTGACACAGTCTTCTCCACTACACTCTTCCACGTTATTATTAAAGTTAAGTTTACAGAAATACAATACATTCATATATATAACTCAAAATACATAAGGTATAGTAACATTTTATTTTAATAGGAAAAGTAATTTCCGATTGCTTGGAGTATTACAACGTGTAAGTCATTAATTTAGTCAAAACAATTTTTGATTCCTAGAAATAAAAAGAAAAACGATAATCTTGTCTATGATTACAAATTTCTTTTTATATCTGCATCAACTTTGTTCAAAAGTTATGCTAAATTTTCATTTGTAACACCGCAAAGTAATGAAGTACATATATTGACTCTGGTGTATGGATCATATCGAAATCAAAAAGTGAGTAGTTATAACTACATGTGTCCGTCCATTGGGTTTTCAAGATAATTCAAAAACTAGAGGAGTCAGCCCTTTTTATACAAGAGTCGTATAGATGCCACACAACTTATTTTTTTATTTAAGCATGACCCTATCAGGTATGGATGGATCATATCAAAATTAAAAAGTGAGTAGTTATAGGTATACATGTGTCCATCCATTGGTGGGTTTGCAAGATAACTTAAAAACTAGAGGAGCTAGGATTCTTAAATTTTCCAAAACTCTTATACAAGAGCCGTATAGCTGCCACACAACTTATTTTTTTAAATGAGAATAACCAAATATTTACCAGGGGTGTTTGAAATTTTACCAAAAAAAGTTGAGTTTTATAAACAAAGTTTGTGCTCAATATAGTTAATCTAGTGCAGCGGCATGGAGTTAGTGTTATACAACTCGAGCATAACTCATAACTTAATATGTAATGAAGTTGAGTATCGCAAATTGTCAAAAGTATTTTAAATTAATGGACAATGTCTGCACTATTATTATTACCTTAGATTGCAAGTAATATTAGTTTGATAAGTTAAATGGTAAAACAACAGAGAATTTTAGTTTTAATTAATAAACATTGTTCTGCTGTGTGTCCAATTATTGTGAATAAAATTAAATCAATTACGTGACAAATGACGCAAACAGTACACAATTATTACTAAAAAAAGTTAATTTCACTTTCCTTGTGTTTATGTTTATATTTATAATTTATTTTACGTGTAACGAAGAAAAATAAAAAATCAAAACGACTTTAACACTAGAAAGCAGAGTTTCTATTACACTTTATTTTCATTCTACACAAAATGAAAACAATGTGTTAACGCATTCTTTTAAATTATCACGCAATAATGCTTATCATTCTATTAATTTAAAAGAAAAGTGTATAAATTGATCACTCCGACTTTATAGTATATCCTTAAATATTTTTCATTTTGTTCTAACAACTGGAGTGTTGCAACACATCTTATTAACTTATTTTTAAATAATCAGGAAAGAATATCAAAAATTTTATAAAAGACGATTGAAAGTTAGGGACTGCGTAATATTGTGTAACTATCATATTAAACATTTTCAAAATTTGTTACAGAAGAAAAGTTTAAAATAATCTGTTTTCTAAACAAATGTTTTATCAATGTTTTCCAAACATTTTTTTTTACGAAAGACAATAAAAAGCTTCGAAAGCGTCCTTTTGAAACTATCTGCTTGGACCTATTGCCTATTTTCGTTAAGGAGTAGTATGCGACTTTCTGAAACCATATTTTTGAATCAAACATTAGGTTGATATGACTGTACATTTTTGTTTCGAAGATATTGAAGGATAATGGGGGATGGGGACTATTAAATGAGATATTGAGAATAAAGTTGTTAATGTTTCTTCTTGAATTTAGCTAAATCGTACATATATACATTATCAACTTTGGGCAATATATTAGCTGGAATATGGTTCTATAAATCTGATATGCAAAACCCAAAATGATCGCAAAACCCAAAAAATTTAAATTTACAAAATAGTAAGTACACTTATATACCATTTTAAATACAATAATAAATAACCTGAATTTATAAGAGGGTTTTTAACACACAGGATTTACCTAAGGGACCTCTAAAATACTTTTTGCTTTATAAAAATTTATTTTTTTTATAAAACGTTTTCATTCGTAGGCGGGTTTCATACATTCGCATAATTTCTTAACTTGTTCTAGACATTTCTATTATTAAAACGAATCATTTAAGAAATCAAGATGATGGATCCAAAACAGGATGTGTATTTTTTTTAAATATATTTTTTCAAGCGTTTTAAATTTCAAAAGAAAATATTATTATAATGGATTGCTTTCACTTTTTTTATTTTTGTGTATATGGTTCATATAAAAATGGCGTAGATAGAATTAAAAAATCTTTTTTTGTAAAATTTTAGGTTTGTGGCTTTTAATCTAAAAATAGCATTTTTCTCTCGATTAGGAATAACCATAAGCCTACATACCTTAAATTTTAACAGAAAGAATGCATGCATTCAAAACTTATTAAAGAGAATTAAAATTATAATGAAAAGGAAATTCTGAATCACTCACTTTTTACACTGTAAGTGGTAGGGCACTGTTTATAAAACAAAAATTGAAAAATCATTTTGTAATGAACTAAGAGTGTTTGAATTTACTGATTTTTGATAAATTTATTGAATTGAGCAATTATTAAATATTATAGGTGCCAAACTTTAAAATAACCTATGATGTTTAAAATAAAAGGATTTAACAAACACACTTGTTCTAATACTTTATTTGCTCATTTTAAATTTTAACTTCGTAGTTTCATTAGATTCACAGTAATCAGATTCAGAAATTCGTATGCCAGTTTCCTAAACATGGGGTTCAAAATATTTAAAAAATTATTTCAAACTTTATTTATAAAATTTCTCGCCAAATTTCCAATATAGTAAGGACACGGTTTTAATTTTAAACAATTTAGTCTTATTGGTTGCAAAGATATTACCTCTGGTTCCAACTAAGAAACTTCAAAACTTGCAAACAACTTTGCCATATTACTTTAAGTTTGATCTATTGTATAACTAACCGTGTAGAAATTTTCATCCTACCAGTGTTATTAGTTTTACAGATATTCTTATTGGTTCAAAAAATTTTTAATAACAGCTACCCGAAGCCTTGGTCCAATTTTTACCAAAATCTTTGAGATTTAGTGCTGATACACAGATAGATGGATCGTTGGACACACACATAGCCGGATCGATTTTCTTTTCGATACTGAACCAATCTATGTCTTTGAGTCTATATCGATATAAATATCTCAATATATATCGATACATTATAAATGGAGGAGAATTTTATATTACCCATGCTCCTATTTGTTTGCATGGGAATACGGTTGGTTCCTAAAGATTCTTTAGAAAAGTGTAATGGGGAGGTAAAATAAAGTCGAAGCGGCATTATTACCAAAAACAAGCTAAATAAAGTAATTAATTTTAAAAAAAGTTAAATTAGTAAATCTATCTTGTGTCCAAAAAAAAATTTTCAAAAAATAAAATAAATGAAATAAAGTCGATTAGATTTTATTATCAAAAAAATCTGATCCAAAAAACTGAATAATCTATCATAATCCATTTTTTTTTTTTTTTAAGCGCTAACTGTTCAACTGTTAGGCTAATAAGCCTGTCTATACCACAATTACATGTTGTAACAGGGGGTCATATTATATTCGTGTTATTAGAATTAATCTTGATGAATTCAACATACAATTTAAACATGAGATAGCACTACGCCTTATAACATGTAGAAACATCTTAGGTTTTCAATATCAACAATTCTATTTTTTGTTTATATTGTATTATTAATGTATTTTTTATTAAAGATATATAATTATTAATTATTGAATATGCCATTAATTTAAGCCCAATGGCAGATGGTAGCTGAGTCGAGTCGAAAACCGGAAAAGTTTTCTCACTTTCCCTAGAGATTCGAACCCGGGCCTTTCCGCATGAAACCACTGTGTCACCCAGCCCGCTGTGATTTTGAAATAGTCCCAAAACCCTTCTTTATGGTTTGCTTCGTACATTTATTCTCAAGAAAGCATTCGAAGGCTGTACCCAAAAAGTCCCCACTAAACAAAATATTGAAACTTTAATTTCGGAAATAACGATAAAATCCTTTTACAAATCCTTTTGATACACATTGGTTACAGTTTCCAAACTTTTGTTAAACTAATTTCTTAACTCTGTGTTTGAATTCAATCCATATGTATTAACAATAATGCATATACAAATATGGTAATATTGCGGAAAAGGGGGTAATCCAAAGTTAATAACCAACTATAAAATCCCTTCTAGCTTATAAATATTCTGAAAAAAGTTTTCCAAAAATTCTTTTCTAAAAGTTTTCAGAGTTAGGAACAAAATCATGGTATTTCTCTTTTCCAGAATATTTATATCCCTACCTCCCTAATTTATATCCCTAAATTAGGACGAATCTTAAAGTCACTGAACTTAAATTAGGGTATTCTATTTTTTTTCCAGAATATTAATACGAGATTGTAAATAGAAGAGATATAAGAGTTAGATTTAAAATCAGTTGCCTCTTTTACTTTATTTTTTACCTATTTTGTTTTAAATACAATAGGCCAATTGTACCTTATTTCTTTTTTTTTGTATTCGACTTTATTTTTTGAACATTTTTTTTTGGAAATAAAATTGAAATGCTAATTCAACTTTATATCCATTTTTTTTGGTAGTAAAGTCGATTCCACTTTATTTCGTTCGACTTTATTTCACCTCCCCAGCGTAATCGAGTGAATATTAGATTGTAAAAGTTTTAACTTTAAATATTTTTTGAAAGTTTAAAATTGAACAAAATATATATAATTTTATTGTTTTAGAATTAAGTAGGTGTAATAGAAGTTTCTAATATAAGTTTATAGATATTGTTTAAGTTGATGGGTATATTAAAAATATTATATGAAAAGTGCAGTCTTATTTTGATTGATGACATGATTAATGCTCTACTAATGCTAGAAGAGTTTTTTAACTTTACACTTTTACAACTTTTCCATTATTTAAGTTGAGTTAAGGCAGATAAATTATAAATTTTACAGCTATAGATGTTTCGAATCAAAATATAAATTTAATACACTAATAAAATTTGTTAACTACAACTAACAAATTCAGAGGGTAAAATCCATTCGATATTTAAATAAACATAAGAAATTTTAAACTAATTTAACATACAAAATCTCTCTCAGGATTTGGTTAATTTACTAACCGACGCTGATCTACTCAAGGTTTGAACCATGTTTCGAGGCTCCAAAATTTTTTTCAGTTTTCAATAAAAGAAATGTTGGAAGTTAGTATTTGGAACAAGTTACTCATTCGGACTTCATTTTGGTTTATTTTACAAATTTTTTAAGGAAACCTGGACAACTCATAGTCGCAGAAGAAATTATAAGCTATTGAAATTCTTGAGAAAGATTTTTAATATTGTCATAGGTGGTTTTCTGACTTTTTACTTTTCCTAAAAATAGACATTAATTGATATTGATAGTTTATGCTTTTTTTAATTTCATTCATTGATTTAGTGCTACCAGTTTTTCAATATACTTAGCAATACCTAAATCATAATTATGTTAGAGTGATGCCACTATAATTTTTGGCTTACCTAACAGCGCCTTAAAACGTTGAAATATTGTAATTATAAATTGTTATATGTTATTGCACCAAAGAATCTAGTTCAAATTAATTAACAAACTCTCTAGATCAGGCAGCAATACTAAGATGTGAGCCAATTTTTGAAAATATTAATAAACTAGATGTTGGCCCGTCACAGAATGACGAAATGTCAATTGAAAGAAAAACTTTTTCTAATAAGAATTATTTTTAATTTCATTATATACATGTAAATATATTGTATATCAATATTATTTTCATAAATAAAGTCGAAACTGTTACATTTTGTAATACCTAGATTATATTTCGATTCTAGTAATTGATACACAAAAGAAAATGACTTATATAACTTCTTGTTGTTTCTTAAAAATTTGAAGATGAATAATAAGTTATGTAGTCTACCTTTTGTATGTTTTAAATTTGATAAAATTTCGGGGTCGTTAGTTCAAATCCCTTCTTGGTGAATTTTTTTTTTTAATTTCAATTAATTTTTTTTTTATTCAGTTACGTACTTGTTTAAATTTTAAATTTTTAAATTTAAATTCGATAAAATTGTTTGTTAAAAGATTTGAAATTGTTTTATAGGTTTATTTTGTTTCAATAATGATCTACCTATTTTTATAAACATAAAATTGAATTATGAATTGAGTTTTGCATTATCAAATGCAAATTAATTTTTTGATTTTTTTTATTACACCTACCTAATTAAGTAAAAAAAATTATATTTTCTTTGATTACTAAGGTGCAGTTCATTTGGCTTTATTTCAGGGATGAGATGAGGGAAGCTTTGAAATTGCTTTGAAACATTGCTTGCTTTATTTACTTTCCAAAGCAAAAAGCAAGCAACGCAACAAAGCGTACATTTGGCCTTCGCCATTATTTCAGTTTTTAACTGAAACTAATGAAGACTTACTACAAAATTGTTCATGTGAAGCATAGTCTTAATTTTTAATACCAAAATGATTTACTATTTATTTAAAATTCTCAGAAAATCTTCTGTGATTTTTAAAACTGAAATCAATTTTTTCATAAACTAAAAAAATTTTTTTTTGTTTATTTTTTTTTATTAAAAATTAATAAAATATTTTTTGGCCTGCTTATGATAGTTTTGGACATTTTATTTTCTAAAATAAAACACATTCAACAAAACATTAATATTTTATTTTTTAATAATTGAACACATCCAACAAAACACATTTAATTGAATGCGTTTGTTACACCTCGTTCTAGACAAATATATTAATAATAATAATAATAATAATAATAATAATTTTTTAATGTAAATTTTTCTTTGTTTGATATTTAATGCAGAATTATTTAATTTTTTTTAAATAACTGTAAATCACCTTTTTGAAATAACTGTAAAAGCTCTTTTAAAGTATCTGTAAAACCTCTTTTATAGGAAATTTTAAAATAAAATCCTTAATCTTTATTTCGATAAATGAAAGATTTATACTAAAATGGAGTACATGCAACATTAAAAGAAATACCCGAAAATCAGACACACAATAATACCAAAAATGCATTAAATTTACTTTTTAAAAAATTCAATACAAATATAATTTTGACTTTAAGAAAAACGTTTCACAAAGTTTTGAAAGTTTTCTATAATTTGGTTCTTTTATTACGATAAATAAATGAAAAACCATTAAATAAAAGAACGAATGTTTTTTATTAAAGCACATTTCCAAAATTTTAAAGTCATTGAGGGTCAAAAGGTTTTACAAAAAATTAGTTTCATATACAAACGGTTCATTAGAATACCATATGGCAACACTATACACTTATTTTAAATACAAAGTTTATGAGCCAGCATCTTGTTCTTTCTGATAGAAGATAACTTTAGAAATTGTTTTACAAAAACTTAAATATAGTGATTTTTTAATCAATAATCAATAGTGACTTAAATATAGTGAACTTTGGAGGGCTCTAACTAAGCAACGCATGGGGCTTTAGAAAAAAGGTATTTCAAAATTCATTGTTTTTCATCACCTATTCGTACTTAAATTCTGGTGCTTTATTTTAATGTAATGTAATTTTATTAGTATAGAAATTTTTTAAATTCGCAAACGGACGGACGGATGGCATATTGGAAAATATTTTTTTTCTAATATTTTTTAAAATTGCTGTATGCACAGTATGCAAAAATATGCATTTTGTTAAATTTTCCAATGTATTTTAAATTTACATATTTATATAGTTAGTATATATGTATTTACTTTATTTTTTTTTTCAAAATTTTTAGGGTATTTAACACCTGTACACTTGAATTACTTTTTATTGATAAAAGGTGTGCATCACTGGTTTCATATGTTGAGTGTAGACAAGTTAATGCAAAAGTTGAATGCATATTTTAACTTTTATTATCCATTTGAAAGTTACACTGCGTTTAACTTTACCTCTTAATTTCGATTGCGAAAAAAAAAATATAAAAACCAGACAAGGAAAACAATATGGTTACAACTTACAACTGCAAACAAAATGCAAGACGGAGAATATATGCATTAGCAAATGTGATATCAATTGATTTCGGTTATAAACAACTCTTAAGATATATAGTCGAAAGTGATGTAAATTGTTATTCTAGATCAGGGATGGTTCATCGGAGCGCAAGAACTTAGTTTATTAAATATTTATCTTTTTTTTTGTAAATATTTTAGAGCAGACTTATTATTCGATTTAAAAGATATTGTGCACTGCAGGAAAAAACCATATTTGTATTACTCTTTCTTCTTCTTAAAAAATACTAAAAAACTATTTGTACAGTTATATTCATATATATACAACCAACATTTTTTGAAAGTGATAAGAAGATTTTCAAAATGAAATGTGTTCATTATTATATTTTTAATACAATTTTAATGTTAAATAACTGTTAAACTTAATTTATAATCACCATGGAAACTAGTTTTTCTATTAATTTGTGACCTTTTTTAAGTTTTCTCTTATTGCATAAGTCCCAATATTTTTTCAGTTTGACATTTATGCAAAAACAAGGCATTTGTTTGACATTTCTTATGCACATGCATAAATTTAGAATGACATATTTTCTAATTAAGATTTCAACAAAGCAAGTTGTACATTAGTAATCATAAAATAAAATGAACTAAAATGTTTTTAAACAAATTGAATTTTGTTTATAACGAATTCTCTCCCATCTATCAGCCTTTCTTTACTTAGGGTAATTACTAACTTTGCCAATGAGCTTGCCTCATTGCTCTATGCGTCAATTTTTATTATTAAATTGGTAATGCTATTAGTTACAAAGATATGCAAGTTGAGTTCAAAAAATTTATATGGCCGATACAGCAAAATGAGATCATTGAAAAACTTAATATTTAACAAAAGTGACGGCCGCATTTCAAAACTTACCAAACAGGTTAATTTTCATGCCCCTAGAAATTAGTTTCAAAAATATGGAAATTATTTTAGAATATTAGCATTAAAGCAACCCGCAGGCGCCAGAAAAACCAAAGCGAACCCCCAAAATTTGTTCAAAAAAACTTTACATGAAAATATAGACTGATGTTATTATTATGCTGTCATCTGTAATTTAATAATATATTTCATGTAGAAAAATACCTAGAAAATAGTTAATGTTTGGAAAAATTCTAATAAACTTTATTTCTCTTTTTAAACTTTTCTAAGTGCAGAATTGAAAATAAATTATGTTTTATTTTGAATAAAGTTAGAAAAGTGTTGAATTCTTAAAGATTCTTTAGAAAAGTATAATGGTGTAAATATTAAATTATAAAACTTAAAAACATTATTCAAAAGTTTTTAAATTTGTAAAGTTTTAAATTGAAGAAATAAAAAAATATTTTTCATTATTTAGAATCGAACAGGTGTAATGGAGTGTTGAAATATTAATGCATATTATAAAATGGTTTAAATGGATGTGCATTATAAAGATTTTATAGTAAGTACTTTATATAGTGTTACGAAAAGTTCGTTGCAAGTCTACGATTAAAACCATTCAACCTGTATCCAATGAAAGAAAATAAATGTTAAGTGTACTGATAAGAATGGTTTAGGTTTTGAATCATATTATTTTAAGTTTAACTTTATTACTACTATATAAAGTTTCCAAATTAATATAAAAATTAGTTTCCATGGTGATTGTAAATATATTTAAAATATTCAAAAACCAATTTAATTATTTATCAGCATGATTTATGGACCTATGTTTACATTTCTTCTTTCATAACCTTGAAATGCAAGTTATCCATTTAAATTGCTAAGATAAAACTATGTATGTTAATAAAGGAGACCAAGGTAGTGGGAAATAAAGCATAGAGCAATTATGTCATATTTCAAATTTAAGCTTAGAATAGAGCGTCATTTTTTGGGTGTCTATTGTCTAAGGATGTATTTTTATTGAAGCTGCAATAAAAGATAAAATTTTTTATCATTGATCAAAGTAATGCTCCAATATAAACTCTTGTATTAAAATCATGTATATAATTTTCTACGCTATGCTCATATCGACGCTCTTATTATTGAACGCTGCTCCAATGTAAACGCACCCTTATTTATCATTCCTATACTGGCTTTATTGTACCTTAAAAATATTATGTAATTATTATATAATTCCGGTTCTGAATTTGAAGCCGATCGAAAACTCTGATTTTTTTCCACAGGTTTAAAACAATTTTAAGTATTCTTGTCATCCCATGACGTCGAATCTAGCCTTAGGGTTTTCCTTTATAACTGCCTTCGCGCTTCCCTTGATGAAATGGGAGCTAGTGCCTCTATTCTGAGTACTCGAGTCTGTGTACACAGTTACTTAATAAATTTTAATATGCTTAATTACAAAATAAAGGTTTGTCTAGGTGGGTATAAATTTGAAGAGATTTTATATTCGGTTACGATACCACGATTGACCCTTTTCGCAGAATATTTACATCTTTATACATTCTGGAACGACTTAGATTTTATACTAACATTTCAGATCTTCTATGAAAATCTCATGTTTCTAACTCAAGCCGTTCATAATATATAAGAGACTAAAAATTTTGCAAAAATTGAAGTTCACATAACTGTAAATTAAAGAATAGTATGGGAACTCTTTAAAATTGAGGTATTATTTAGCGTTTTCAGATTGTAAATATTCCTTATAGAACTTTTGTTATAACAATTTAAATATAGGATTTCTCCGAAGAGTTGTCGGAAGAATTTTGGAGAACTCTCTAGCTCCGTAAAGTGTAGATTGTATTCATTTCAAAGAAATTATGAGAATAATATAAAGGAAATCAAAAATATCATTATTGTGATTCTACCTTTTCTTAAACTGACAGTAATTGTCTTCGAAATAATTGTGACAAGTCATTAACCAGGCCTTCTTTACGAAAATGATAACCTGTTACTTTAATAATTTAATTTAAATTTTTTTTTTTTAAATATTAAATATTTTACAATAATAGTATTTATATTTATAAACAGTATATAAAATACTACGTGACAAGTCCTTCGTTCATAATATTGTGACAATATTTTTAATAAATATGATTTAATATTTGTAAAACGTATCATAGTATTATTTTAGGGGTTACATTTAAGATTAAAAAAAAATATGAAGACCCATGAACAGAAAACACGTGCACATACATATAAATAAGTAAATATTTATTATATAAAAAATATATTTTTTATTTATCCTTGTGTATTTTGATTCAAATTCCAAAATAGAAAAAAAATTATCAAAAGTAAGTCATATATAACAATGTCAATGTATTATATTATGTATTTGACATATTTTATATTATTTCCTACATGTGTTACACAACTTGCAAAGTATAATGCAATATAAATTCAAGATTATGTAAATAGACTTTAAAAGGATTTGTTGGTTAAACATTAAATTAAAGTTGAAAAATTTTTCTGAAAATATTTTTTTTTTAAATTAAAATTATAATGAGAAATTGAAATATATAAATATATTGAGATATTTAAGTTTTCATGGGAAAAAAATATTTTGTAGCAATAATTGGATGAATGTTTCATGGTTAGAGTAAATTTGCATAATTAATTGTTGAATTACTTAAGATTTTCATTACTCTTTTATTCTCTTATACACTCTCTTTTTTACTCATATACACATAAATAACAAGTGATGGAAAAAAGAAAGGATTTTTAAAAAGCACATTTTCAAAATTATATGTATCGTATGGCAACTCTAAACATTTGTCTTTTAAAAATTTATTATTTTTTATTAAAATTTATAATTTATTATTTAGCTTATAAAGGCAGCTTTCTTTTGCCGTTTTCAGATTGAAAATACACCTAACAAAACTATTGTTATAAGAATTTAAAAATAGGGCTCCTTTCAGCTTTGGGGGCTGTAGCTTCGTAACGGGTGAGGCTACAGAAAAAAGATAAAAAAAAAGTACAACATTTTTTTGAAAATGTGCTAAAAATATAATTTTTACCTTTAAACAGCAGAATTTTTCCAAGTCCCTATGGATAAACTTCCGTAAAGGGGTCCGGATGTGTTAAGATTACGTCATCACATAACAGTATTTTACATCTATCTTCTAATTTCCTAATACACATGTCATTTTTGCCGATACCACCATCTAGTGATCGGATAGGGTATTACAAATTTTTTTTTTTAATTCTGTTTCCAATTTCTATAATTCCCATAATATTGTAGAGCATAACACTTTCTTTAATATATATCTTATTTCATCTTAATCTGGTGTTACCATTTCTGAAACATATTCAAGCCATTAACAAAACCACTGTACAAGTGAATATTTCCAAAAAATCCTCTATTTATTGTTTTACTGTTAAAAATACCTACTCACACTCTTTCCAACGGTATATAATAAACATGGTATAAGTTGGCAAATAGTCCCGCCAGAGGAGGTAAATTCGAAATTGACACCAAAATTCACATAAAAAATATATTTTCATATTTCATTTCTCATACATTAGATTTTGAATTTGGAGAGGTATTCCCTCCATGATTGAAATCAATTTTACATCGCCGCTAATTCCAAAATAATATGCATATATATAGAAAAAGGGAATACGCTCAAAATTTTGAATTAGACTCTAAAATCTCTTTTAATACGAAATCACTAATTTACATAATTACGATTTAGTAACCATCTCCATTTCTCTTTCATGATTAAATTTTTACATACAAATTGTGGGGATTACCATCCCTAACCCTCCTCTAAGCAAATCATAAAAATCTATCTTGATATTTTAGCCAACTCTAGAGTACATTCTCATTTCTATGCACATATGTTCGGAAATTTGGAGATATAAAGAAAATATAAAATGATGAAGTCATCTTAACAGCTCGGGACCCCTTTACCAAAGAATATGTAACCCCTTTTCTAGATCATTAAGATATGACAAATAACTACAGCGTAGTAACGTGCGAATTATTACATATTGAACAAACTTTCTACAGTAACTAGAAGTCATCCAACTGCAATATTATAGAGCTTTGTCCTAATTAACTCTTGTGGCTATGTTTCTAAATTCAAGAGCGATTTCATATTAGAAATGTTTTTCATTTTTATCATCTAAATCCACTATATGTTTAGTCAACATAAAGTAAAAAGTTCTCCATCTTCAGTTGACCTGCCAAAAGATGATGTACTAAATTAACGATTGGAACAGAGATTCTAAAAGTTTAGAGTTATAGTAAGGAATGAACGGAACGGAGAATAAATTTATAAACTTTTCCCATTCATTTTTATTTCTTCTTATTATTATTAACAATTTTTAGTATTAATTATTTCTAGATATTTTTTTCTTTTTAATTTTTTTATTTTTTTTCCTCAAAAACCCAATGCTGGTCTTAAAAAAAACTTTCAAAAACACTAATTTTTTTGAAATAATAAAACAAGATTTCATTAATCATAAATCATTTCAAAAAAAATCTTTCAAAGGATCTGAAGCAGCAAAATTATTAAGTTGGAATTCCAAGAAATCATTCCAGGATAATTATAAAAATTTTTAGGTTTCTAACCTTTCTAATTTTGAAAGCTCTTAAGAGGAACACAAAAATAAATTTTGTAAAATTTTTCTATGATTCAAAGGTCAAGTGTTTGTCATCACATTATTATTTATAAACGCTTTTTTAACTCATACAAAAATAGGTCTAATGGTATGCCAAATTTGTCTTTCCTTTTGTGATTATTTAAAGGAATTAAAAACTGTGCCGATTTAGCTATGTATGTCATTCGGTCTGCACGATAAATCAAAAAGATGAAATGTGGAACTATGTTACTCGTACATAGTTATAATTTAGTTTAACGTTATAATTAAGCCATCCTTGATATAGAAATTGATCTAAGAGAGCTATTAGCGAGTTTGAGTAGCTGCCGTTCAACTTCTTTTTTTTAAAACAGCTAGTTCTGACTAGTTCTATACTTAATAAGTTTAGAGAACTAAGACTAGTTCTGTACTTAATAAGTCTAGTTCTGATTTTTTTACAAATGCAGTTTAATGGCAAGTGTTGGCAACATGTTTGCTTAGTCTAGTGAAGAAGGCTCCAATAGCATAAATACAGTTTTGCAACTGAAACAATATGAAAAGAAGTATATTATTTTATCAATGATTTTTGGTCAATTTGGTAAGACTGTAATTTGGTATATGTTTAAATAGGTGTCTGGAATTTTTCCGAAAGAAATATAGTTTTGAAAGATATTAAAACATGCTTTCATAAAATCAGTAAAATTCTGGTATTTAGATTATATTTTTACTCCCACCTTATTTACTTTGAAAAAGATTTTATATGTGCACATAACATATATGAATGGCTACGATATTATAAGGAAGTTAATAATAAATCATAATAACTGATCGTTAAAACAAAATTTTCAATATTCAGAGTTTTATCATTTCGGTAATGATGGCTTTATTTATATGTTTACGTCTTATATGGTTTAATCAATTGGGTTTTAAGTTTGCACAGCATTTATCTTAATGGCAGAAGTCAATAGGTTCATTTGGTTTTGACCAATAACTCGTTCCGCCAAAAAGAACTCTATAAAGTTTTTAACCTTTTCTTTTCATGTTTAAAAAAGGTTTAACCAATTGAGTTGCAAATTCATACAAGTATTTTTGATTCCAAAAGATCACCAAAGTGATTTGATCCATTAACCCATTTGAATGCGAGGGCTCAATAATGTTTTTATTTTTTCTGTAGTCCTGCTGAAATTGTTTGGCAAATTGAATTGAAAATTTGTACAAGTGTTACCCTATTGTGTAAAATATTACTTAGTTAATCAACCCGTTTGGTTTAGACATCCTGAAGGGTTTATTGATGCTCTGCTTAAACGCTTCATCCGAAATAGTTGTAAGTGTAAAAGAAAATAAAGTTTAATTCATTGAGCTTGATCAAAAAATTTGACATTTAAGAAAGTCTGCAAGATCAAATTTTTTAAGCTAAGGTTAACCCAGTTTATATTGTGCGAAAAGAATATTTTTAAAACTCTTAACATTTTTCTATTTGCTATTCCATAAAAAGTTTTCAATGCAAATTTCTAATAGTAATAATAATACAGAAATAAAAATATTTAATACTCCTAATAATAAGATTAGTTAGTTTAAATTTGAACAACATAAAATTTTACATCCATACATTTTTAATCATTTTCAATCGGCACGTTTCCGACGAACGTCCGATAAATCTTTGAGAGAAAAAAAACTTTACATTATTAAAATAAGACGAAAAAACCCTTATATTATTAACGGTCACCAGGCTTCGAGATTTCCCCGAAATGTCCTGTATTTTAGGACTTTGTTTTGTCATTATTAAAGATCCGATCGGTAGTGTAGTGGAGTAAATTCGGTCCGATCGGTGGCGTAGTGGTTAGGAATCGGTATTTGAATTAAAGGGTTTCAGGTTCAAACCTGATACCATACCATAAAAGCTTTAAATCATAATATAAAAATAAAATAACCGCCGCTAAAATAAAATTTTTAAAGATTTTTGTTTTTATTTTAGATTTTTGTTTTTGTGTAACAATGATATATAATTAATTAAAACTTAATTGAAGTCTCGATGGGATAATGGGTAAGCATTTGGTGTACTAACCGAGGAGGTGCGAATTTAATTCCCGTACGGGTCATGAATTTTTAATTGAAAAAACAAATCCCCAAGGTGACCAAACATGTATAGTAAAATATAACATATATGATATAAACAAAATAAATAATATTACTAATAAAATTTATAAATAGTATAATCTGTCACTCCTGAAGATTCTTTTCCTCTTCACTGCCTTATCACACCGTATAAGGTAAGAGACTGTTTAAATACTAAACAAAAACTTAGTTAGCATTTAAGTTAATTCAAATTATTACATTATTAAAAACGTTGAGTTTTTTTTTATAAATGTCCTGGTTTTTACTGCTAATGTCCTTGTTTCCCAAAAATTCATCTGGTCACTTTATATTTTGGTATATGATGAACTTCCATTATCTTCGAAATGAAAATCCAAAGTTATTTTAAAAGTTAAACAATTTTGTAAAACCCCTTAAGTTTTGAGGCAAACTTTAATAACAGCTGATTGTAATCTAATTGTAAATAATATAAAGTTTCATAGACAGTGTCTGGATTGAACTCTTTTATTTGATTTAAACGTTATTTGCAATTCAATTTAATATTAAATTAAATAATTTTTCTAGAAAATAATTAAAGTAATATTGCAATGGAAAATATATATATTAATAACATAAAAAATTATTTAAATCACTCGTTGCAGTTTCTCTAAATTTTTTAATATCTAAACTGCAGATAAATAACAAATAGTATAGTATCTCGAAAATCTATCAAATGTCACGGATAAAATTCTGTTCTCTATAGTTCTCTATAAATCTCTAAAGGACAATAAACTATAATAAAATATAATCAAAATGTGGTGGTAACCACTGAGTGTCTGGGGCGAATACACTGAACAATATACTTGATTGATTTCAATATAAAATATAAATTAACGAATTCAATATATGAACCAGGGGTTTAGACGTGGCATGAATCCAAAACAGCCGGAACCTTTAAAATTAAATTTCTAAAAGAATAAAAGTAAAAAAAAAAATATAACCATTTTTTATTGAAGATACTCTGAAGTATCATCAGGACATCAAGGACAAAACCTTTTTTCCTTTTATTGAAAAAGTTCTTGAAAAAAAAACAGTTTTTCTTCAGTTTTTTTGGTTGATAACTTTTCTAATTCTTTCCTTTTCATTTGAAATACACTCAATCTGTTGATGTTTCGTAAAAACTTTTTTGGTCCTTTAATCTTCTTACTTGGTCCTTCATTTTTTTGTGTATTTTGGTAAAATTTGTAATTGTTTCCTTAAAGGAAAACTGTATAGAAAAAAAGTGGTACCACGAATATAAACTTCATTCGACTTTTTATTACCCTGGGTTTTTTTGTCTACTGAAAAATTACATTAGACTGTACTGCTGTTGACAAACTTAACCATTTGATAAATAACTTTATCACTTTAATTTCAGTTAAAATAATTTTGTTTGTAAAAATTAAATATCAAGGGAATTAATATATTTTTTGAAAAAAAAAGCAAAGGTTTTTTGAAGAAAAAAGGTTACATAAACAATAATTCTTAAAGATCTTCTATAACGCTTGTATATCGCACTCTCCTGTAAGCCAATGGTTTGTTTTCTGACAATTTTTTACCACTACTCCCAATCTCTTTTGCTTATGTCATTCTTTCAATACTTATTTTTTCCTGTGTGTTCATTGTCCAAACGGCGATTACTTTAGCGATTTCTGAACAATACGACGAAGAATAATCTTTTTGTGGTTTTTTAACTTGGCGAATTATTGTTTCTTGCTGAAAGACATTAAGTAATTCTTTATCTGCAATTCTCTTGGGTCCTCTTACTTTTGGAATAATGGAGGGATTTATTTTCAAATACTTATAATATAAACAACCGTTACTATGATTTTTGACTGTTACCGAAACTGATGAATTCTAAACTTATTTGAAAATAGGAAAACGATGTCTTTACAAACTAAAAATATCGGTATACCACCGCTTATTTCACAGGGTGCTCATTTATGGTATTTTGGAAAATTGTAAAACTATAACGAATTCAAAACAAAACAATAAAAAATTTATACAATTTTACAAGTCCAACGTCAACAAGCGAAACCCACAAAAAGGTTGAAATATTGAAAATAACAAATAATATTGAATTACCATAAATTCTTCAAACTACTTCACTCAGTATCAAATAATATATAAACGAACATAGAAATATCAAATAAGATTTTATTTTTATAGATTGGTAATCTTTCTCTTCAATTGATAGAAGAACAAGTGTATTAATATCAACATATTTTTCCTATGAATATATGAATATTCAGCTGAATAATTGACCTAATCTGCATCCTTTATAATCAAATTCTATTAAATTATTTTAAAAATCTTATTTATTTACTTACTGGATCTTGGAACCCCTGCTGGTGTATAGTCCACAAATCCTCTTCACCTTTCACGATCCTTAGCAATACATTCTAGTTATAACCATGTTTGGCGTTGCCCGCCGCTTCCGTCAGTAACAGTACTACTTAAAACTGGTAATGATTTCCGGCCAATGAGCTCTTAAGATACGGCGTAAACAAATGTTTTCGTTTTATATACATCTGCAACTTTTTGGTGATATTGACGGTTACCTTCCATGTTTCAATGTCTCATAAAAATACTGATTTGACGCTTTTTTCAAAGATTTTTAGCTTTGTGCGCAAGACGAAATTATTTGAATGCCATAAGTTTGAGAGTGATCTGAAAGCAGCCATAGCTTTATTTATTCTGCAGTCAACGTCAACTTCCGTACCCCCCTTTGATGTCATCATACTTTCTTAATAATTTAACTGCTATATCTTTTAAATTTGGCTTTCCTCTAATAGGATTTGCTGATATATTGAGTGTTGTGTACTTAATCTTTAAGTCTTCGTTGCGTTTATTTTTAGACCACCTGGTTTGCAATATGTGTTCATATTTTCATTTAAAATCCTACAACATGTAAAATATATATATAGTTTATGTGACTTAAACTGCTTTCTAAATTTTGTTAAATAATTGAATAATATGTCAATACAGCAAGATAAAGAACTTTAAACTCATATTCATAGTTTACGTTATTAAAATAAAACGTACTAATGAAAATTGAAAGATACGAACTAATTATTAATTTGTGTGAAACCCGCAAATAATTAACTAAATCTATTTGCTTTTCATGTAAAAAGGTGTTGATGGGAGAACAAAATTAATAAAAAAGGTTGCGTTAACTGAAACAAAAGTTGAAGATACAATTAGAAAGAATAGGATAAAAAAAGGTAGCTATTTTTAATGGGAGATCCGTGTTCAATTGTGTAATATCAAAGGGTAATATTAAGTCTTAAAAATATTTTGAAAAAGTTTCCTTATTAGTTCAATTCTGACCGTCATTACTTTTGCCCATCTGATTTTAAACGTTCTTTCCATTTAAAATAAAAATATATGAAAACATATTTTAAATTTGATTAAATACATACAATTGAAAAATAAATATGAGATTTATAATTTTACAATTATCTTTAGAAAATCATCAACAAATTTTGTAGGAAATTATAGTTATTATCGGTATCTTTAAAGATTTTTAAATCTAAACACTTTTATAACTGACTTTATTTTAAAATATAGATTGCACACGAAGCCCTCAGTTTAATTAATTTTAAAAAATTTTAATTTTCTAACTTTTACTATTATATTTAGGGCTCTCTGTCTCTTTCTAAGTTAACTCAATAAAAACTTGTTGCGTTTTCAATTGTTTACCCTATATTTTGGAATTTATTTTTTTTTTCAATTTGAAATTTAATTTATAGGGGAATTTAATAATGAATTATGCCGAAAGTTGGTAAAGATAAGATAACAGGATATAATAGCATAAATCGTTTTATATAACAGAATATTATAACAAGAATAGTACAAAGGTCTGACAGGAACTTAAATGTTATTATGCACATGGTAATTATCTATGTAAATTAATAAAGATTTATTATAACATAAAGAAAATGCCTAAAAAAGTAAATTTAAAATATTTATATCTGAAACATCATTATTTTCTTAACAAGTATATCTGCAAACATTACATGCCTTCCTTTTATATATACAGAGAGTATATAAAGATTTGAAAGGAGTATTTTGTAAATGAAAGATTAATTTTTCTTTCAGGAGTAAATAATTGTCAGAATAATTGTCACACATTTATTTGACATAATAAAACTATCTGTCATTTGAGAAGTTTATTATTTTTAATATACATATTAAGATATTGAAAATAAAGTGAAAAAATTAAGGTTTATTGCTGATATATATAAATAATATTTTTTTAAAATGGAAGAAATAAGTGCTTATTTGTTATCAAATAAAAAAATATGATTTAACATAACCTAGTCAAATGCAAATGATTTGCTTCCATCTATAATTAAAAATTTAAAATAAGGCCATCTTCCGGAAATTTTTTGATTATCTTCTCCTCTCATTTTCTATTTTACAGCAGCTAGTGGAGCTGGGAGAAGTACAGAGCAGAAAAGAGTAGTTTACTTCTCATAAAATATTTGCTCAAAAAATTTTTATGAATCTCTAACTTTCTAAAAAAATCAATTATAATAGATTTTTATTTAGTTTGTATGCTATACATTTGATACATAATATTACATAGAATATATTATTAAAGAAAATATTTAAAAAAAATAACAACTCTATATTTAAATTGCTTTAATATGATTTCTATAAGATACATTTTTAATATTAGCATAAATGTATAGGGTTGGCAAATGGTACTTTAATTTACCGTTTTGTAAGTTAGAAACTAAAATGAAAGTTATTATTTGGTTTGAGTTGGAAACCAACATTTTTAAATTTTTGGAAGAGTTAGATCTTTCGAAAATATATTCCCTTGGAAATAAGTGTCGTTCGTCCACAAGCAAAAAAGGTACTGTAAAGGAGTAAAAAAATAGAAAATTTTCTATTGTCGAACACCTATAACTTAAACAACTGTCCCAAATTTTTTGAAGAAACATACAAAAATTTTAGCACCAATATTATATTTTAACATGTGTTAACATTTTTCCTAATTATAGAGGGTTTCCTTAAAATTGAATAAAATGTCTTTTGTTTATTTACATATACATATTATACATAGGATTAGCATCAAAAAGTAAATATGTGTGTCTGTCCGTCCGTTCGATGGTCCGTTCGTATGTCAGCACTATAACTCAAAAACTAAAAAGGCTAAAGTTTTGAAATTCACACAAAGTCATTTTTAGACAATTTCTAGGTTCCCTATTGATTTTGGTTAAAATTGGACCAAGGCTTCGAGGAGCTGCCATACAACTTTTTTGCACCAATATTAATTTCTTCAAAACTGATTATACTACGAGGATGAAAATTACACACGGTTAGTTTTATAATGAATCGAGAACTTATATGAAGTTTCAAAATATTACGACCCCATTTTCGGGCAGATGCTATACAAAGTTTTCAATTCAATAACTATGAATCTAATGAAGCTACAAGGATAAAAATAAAATTGGGCTGGTAAAGTAATAGGGCAAGTTACTTGGCAAAGTTGGACATCACTCGGACCAACTTAGGGTGGACGAATTTTGTTATTTTTTTTTGTTAATGTTTTTTTTTTGTAAGCAAAAATTTTGGGATAATGAGTTAAATTTTTTTTTAACTATTTTACTTTTTTAAATTTTTTTTGTAATATATGTAATAGCTTAAGGGAAATAAATAACGGTTTATTTAATTGTATACATCTAAAAGTTGACAAGGGCAACTATAATCTTCCTCGTTTTCTTTGTTTTTGGTGTTTTAATTTAATCTCCCTCCCTCTTTTTTTGAATTTTTTTTTTTATTATAATCTTAACTTACAAATACAAATACAATAAAAATCCTTTTTTTCTATTTAATCTTCAAAATCCTATGCATGAATTTTATTCAAAGGGCATAAGCTGAAGCAAGACATAATATAAATTTTATTTTTATAATATCTATATGAATGTACTCTATATTTGTTCTAGCTTGATAACCTTTAATCTACCTACGATTTTGGTATAAAATTATTTCTATAAATCAAATGGCAGAAGCCACATGTTAAATAAAAAGTTTTGTTTTTTTGGTTTTAATTTTTCTAAATTAATTAATTTTTCCTGTATAACTTCAGTCATCTTTTAAGAATTCTTCACTTTATTATAAGAAGTTGAATGTAGAAGAAAGAGAACAACATAAAAAACTTCTGTTTATGTTGTTGTTTCAGGAAGTCTGAAAAGGAAAGGAGTAAACAATTATCCTTTAATATTTTTATTAAAAGTTGTGAAGTTGAATTTCAAAAAATAATTAAAAAGACTTGTATGTTCTGGCATTGTCACTTGAGGGCGGAAGCATATGAAATTATAATTTAATATAATTTTTAGGATGCCTATATTTCGAAATAATATATTCGAAGCAAATCTTGATATGAAAGAAAAAATTAATTTAAAGTTATATGCATATAAAATTATATTAAAAAATGTCTTCTATACTTTTAATACCCGTAGACGAGCGCAACTTTAATGGTATCCTAAAATTGCCATTACAATTGTGACATTACAGTTAAGGTGTCGACATAGACATAACCTCAAGTGCACAGATCGTTGCTATTGAAATTGACCCAGTTCGCTCAGTCGGTTCTTAATAACTTCAACTTTTATATATGTATAACTGGCTGTAGGAACTAACGCCAGAGTGAACAAACACCAGAACAGAAAAAAAATTAACGCCAGACGAAATTTAGCTATTGTTAGCGTTAATTCATAAGTTAACCTAAAAAGCCTAATTTACGTCTAAATACAATGAAGTGACGCCAGAATACAATTAACTAACACCAGAATGTAGTGAATTAATGCCAAAATAAATCAAAATCAGGATCCAATGAACTAACATTAAAACGTAATGCACTGACTTTAGAATGTAATGAGCTAACGCTAGAATTCACTTAACAAACAGATCTTTAGTTCTGTAAGTCAATTCATTAGTGACTTTAATTCGCAGAACCACAGTAACTCTATACTTGATGAAACTAGCTTTCTGAAATTTTTAAAAAATAGTTCAGTTTTAGATTCTCTTTTTGTTCAAAATTGGACTTGCCTGTGCAGTAGGTTAATACTATATACTTTGACTGCAGGCCATGTCAATTTATGTAAATTAAAACTGATATTACTAAAAATAGGTAACTCATGAAAAATATTAATTTTTTAACGATTTTTCAATGGTTAATTAAACTAAATAATGTCAAATAATTTAATAAACATACTATATTTTAATGACTTAAGTTGAAATGAACAGGATGTCAAATGAAGCCGTTGAATCAGTTCTAATCCACTGCACATTATTTATTTTTATTTAGCCTGGCCTTATTATTTCGGAGTAGCGCTTCATGTAATTAGTTCTTAAAAGAAATAGGAAAGAAACCAAATTCTGTTACTTTTTTGCTCCATTAAGTCAAAAAAGAAGGTGCAAACAAACACAAAGCTCTTAATTTTTTCGATCCTTATTACTTCCACAGAAATAGTTTGGAAGCAATGTAAAAAACTTTCAAGGGTGATTTTTATGGCTTGTTAGAAGTAAAAGGTTGTTTCAGACGATACTTGGGTTTTGTTTTAATTGAAATAGTTAGGCAAAAACGATATAAAGAACTCTATTGTAATACAAAATTAATCACTGACTGACTTGAAAAGTCATTTTTTTTTAAATTTATTCTGAATGACCTGTTCAATAACATTCAAACAGGCCATGAAAACAATAGAAAACAAAATGTCTTATATAAGTATAAAAAAATCAAAGAAAAACGAAACAATATTGTCATTTAAATTACAAATTATTGCAATAAAATTAATGTAAAATTTACATTCACTATAATTTTGATGAATTATCAGTTTAAATTAAATTTAATTACAAAAACTGGCTTTTGATGACCATTAAGAGAAAGAACAAGAAAACTATAAATATTAAATAAAATGTCATTCCCCTTAATTTAAAACAAAATTAAACATTAGATTTGATGAAATTCTTGATGAAAGCATTAATGTCATCAATAATTCATTTTCAAAACCAATTTGTTGCCATCAATCCCGTACAGAACGAGAGATCATGGGTATATTTAAATTGCCTTTACGTTTGCAACGCCTTGATGACGCCTTGGATATGAAATGTGAAAAAGTATATATCACCTTGCTCAAGATTGCATTTAAGTCGATTTAGCTATATATGTCGGTCCGTTTAAATCCCCATGTGTCCGTTCTACCGACAACTCAAAAACTAAATAAGTTACAGTTAAGGTAGTTAACGGTTCCCTACTTCTTTGTTGGTCCAACTAAATTTTCGGGTACCTGATCACCTTCAAACTTTATTATATCAGAATAAAAAAAATTTAATTATCACATAAAATTTTAGAGCATAACATTAAAGGCAGGAGGATTCTTCAACACATTTTAAATACCATCCTGGGTTCGTGCTGGTATCTTAGAGTTGACACAGTCAATTGTATACTCTTCCTCCTTTTTTTCAGTAATTCAATTTTCAACAACTAAAATGTATTTTTTTTATACATTTATCTTAATGTTTCTATTCATTTTTAAAAGAATTTTCTAAATTTTAAAAAATTTCATTTTATCTTTTGAAGTCAAGTCAAATTTAATTTTATAATTTTCCACACAAATATACAAACATAAAAGGAAAAATTGAACTAAAAACGGTTTTTCTGGTTATTTCCAATAAAGTTATTATCCTTGAAGTGAAAAGTGACGGAATTTCATTTCAATGAAAGTGAAAGGAGGCTTTTATGTATACTTGTATTTATAATGTATAAGTTTACATTATTTATAGGTACACTTATTTTATATGAGTTGACAGTTATCGCCAAAAATATGCGTACATAAATATTAGATTATTTTTTTTGTGTAAAACAAAACTTGTTTACCGGAGATCAAAGTTAGTGCATGCCAACGGTACTTTGTGATATCACCTTTTCAAAAACGTGCATCACTATTGGCACATATCGTCCTTTAAAAACGAAAAGAACATTTGAAAACATCATTTTTGTTTCCGAGTTTTTCCATATAAACCGTTATATCTCCAGTTCTCATTGTTGCAAATGATTTTAACTGTAGTTCCTGCAATTTATTTTTTTAAAAAAGACGAGGCAAAAATTATTCTTTATTTCAATGAATTTTGTTTATCTTTCACAAGTCATATATAACATGAATACTTATATATAGTACATATAAAATGGAAACAACATGAAAAGGAAAAAAACCGCGAAAATCCATTATCGGTGTTTTTCACTTTTTCTTTTCCATTCAAAAATAAAAAACAATAATGAAACAAAAATAAGTCAAAGCAACCAACTTAGTAAATAACCTAGACCTGAAATATTGGATTTAAATTTAAAATCTAAAAGTTGTTTTAGGTAGGAATAACAAAAAATTAAAACAAAATAGATTGTTAGCTTTGTAATTAATTTCCTATGTTTAATTGATTTTATAATGAGCGTGACAGATACACGAACCATCACTCCATTTCATTTGAAATTTTAGAAATATAAAGGACAGAACATCCTTGAACTAATTTTGAAGTTTCCAACTCCATCAATTTCGAAGATTTGTTTTGCTTATTAGGCCTTGGGAGGCGTGTAAAAGGTAATCGAACCACCATGACTATTAATTTTAAATTTCAGGAACATTACGGAAAAAAGATAGAGCACCATTGTTGATTTCGAATACATACTTATTAGACCATTGGAGGTGTTTAGAAGAAACACAAATCCATCACTCCAATTATTCTAATAATTGGGAGAATTATAGAAAAAGGACAGAACCCCACCATACACAAGACTAAGTATAAACTTTTAACACGATTAATAAATTGTAATTCAGGATGAATCATTCAATAGAAGGCAAAAATGTTGGTAATTGTTTTAAAATTTTATTATTGTATGTAATGTGTATTTCTAGTTGCAAAAGTTTAGGTTCGAATTTTTTACAACATTTTTAAATTTAACAAAACTTTTGGATTCTTCCTTCAATTTCCATTAGAAAAAATTTCTCAACACAAAATAACAATAAATATTAAAGTAGAAGACTTGTTGAATGAAGTTTTATGCCTACGCAAAACGAATAATTAAAAATGAATTTTTAAATTTAACCTTATTTTGAATTAGAAATGATAGGTATTAGATTAAATCTTTAATGATAGGTATTAGATTAAATAATTTATTTAAAAATTATTGATTGCCTTAAATTATTAAAATATATAACCATAGAGTAAGGAAAATAGAAAGAAAGCCAAATTGATATAAACTTTTTTAGTTTATAAAATATTTTTGAAATAAATAAAAGATGTTCCAAGTTTTGAATGTATTAGTGGAAACTTATTCTTTTGAAAAGGGATTTTTGTAGTTTAATACATAAAAGTATATATTTACTATTTTTGTAATATAATGGTAATAATATTATACAGACACTCGCTGACATATATATATACTTCCAAAAAAATTAAATTTTAAAATATACTTACAATGTAAACATCAACGCACATAGCAGTTTATATATACACAAAATACACCAATCAATCCCCAAAACAGATGACCAAAACGAATCATAAGGATCATAAGAAATTATATAAGATCACTAATGTTTTTTAAAAAAGATGTGAAGAGATAACGTACTCGATCTTAGATATAAAACTAGTTTTGTTAGGTGTATATGCATATGTTTTGTCTATGATCTAGCACCAGATTTACCTCTCCGAAATATCTCGATCGAGTTAGAAAACGCGCCTTTTCTTTCTTGTTGTCTACATAAGGAGTCTGTAGACATTAGTCATAATGTTAGAACTTTTTCTCTCCTTTATAAATATCTTGTACAATACTTGCCCTTCTGAATTTCATCCACTTTTAAGTTTATAGTCGCCGAGTTGAGAAGATTTAAAATTTGGTTTATAAAGAAATATCAAATATATTGTCACCATTTTCAGGGTTTTTTTTAAATTCATTTAGATCTTACAAATTTCATGTCTACTTAGAAGTAGTTCTATTACACTTTGTACCATAAAATAATTCCAAGTATTTGAATTATTAACCCTTTGGATAAATTTAAATTGATATGTCCCTTTCAAATTCAATTATATAATCCCTTCTATTTTTAGATTATTACCAAAAAAAGGACAAATTTAACTACACAAGTTCTGTAAAACCAAATTAAAATTCGTTTAATATTTAACTTAACAATATTTATTTTTTTCCAACTTTAACTTTTAAAGTTTCAAAATTACCGAAAATAAATTCAAAAAACCAGATAAAAAAAATGTTAAAAATAAATAAAAAGCAATAAAATGATAAAACAATAAAGCGAAAAAAAATTATATCCTGTTTCTATTCACAAATTATCCTTTAGTAATTCCCTAAAAATTGGGGACAGAAGAAAAACAAAGGAAAAGTTAAGGAAATCTAACAATAAAATCTTCCAAAAAAGTACAAAAAATCTTTAAAGTTGAATTTAAAGGACATGTTGTGTCCTTTGTTATGGTCCATTTATTGTAACATTGGGACCAAACAAAAAAAAAATATTAAATAAACTTTGAAAATATATTAATTTAAACTAACCGTTTTTTGGTTGTTTTCGTCACATATTTTTTTCTGGTAAAGACTGAAGATTTGTAATGTGGCTTTTTAAAATGCTCTCTTCAGGATCTGATTACAAAACTTTCATGTTGTTACTTTTTTTTTTTTCCTTTTGTATCCCGTTTTTATTTGTAATTAGATACAAAAAATTTCAAGAAGAGAAACAAGTTTTATGTTCGTCCCTCTTTTAAACCAACCGCTTACATAAAATCTAATAAGCGAATAGGTATTGTTTTCAAACAAAAAATTTAAACCTGAGGTTTGTAAATATACGCCTGACTCCAGTGCCCAGAAATTCAAAAAAATGTGTTTTTTTGTGATGTCTGTATGTGCGTTTACCTTTGCACAGTTTACACGGCTGGCGGAATGTTTTCAAATTTCAATTTTTTGATGATAACATCTTGAACTGAATTGAAAGCGTGTTTTTTGATCCGCGAATTAACAGTCGACTTTATTGAATTTAAACCGATTTTTTCAAAGACCATAATTTCATAGATACTTTTAACACTTAACAATGATGACGCATTCCAACAATTCAGACTGGAAAAAAATGAACGTGTTACTTATAGTAATAAAATTTTTGTGTGTATCTATGCATCTTTCAAAAATCGGGCTATAAATTAATATAACAACACAGAATTTTCTTATACTAAATAAATTAATTGAGTTAAAAAAAAGTTATGTATAATAAAAAAAATTATAATTATTAAAGGTTATATTGCTTTAAAAAAAATTATTACGTAATATTATGTAATAGTAAAAAATTTTTCAAAGAAACTTCACGTTACGCTTTTCCCGTAATAGCGGTTGGTTTTTTGGTCGACAAAACATATTTTTTTCATTAAGAAAATATATTATACACAGTAAAATTTTGTAAAATTTGTCTTTATTATTTGTATCATTCGAAAGTTTTCAAGATTTCTTTAACTGCAAATAAAAAATTTTAAGACATAAACTTTTTTATCAAGTTCCAAGTTTAGTTTTTAACAATACGTTAGCTTTTCTAACCATTTTTCAAATACATTTTTTAGTTTTTATTTTACCTTTAAATGCCAACGCCAAACGACCAATACTTTATAAGTTCTATATATAATATAAATGATAGAAAAAATGTGCCTATATAGTTTCACTGTTTTCCAGCCCGTCTGTCTGTTGTAAACATATGACAAAACGTTTACACCGCTTGAAATAAAGATAAGAAATTTTAACTGTAGATAGGTGTTGAAAAAAAAATTAGTTTTATTCAAGAACTATTTTCTGCAGCCCCATTTTTAAATAAAATCAGTAAAAAGCAGCAGCTTTTATTAGTTTTAAAAATTTTTTGCAACGCAAATGCAAATGTTTTCCAAACGGTATTAAAATTTAGCGGTGCATAACTTAATTAATCTAAAATTTTTGGCGCCACCTTTTTCTGAACAGTACGAGTCGACTAGGAAAAAAATTTTTGGCATGCTCCTGTTTAGAAACTGTATGGTATCGAAAATTGAAATTATTTTATTTTTAAAAACACCTGTAACACCTGTCAAAATTTGTTTTTGTAATATACAAAATTTTAAGCTCCAACATTTTATTTTAACACATGTTAAAGGTTTTTCTTGGATTTAATGAGAGTCCTTAGAATTGAAGAAGGTGTCCTTTAGTTTTAACTATTTTGGCTTAGAAAATAAATTTCTAAAAAAAATTCTAAGTTTTGGTGGAAGTCACAATTTAATTCACCATTCCTCGCAAATCACAATAAAATTGTTTTGTAAATATTGGGGAACCTTCTATATTAAAGGTACGACTTAAAAACTAAAAATTTCCAATTTTTAAAAATCAGTGACTTAGTCACCAGGGTACATATTTCCAACATCATATTCACGGGTTTTCTTGGGTACATTGAGATTATATTTTAATTACTGATTTCACTATTATTCATAATTAATAATGAATTGATGATTTATTTCAATATATATTTTTACCGTAAACTCAATATGAAACACAATATTATTTTGAAAATGTGTTTTCTAAAAACCCTTGATTTTTTCCATCACTTGTTTTTATAAAATAAAGATAAATATCTTTATTTTATCATTCCCGCTCCGGTGATTTCACAACTTCTAATTCACAATAAATGAGGCAAGGAAGTGAAAAGAAATAAAAAAAAACTTCATTGAATCCAATATAATATAATAAAAGCCGAATACAGAATGTTTTTTGAGTAAATGTGGCTTTATGTTTTTTGGAGTAAAATAAAATGTTGAAACGACAATCTAAAATAAACTAAAATGAGAATATTAATTATCAATTTATCAACCAGTAATATAATTAAGACAAGTTTGAACTTAAAAGTTTAATAAAAAAATTAAAGCCAGGAACAATGTCAACGGTGTTAAAATTTGCATTGACAAAAAAAATTCGATCAAAAACAATGACAAGAATAATTAATTTATCATCGTAATTCATATTATTTTATTTTTTTTTAATTATTTAATTATTTGCCTCAAGCAGCTACGAAACAAAATGGAAACTAATTTATTCAATACCACTAGGGCAAATTTACTTTTGACAGCATAAATCTCTGACAATCTACGCGTTCAACCACGACAAAATTCGAACTAATTTAAAAATTTTCACTGTAAATTTTATACGCCGTTCAGATTTTTAAGTCTCATACATTTTTATATAATTTAACTTTGTTTGACATTTGTAGCGTTCGAACGTAAATAGGTAAGTAGAATTTAATTTAACTGTTTTCATTAAATACAATTTATTTTGACATTTTTCAAAATATATTTAAAAAGTTCTATCAAGTATCAATACCAATCAAAAACTAACCAATACAAAACAAGAAATTAAAAAATAAATTGATTCATCCAACTTATAGTAATACCCTACCCGTGAAAAGTTTAAAATCAAATAAAATAAGTTTAAAATCGATAAGTTATTTTTGAAAGGAATTTAATATTGAAAGAAAATATTAAAATTTTTTTTAGCTTTATAACAAATAATTGTGTAATTTACGACTAATTGTAATTTGGACTTGGTAATTAAGGGCATATCTTTATTTGGTTTTTGGAGGCATGTGACAAAGGCACAAACCTGTGCATCTCCAATTAATATCAAATTTAAAAAGCATTAAAGAAACCAGACTTACCATTTGCACAGGTTTCAAGTTTCTTAATTTCGAATTTCTAAGATATGTTTATTATTTGACGTTCCAGAATGATCAAAACTCATAATTTAATAATAAATCGCTTTTAAATTTTTAAAAATACATCTCTGTGAAACCATCTCAACTCTTTGTAACAGTTTAGTATTAATAATTTATAAAATTTTGATCATACAGCTGAACATGAATAACCTTCAAGGACACCATAATTTTACGTTTTGTTTTCAATCTCATTTTAATTTTCATATTCCTACGTTTTCTGATGTACTTACAATTTGTTTATATAGACAACATCAAACAATTTTATGATCCATTATACTGTTCCATTTATTTGTGCGATATTCAATGCCTTTATTATACCCGTATGACTATATAGTCAAAGGGTATAATAAATTTGACATTACGTTTGTGACGCAGAGAAGGAGGGGGGGTAGATATAGACTCAAGTGTATGGATCGGATCAGAATCGAAAAATAAATCGATTTAGCTATGTATGTCCGTCCGTCCGTCTGTCCGTCCGTCCGCACGATAACTGAAAAACTAAAGGAGCTAGAATCTTGAAATTTTCGCAAATTCATTTTTTTGCAATAGCCGTCATATGTTACGGTCATACGGGTATCCCAGAGTTGACACAGTCTACTCTACTACACTCTTCCTCGTTTTTCTTATAAAGCTAAAATATATTATATATTGTCATAATCTTTTATGAAAACTTTCATCAAAGCTGTTCAATATTTTACGTTTCATTATTATAAACCCTGAATTTTTTTATTTCGATTCCCATCACTTTTTACAATTTTACATTTTCTGTTTAGTTCAAAGTTTATTTTGTATTGAAGAAAAATTTTTATTTATAAAAAGTTGAAATGTAAAAAAACTTGTTTGGAACTATCTTAAGTATATAAAACCTTTGGTACGTTTGTGTGAAAGCTTATAATGCTTTAACCAATCTTAATACTAAAGTCATATTTACAATGTCTGACACTAAATTCATATTTATGTTCATTTGGTGGTACATCTGATTCTTATTAATTTTTTTTTTGCAGGTGGCGGTGGTATCATAGCTGTCATACAACTTCAAATGTTTCTTACACCAACTATCTTCAGCTCCTCTAATCAACACAAAACGCTTTAAGCAAACTGACCATAACTACCCTATTAATTTTATATATTTAACGGACGCCGAATTGGGGCTGTGGTACAGGTACTTAAACTCTTTTGTTTTAAAATAAAAACAGTTTGACCCAATGTCTTCAAATTTTGTATTATACGTGATATTCCTTGAGAATGGATTTAACTCCATTAACAGATTTGGAATTTATTATCCCATATCGGCTGGCAATTAGCCAAAAAGGAAGTTTGGGAGGAAATTAAGTCAAATTTTGCGAAACACTGCTTTGGCCAAAAGAAAGTTTTAAAAAAAATTTTTGTTGAGTTCTGGTAATCGAAACAAAAACACTGGGGCACAATAACTTTTTGAAGTATTTTTCATATGACAGAAGCAACAACGCTTACTGGGTGTTAGCTAGTAATTTATAAAAGCGTTCGACTTACGCCTTTTAATTTTCAATCTGTATCAAATGTAATACTGGTTTTAAATAAATGCTTATCTGATCCATACAACTGAATTTCTATTAAATCTAATCATGTGCCACAAATGAAGAGAAATTTTATTATACCACTGACTTTTGGTTATAAATTTAAATGATTTTGAATATATGTTACATGAAAAACCTATTTAGTAATATACATTTTCTGTTTTAATGAAAAATAAATTTCTAAAACATGGTCCTAATATCAAGAAACTTTCTCTACATTTTTCGTATTCGGTCAAAGTTTTCCTAATAAAAAAACACAATAAAACAAAAATAATAATTAATTAAATGATGGAATCCATATCATAATAATACTCACACAAATATTTTAATATACAAATGAGTGACGGTAATTTATTAAATCTATACTTGGAAATTGAAATAAAAGCAAATTTTTTTCAAAAAACTTAATTTCGTGTACTAAAATTCAAATGAAATTGAAGGTTCTTTTGCTGCAAATAAACTTTACACTTGAATCAAATAAAACGCAAAATAAAAAATTGGTACGCAATAATATAAATTCCTAAAAAAATAATTTGAATTTGTAAATAAGAATGTAGTAATGTACATAAATAATTATCTTGAAGGATTATTTCCTTTCTAAGGATAACTATTAATAAAAACCAAAACAGTGGAATCAGTTAAATTCAAAATGAGAAGCAGTTGCTATGAATAATTTATAAAGCCTTTTCTCTTTCCTTGTGAGTTCCATTCTAGTGACTGTTTTGATATGCAGTTTGGAGATCTTCCAAAAATGTTACCTACCTGTTCTTCCTTTCTTTGATTGTAATTTCTATTGATTCTTGATCAGTAGCTTTCCATAGATCTTCGTTGCTTATTCTTCTAAGCCAGCGTATTCTAAGGCATTTACTTACGAATACTTGTAGTTTGTATCTTTCCTGCTAGTTAACCAGCCAAGTTTCACTATCATATAAGATGATGGAACTTATACATGCTAAAAATATTCTTAGCTTTGTTACGCTTTTTTTGCGACTTCCGATTAACTCTATATTTTCCATATCAATATGTTCTTTTGTATCGCCATTTTTGGTAAATAAATCTATCTACATCTACACTAATGTATTTTCAATTGTAATTGGCCTTATGTTGTTGGTGTTCCATTCAAAATCTTTTTTTTTGTCAAATATTATTTGAAAGCACCATGAGTATTAATTCCCGTTACTTCTCATAGTAATTGAGAAATAAAGCCCTGGGGTTATATGTGTAGTTTGTAGTATAATTATTGTTTTAATTTTGCAAAAAGGGAATTCCCCTGATTGAGATTCCAACTCCAAAATGTGTGCTAATTATTTTTGATATTATAATTCAAGAAAGTTTGTATATATTCGTACCCGTCACTGATATTATATAATTGAAATTAACTTTTTACTAAATATATATGAAACCGATGTGTATTTGCAGGTTCAATTGAAATGAGATACCCGGGGCTTTATTGCTAATAGAACTGGTAGTTCTCTCATTGATCATAGATTTCTTATAGAAGTCGTAGTTTACCTTTCCCATATTTTGGGGGCTTTATGTTCCAATTAGTATGAGAAGTAACACCCCGGGCGATATTTCTCATTAAATGGGTAATAACACTCCGGGGGGTTTATTTCGCAGGGTCTTAATTCAGGTAACCGATAAATACATGCTACCCTTTAATCGCTTGTATTTTGCTTTTGCATATTTTTAGGATTAAAATAAGTTTTACAAGTTTTCAAGTCTTATAAATTTACATAAACAAAAATAATATTTAATATAAATTATTTCAACACTGTAATTATAAATATCCACTTTGGCTTTTTGCTGTAAATTAATTTTAATAGTGGATATAGGATGGCATAGTGGAAAGGCATGGCAGTAAGATATGCCTTTAAGTAATTACATATTTATTTATTTTTTTTTTGTGACTCATAAAAATAATTATAAGCCTAAGTGTTTAATAAATTATTATCGTATATACAATAAAGTAAAAGCACAACATAAAATACACTATTAAATATAATACGTTGGGATAAGTAAATGAATCATTAGATAAATGTGAGGTTAGTTATTGTAATAATTCACAAAATAAAAGTAAAATGAAGGGAAAATATTTAATTTAGTAGGTGGTATTTTATGGATATGATTGAGTTTGTTTTCATTTATATAAAATTATTATTTTTCTTTTCACTTCCATTTTTTCATTTATTAAATTTGTTGTTCAGTAAAATGTTTTATAAATATAAAGGTAATGTCTGTTATTCAGAATATCTTTAATACACAAATTAAATTATTAAATTTGTTTTGAAATTAAGACATAAAAAAGTTCAAAAAAGGTAAGGAAAGACTTGAAAAACAAATTTATTAGAGACGTATATAAAAATACTTTGGCATAATTTAAAAAGATTCTTTGAAAAATTACTTTGAAAAAGTTTGGAATCAAAAATATTAAAAATTTTTAAATATTCCAATCCTTTGCCACAAATATTTTGTTTCTTGAAGAAAACCAAATTATAAACTTTATTAAAAGTAAAAATTTCAAAAAATTTTCAAAATTTGTTTATTTTTTGTTTAATAATTTTAGAGTGTTCGTCAGTTTCCCACTTTGGGGCAGACTTTGGGACGTCTATCTGTTTCCTATTTTAAGACAGTAGATTTAATAGAAAAGTTTTTTAGAAATAATTGAAGGAATTCAAGGAATAAAAGTTCTGCTTCTGTCGAGCTTTGTGAATTGATGACTGGACTGGCGACATTCAAGAAAACTAAAAAGGTCCACTTCTTTAAAAGTTACAAAAAAAAATTAAAATATTAATTAACTGTGATGTAGAAACATATATAAGTTTTTCATTGAAATATGTTGGTCCAATAAACGTCATGCTAAAAACGGATTATTTTAGGTGGAGTAATCCTAAAGATTCAAATAGCATAGGGAAGGCAATAGTTTTATTTATATTTTTTCTTTTATTACAACTCAGAAAATTGTTTTTACGATTAAAGAAATGGTATAGGCGGTTGTTGAAAGATAAATTAATGCTAATTTAAATAAATAGATATATAAGTATATTTTTAAAAAAAAATTCTTGCAAAAAAACTTGGAGGGAAAAGTTTTATTGAAAATAACCAGAGTTTTTTTTAGAATCCCTTGAATTTAAAACGTACTTATAAAATCTGTACATTGGAAATTTACAAAAATTTTGATCCTTAAATTTTTTTTAAATCGACTTTATTTTAGCAACAACTTAAATGAAAGCAGACACTTTAAAAGTGACAATTCTAAATCGACTTCAAATTCAATATATGTACTGTGACAGTTTATAATGTAGATATAAAATAGAAAAGATGCCTTTCTTTTTCTGGAGTGGCAGTTAAATTTTGAACCTGAGATTTTTCGATTGAAAAGCTACCACTTTACCACTCAGCGGCCAGATAGATAGCTGTGTGAACTAAATTTGGGGATGTAAACATTTATACAACAAATTATTTTTAATAATATTTTTGAATTTAAAAACTTTTTTAAATTTCCATCTTTTTATTTAAGAATAGTCGACATTAAATGATTAATTTATAAAAAAAAGTTTAAAAAAAAATTAGTTACTGATTCTAGAAATATATACTTGCGATTAAAAAATAAACTCTAATAAGAAAACAAAACTAAAATATTTTATATCTAAAATGTGGTTTTACGAATGTTTTACACCGTTTTTAATGAATTTTTCTTTAATTTACAATTAAAATATTATGAATTCTGTTTCTATTTGTTGTTATTTTCAAATTTCAAAATCACTTAAAATAATTTGGTTTACAAACCCCACATGAACAATACTATAATTACGTATAAATATGTCGAAGGTTTTTTAAATCAGTGAAATTACAAATTACTTCAATTCAAGAACTTTTCAAGAACAAGTTCTTTTTCTACTTCTTCTCAAGGTTTTTTCATTTTAATTATATAATTAATTTCTGTGGTTATCTGATGTTAGGTAAGGTTTATCAAAAAAAATTCCTCCCATTTGATTAAAAGTTTTACAACAATTTAGATTTTGAAAACATCTAACCTTTTCCATGTCTCTTACCTAAATACTTGTTAAACGTCAAAAATAATTCGCTTGTTTAATTCCAACTCAAATCCATTTGCAAATACTTACACCATAACAATATTAACTGGATTTAAAAAATTTTATTTTATTTATTTCAATATTCATTGAAATTATATTAAATCTTTGTCACAAAATCTCGTTGGTGACCAAAAATAATTTAAATATTAAATATATAACAATATCAAAATAAATAATATTACTTGTGTAAATAGTAAATAACAATAGAAAGTATTGTAATCACATCAAATAACAACCACAATTCGTTGCCATGAAGTACGTTATATAGTCACTTATGTCGTTTGGAGTATACTTTTAAATCTCACAAATGTTAATCACTTTGTTTAAAGTATTGTTTTTATTCGATTTTATTTAATAATCAGCTTGTAACAGTTAATATTATCAGTTAAACTTAAATGACAGTCCAAATAAAAATTAATCAATTAGAATTTCAACAAATCAACATTCTGCTGTTAATATTTCAAGATGTTCCAGAATAACTTATTAAACATTGAAATGCATTACATTAAATTAATGATTTCTAATTAAATACAGTGAAATTTAATGCAAATTTATACTCGTAATAATAAATAAGTAGTGCATAATTGTTTATAATTTTCCATTAACATCAAAGATAAATTATTTAAGCTCTGATGATTACATATGTTTTGTTTTTATTTTTTTGCATATATCACCAATTTGCATATTAAACTTAATATTAATTAATATTTAAAATTAAATTTAAGTACTTTTTCTTTTAAATATTAATTTTTATTGCATTTTAAAATGCACTTAATTGTATCAAATTTTAAATTTATTTTTATAATATCATTTTAAATTTAAATTTAAGTTTTTCCTTAAAATACGTAAAGAAAATTAAGTGAGTTAAAATGTCAAAAAAATGTGACATAATAAGGCACAAGATATTCAAATGCTAATATTCAAAAAACATGATGCAACAAACTTGATACTACTATAAAAAACAGTAGGTTTTTATAAAAGTTTAGATTTTACTTCAGAAAATCGGAGTTTTGTAAAATTTGACAAAGGCTAATTTAAGATTAAATAACTTTTTGTTAAAGTATTTGATCTCTTCTAGGTTAGTACTGTCATTGTGAAATATTTCATAATACTGAGTTACTTTAGACAATTTTTGATTACTTTGACAAATAAGTATTTAAATTACGTTTTGTATAAATATTATTTTTTAAAATATTTCTATCCAAGCTATTGTAAAATTCAATAATATCCTTTACTGTTACATAAATTCTATTATTTTTTAAATTTAAATTAATTTTAAAGAGTGCTACTGCCGATTACCAAATGTCATTATTTAACAATTTCGATATTAGTTGTTTAAAAATTAAATTATTTAAACTTTTAATCTGTTTGGTAAGGTTCCTACTTATAAAATAGTTATTACTTACAAACTTATTATGCCCGTATAACTATTAGTCAAAAGAGTAAAATAAATTTGCCATTACGTTCGTGACGCAAAGAAGGAGGAGGGTAGATATAGACTCAAGTGTATGGATCGGATCAGGATTGAAAAATAAATCGATTTAGCTATGTATATCCGTCCGTCCGTTCGTCTGTCCAAAAAATAAAAGAGCTAATATTTTGAAAATTTCACAAATTCGTTTTTATGCAATAGCGGTCATCGCTATTTAAATCCAGCCATTTGGGTTCACGGGTTCGAGTACTTGCCATACAACTTCTGTTTTTATATTAGCATTACTCTGTACTTATTTAAGCTGGGTGTCTGAAATTTTGCCAAAAGTAGTTTAGTTTTATGGTCAAAGTTTCTGCAAAATTTAGTTGGTCCACTGCAAAGGGTTCGAGTAGCTGCCATACTACTTCTTATTTTATAAGCATATGAACTATGCCTAATAAAGCTAGTATGTTTGAAATTTTGCCAAAAGTAATTATGTTATATCGTTATTATATAACGATAATGTTTATATAACGATCATACGGGTATCCCAAAGTTGACACAGTCTACTCTACTACACTCTTCCTCGTTTAATATAATATTGTAAAGATCTTTATTGTACCAACCACTGATAATTTTTGATTACAAATTGTTTTAATTAATCAAACTTCATGGTATTGTTGTCAAATATATAGTTTTGGTACAACAAAAATAAATCAAATAAATATTAGTCCAAAAAATATGTTAAAGTATAAAATAAAACACGAAAAAGTGACATCATCGCATAATGGCACCTCAACAAAGCATGTTTTTTCCATGCCCAAACATGTTTGCGCAGAGTTTGAAGAAAATCGAGAACGAAATTTATCATGAGTCACAATTTTTCATTAACCATTAAAGAATTAAATCAGTTTGTAAATGAAACCTATAATTGTTCAACTCTATCACCCATTTTCTTTTTGCACAATAATCAAAGCATTACAAATATTTCGAATTGAACATTAAAACTAATTTTTATATTATTTGCAGGGATTATTTTGATAATAAAAACTTGAAATTATTGTGTCTTAAAATCATGTGAGCATTAATTTGAAAATTATTATCAAAAAATTCCTATTACCACAATTTTCAGTTTACCTGCAGTAATACGTCTAATGTTTATATTAATACCAAATAGTAATACCAAATGTAATTGTATAAAGGGTTTTTAATTTAAAATAAAATTTTATATGTATTTATCTAAACCTTTGTAATATCACCTACACATCAAACTTCTTAAAATGAATTTAATATTAAATAAAACTTATAATTTACATATATCTGATTACTGATATAATAATTATATTTACTTTAACTATTTACTTTACTAACTTTACCATGTTTATATGCAATTAAATTAAATTAAATTTATAAAATGGAATTCTTAAAATAACAACCGATACTTGTACTATTTTGTAAAACTCTATGTAAGTAATTGGAATTTTTAATACAATTTATATTGCAGTTTCTTTATAATTTACCTTGAATATAAAATGGTTAATAAAAAGTTTGTATTGCTTTTCTTTGGATTAAGTACATTTTATATTGTTAATACTGGTACTTATTTTAAAATTGTGGATGCGGAAATATTGTATACAATTTGTTTTTTTTTTGCTCTTAAACTCCTCTTTCGAAATTAGCAGAATTATTTTCATTATAAAGTTTTTAAGTTGCTTTTATAGTTTCATTACAGAGATGAGTACAAAATTGTTTGATAAAATTGTTTAATAAAAAGATATTTAAATTTACAAATTAATTGCTTTCATCTTTATTTTTAATTGTTTTCATTTTTCAAAATAAACATGAAAATAATTAATTTGTAAATTTAAATATCTACTGGAAGATTTGAATATCTACTGCAGCCACTAGAACGCACTGCAGCAACTAGCCATAGAACGCAGCAAATTTTGCAGCAACTAGCCATAGAACTAAACTATTTTTGGCAAAATTTCAGACACCTAGCTTCAATAGGTGTAGAGTAATGCTCATACAAAACAAGTGATGAAAAAAACCAAGGGTTTTTAAAAAAGCACATTTTCAAAATAATAGAGTGTTTCATACTGAGTATTTTATCGGAATATAATGTTGAAGCTTCAATGTTAACGTTTAATTTAAGAAATATATACGTTGGTGACTAAGTTACTACCTACTTACTTATAGAAACAGTAATTTTTTTAATTTTTAAGTCCTAATAGCCCCTCTATGGGGAAGGTTGTCCAATTTTTTAAGGATCTAATCCTCACTAGGTTCAAGGAATTAAATTGTGAATTCTACCAAAAATTTGGAATTTTATTTAGAATTTTACTATATAAGCAAAAATGGTTAAAACAGACAGACACTATCTTCAATTTAAAGAACCGCTTTTAAATTTAAGAAAATCTTTTAACATATGTTAAAGTATAATGTTGGACCTTCAAATTCTGTATATTAACGAAAAAAAAATTGAACAGGTATTCAAGTTACAGGTGTTTAAAAATAGCAAAATTTCAATTTTCGAGCCCTTATAGCTGCTAAACAGGGGACGTGACAAACAAATTTTGTTAACCGACTCCTACTAATTTCTAAAGTTCTAACTTCTCCTAAAATTTCAAAACCCTAGCTTAAACCGTTTATAAGATATGTGGGGCCAAAAATTTTGCAAAAATTGAGTTTTGCATAATGGTAAATTTTAGTACCGTATGGCAACTCTGTACATTTTAATGATGTATTTTTGGAAAGCCTAAGAAATCAGTTCTCTTCTGCTTTATTAAGATTGAAAATATAGCTAACAGAACTCTTATTATACCAATTTAAATATAGGGCTTTTTAGGAATTTGTGGGGGTTGTAGGTTCGTCACCCTTCAAAATTAAGAAAAACCTTTGACACATGTTGAAATATAATTAAAGAGCTTTCAATTTTGTAAATCACAAAAAAAAAATTTGAACAGGTATTCAAGTTACAGGTGTTTAAAAATTGCAAAATTTCAGTTTTCGCGCCCTTACAGCTGCAAAACAGGGGACGTGATAAAAAAATTTTGTTAACCGACTTCTACTTATTTCTAAGGATCTAACTACTCCCAAAATTTTAAGACCCTAGCTTGGCCCATTTAGAAGATATGTCTAGCCAAAAATTTTGCAAAAATTGAGTTTTGCATAATGGTAAATTTTAGTACCGTATGGCAACCCTAAACATTTCTCTTTTAAAAATTTATAAAGGCTATAAAATCAGCTAACTTTTGCCGTTTTCAGATTGAAAATACATTTAATAGAACTCTTGTTATAACAATTTGAATATAGGGCTTTTTCCAACTTTGGGGGGCTGCAGCTCCGTAAAGGTGGGGCTACGGAAAAAAATTCTTCTACGAAATTATTTTTTTTTGTAATAGCTACTCGTGGTTAAAATTTCTTTTCTCTATTTCAAACGATGTAAAAGTTTTTGTAAACATACGGACAGACGGACAGACGGACGGACGGACAGAGTGAAGCTATATAGACACATTTTTACAAAATTTTTTGAAAATGTGCTAAAAAGAAGTTGTATGGTTGGTACTCGAAACCGCGAACCAAAATGGTTGGATTTCAATAACAATGACTGCTATTGCATAAAAACGAATTTGTGAAAATTAAAAAATCTTAGCTAATTTATTTTTTGAGTTATCGTGATGATGCAATTCATTTCAAAATTCAGGAAGATAATGAAAAAGGGAAAATTCTTGTTGTACCAAATTTCAGATTTATATCTTTATTAATTACGAAGATACGCTCATTAAACCTTATAGTAGGTTAATGCGTGGTACCTACAAAACAACTTCAATTAATCCACAAATTTAGGGACATGGAAACAGGACCGAAAATTTTGTACATCAAATTTAAAGTACTATCTTTACTAATTTCGAAGGTATGCTTTTATTGTTTTGGAGGTATATGAGTCATTCTAAGCCTTTGTTAGTAAGAATATGTTTTTTTAACCATCATTTTACATCGTTCACCTTAAATAAGTATGTGCATAGAGATATATATTAAATATGGTATGGTGCTTGTAAGCACCAACAGGAAGTAAGCTGGATGTGGAAATGAAAACATGTTTTTTATAAGGATCAACCCTTGAGTCGGTTTCAATGTCTATCCCTTCGTACTATAACATACACGATAACTCAAAAAAAAATGATACTATTTTGAAGACATTATACTGTAGGCTGAAAATGAAAGACGTGAATCTAGTAAAGCGCAAACGAGTATATCTCCGAAACCAATAAAGATAGAACTTTTAATTTTGGTACAAGGCGTTTTTTGCCCTTATTTTCCAAATTTTATATATATTTTCCCAAATCCCTTTTATATTTCTAGTTAGCTGAGGAACGGTGATATAGGTACCAACTCCACATTTCTCAAGAACTAACAAGCACTTTTATATTCTAAAATAATAATGAATTCTTTTTTATCTCAGTTGCAGTATTCTTTCATATTACTTTTTTGTTTCTGAAAATTGAATTGATTAGGATTTAGGATTTGGGTAACTAGAATAAAAGATTTCATAAATTATAAAAATCGATATTCGAATATTTAAAGTTTTTGCAAAACTTTGCATTCTTTAATATTCTTTAACTTTCATATTTTGACTTAACACTGAAATTTTCAATTAAAATGCTAAATAGTTATCTCATTTTTTCGTACGTATGTGATCAATAGTCACGGATATTTTAATAAAGATATTTCATTTGTAACACATCGATCTAAATATGATATACAGATCAGCATTGAAAAGTAAATCGATTTAGCTAAATGTGTCTATCAGTCCGTTGGTCTATCAGTCAGCACGGTGATTGAAATACTAACAACTAGAGCTTTGAAATTCACTAAATTTTTTTCCCAGAATGTTTATAGGTTACCTAATATTTATGTTAAAATTGGAACATAACTTCCAATACACATTTTTAGGACCAGTTTTAAATACCTTAAAAACTCATTTCACGAGATAAGCAATTTTGCGGATTTTTAAAATATTTTGATTATGTTCTTGGGAAGGTTCTATGCAACGTTCTCAAGCCAAATGTAAAGTTATAGTTGAAATGTTTTGGCAAATTTAAAAGTTATGTTGATCGACTTTTGAAGAAATTTATGAATCAGTTATCTAAAAGTTGGCAGGGACAACTATAATCTTCCACGTTTTAAATAAAATTTAAATTAAATCAAAAACTTTTTCTATCCTCTTTTGTTCCAAAAACAATATATAAATAACACTTGTTGTCAACACAGATGTGCAACGCTTTCTTAAATCGCTTTTAAAAAAGTCATTGAATAACATTAAAACAAACACAATCATTATTTAATATTTAAATAATATTCATGGAAAACTACCACTAAAATAATATTTGAATTAAAAAACTATAAGAACAATGCAATTTTATTATGGGAGTGCTATGAAAGCTCGTGTCCCAAAATCTTAAAAAAAGGATTAAAATCTCGTTTTGTAAATCGCTTTATTAAAATCTGATTTTATCGAAATGCCGCGTTTTTTAAAATTCCGTTTTGGCAAAATATCTTATTAAAATCTTTTCAAAATTCCATTTTAGGAGAAATCTTAGGGTTAAAGTTATTATCAAAAATTTTCCATTTTCGATCATTTTTATAGCATGCAAGCATATGCGATTTGTACTTAATAAAAAAGGTTTATTGTAATATGAAGGGGCTTCGGGACGAAAGCCCTCGCTATTTTAAATGCTTGAATGTTCCAATTTTTTTTTTTTTTTTTTTTTTTTACCTGACCTCCAATACTCCTATATTTCTTGGGCATTCACCAAAATAGGCTTAAGTTCTTTTAATCTTTATATTCGCTAATTATAATTAATTACTTGGCTGACGCTGTTGTATTATGAATAGTTACACAAATCAAAGGCGGAGTCTTTACCACTACGCTTTTTGTTTTTTTTTTAAGCGCTAACTGTTCAACTGTTAGGCTAATAAGCTTGTATATACAATAGGTACAAGGTAGGCCTTGTAACATGTAGAAACGTCTTAGATTTTCAATAGATACAACTCTATTTTTGTTTTTATTGTAATATATTTTGTATTTCAGTTATATAGTACTCTATATCTGTGAGTTATATTATTCGATTAAATTTTTTGTTTATATTTTGCAGTATATTTTTGCTTTATTTAAAGATATATAATTATTAATTATTGATTATACCCAATGGCGAATGGTAGCTGGGTCGAGTCGAAAACCAGAAAAGTTTTTTCACTTTCGCTAGAATTCGAACCCAGGCCTTTCGGCATGAAAAGTCAGCACTCAACCACTGTGCCACCCAGCCGTTCGATTGAATGTTCCAATATGAATAAAAAATATGAGAAAAAATATGTTTCAATATGAATAAAAAATTACGAGAGATTTTAGAATTGGAAAAAAAATCCACAAAAAACTGAAATTTTACAAAACGGAATTTTAAAATATGAATATTCGCACGCAACCCCACTATAACATTCGAGAGAGCATTTGAAATTTAAATCTTATTAAACCAACCAAGTAAATTTTTAATATTCTATAAATATAATCTTTATAGAAATCGATTGAACTTTATTTACAATTGTAATATAATGTTTCAATCTTTTTCCTAAACTGAAAATGCCACGACCAAAAGAACCAATTGCTTACTGGAGAATCATTTAAAAACAAAAAGGTATTGAATAGAATTGAAGTTCGCTGTAACATCATCCATGAAAGTAAAGACATAATGTGGGGAATTTTATGATTGCATTTTATAGCCGGGAACACCATTAAATAAAAGCATTACAAAACAAACTGTCAAAATTCAAAGGATGTGGAAAGGAGAGAGAGAGAGAGAAAGAATAGATAATTATTCGATTGACTTAAACTGTAACGGTAGATTTTTGTAATATCATAAAATTTTATATGGATACTCGTATTCAAATTTTTTTTCTATTTTTGATCGTTGCATATTTGTATAAACCGTTATATTTTTTACTTGTTTAACTTTTTATTGCAAAATATGTAACAGTTGTGTTATAAATTTTTTATACTAGAAAGCTTTTTATTTCCTTTAAGTTTGCCGTAGGGAATACTAGACACTTTGTATTTTTGGTTAACTGTTTGCCTAAGATTAAGTACTCGTACTTCTTATTAAGCAATATAAAAATAAATTTACAAAATGCAAGAATACTCGTATTGCGAATTTCTACAATGTATATAAATTCTTATAATAAATCCTATAGAGTATAAAAAAACAGACAATAATAAAAACAGATTATGTTGTAATATAATATATTACATGAATAACACTTTAAATTTATCTATAGATATATTGACTCAAATTTTTCGGTTTTTGAGGAGGACATTATAAATTAAAAGGGATGGGAATTAAAATAAATTATTTGTAGAAATTAAATAATAGAATGGAATTGTAAAAGAATATTTCAAAATATAAATTTAAATATATGTATATTTTAATGCTGAAAGATTTCAATAAACCGAGAATTTAATAACTGCTGGTTTTACTGCTAATCCCCTATAATATTCTTATGGCATGGCAAATCAAAACATGATTTTTTTACAAAACATGACATTGTTTTAAAATAATTATATATTTTATATAATAATTTGTTAAATAAATACTATTCTCTGCATCTTGCACTAAGTACTAATTCTCCTTTTGTGTCCAGTTCTCACCATTCTCCTACCTTTCCAGTTTCGGATGTTTCTATGCCACGATATTTGTTTTCTACCTATATTTCTCTTGCCTTCTATTTTACCTTGTATTATTAGCTGGAGTTGTTCATATTTAGGACCTCGTATAATGTAACTTAGTAACTTAGTTTTCTGCACTTGAAAGTTAGAACCAATTCACCATTTATATTTAGCCGTCCGAGAACTTCTTGTTTTGTAACTCTGTCTGTCTATTCAATTTTCAATATTCTTTTATAATACCACATTTCAAACGCTTGTAATTAGTTTAACGCCGTCACTTTTAGCGACCACGATTCTACTCCAAACCACACACAGACATAACATGTTAAGTACCTTAATCAGAGTTTGATGTTTATTTCACGATTATACAGTACGTTTTTATGTTTAACAACGGAACTTCTTGCCATTTCATTTCTACATCTTACTTTCTTATTTGAGGTTCAACCCTCATCAAGTTGACAACCCAAATATTTAAAATTCAAAACGCGTTCTATATTTTTGTTATTAATTGCAATAACACCGTTATTGACGAAGCTGTTGCGCCCGCTAACTTTCATGAATTTTGTCCTTTTGATGTTCATATAAAGACCTTGGTTATTGTTATGCACATAAAACGTGTCATGAGCTAATTAATTGAGCTAGTGGCTTCTTGGAAAATATTTTAAGTGTACAAATTGAATAGTAATGCGACAAAATGCATCCCTGTCGGACACCTTTATTTATTTGCAGGTTACCTGATGTGAAATCGTTAATTTTAATTGCTGCAGTCTGGTTCCAATAGACATTTTTGATCCACTGAATGTCCTTGCCATCGAATTACCTATTTCGGAGTATATCTACCATATTGTCATGCTGTACTCGGTCGAACGCTTTTTCATAGAGTCTGCAGGGTAAATATGGCTTCTTGTTTTTCCATTCCATCTTTGAACCCAAGTTGTGTGCTCCCACTGCTGACTCGCATTGTATGCAATCGATTATGTATACCTTAAAAGAGTGTAAAAGGAAAACAATAAAATAACGAGGAAGATTATAGTTGCCCTTGTCAACTTTTAGATACCCGTGCATACCCACTATGATGTATACAATAAAATAAATCGTTACTTATTTCTCTTAAGCTATTATATATATTACAAAAAAAAATTTTACTCATTATCCCATAATTTTTGCTTAAAAAAAAATAAATAAACAAACTTTGTATGGCAGCTGCCTGAAAATGGGGCCGTAATATTTTGAAAATTCATATAAGTGCTGGATCCATTATACAACTAAGCGTGTAAAATTTTCATCCTCGTAGTATAATTAGTTTTGAAGAAATTCATATTGGTGCAAAAAAGTTGTATGGCAGCTCCCCGAAGCCTTGGTCCGATTTTAACCAAAAACAATAGGGTACCTAAAAAATGTCTAAAAATGACTTTGTGTGAATTTCAAAACTCTAGCCCTTTTAGTTTTTGAGTTATAGTGCTAAAACACGGACGGACGGACAGACACACATAGCTAGATTGATGCTGATCCGATACGTACCCTTGACACTATATCTAGCACGTCTAGATCGATGCGTTACAAACGGAGGAGCAATTTTAATGTACCCGATGTCATATATGTATGTATAAACTGGTATAAAAACTCCAACATTATATACTTATTTTTTTTTACCTTATAGAACTCTTGTTATAAAAAAAATTAATAAAAATGTTTTACATAAGTAAAACAATCCCAGAGATTCCTTAAAGATTTCAAAAATTTTATTGTTGTTTATTGTAACAAAAAAACTTTTGTTATGCAAATTATAAAATTTATATGGCTGAATAGATTTATTTTAATTTTCTGATATATTTTATTATTTACATCAGTATTATTGTTTACAACAATTTAATTAAAATAATGATGGTCGTAAAATTTCTTATTGCCATCTTTGCGCGTTTTGTGCCCAAAAATGGTCTTTCAACATAATTTCATTTTTACGATTAGAAAGTCAGCTTGTATAAAATTGTATAAAGATAATAAATCAGCTGATTATTAGTCTATTAAACAACAATTGATTTAAAATTTTTAATTTTAATTAAGTATCAATTAATAGTCTACAAGAATTGGTAAATTTATGAATTGTAGGCTTCTCGAAATTTGTTAGAGTTTTATTAAATTGTATCGAATATTTAGTTTAGAATAGAGCATTTGCGTGAAATGTATAATAAATAAAATTAATGTAAAATTTGAGTTTTGTATTAACTTTACTAAATTTATTTATTTTCCCAAATACAAGTATTTTCTTCTACGAAATGCAAACTTCTTTAGTGCTTGTACTCGAATTAAATAGAAACACAAAATTACATCCGGACTATCCTTAATTTTTATTGATTGGTAGAAATTTAATAACTTTTAAAATTTCCACAGTTTATTAATATATATGCACATAGATCCTTATATGGGGGCCTAAAAACTCCACAGTGTTTATTAATCTATTAAATAAATTATTTTATAATTTTATTCATTTTTGGGTGAAACCAAATTTTATTACTTTTTTTGGTGGCGCGAAATAAAGCCATACGAAATAAAGCCATAAAATGACATTATGGCTTTATTTCGCATTCAAATGCGAAATAAAGCCATTTCGCCAATTTTTTCGCGTATGGCTTTATTTCGCATTTGAATGCGAAATAAAGCCATATCATTTTCTAAAATTTTACGAAATAAAGCCATATAGTAAAATTGATACAAATTCTAGTTTAATAGTAAACAAAGTAAAAAAAAAATAGAAATTGATAATTAAGTGCAGTTATAAATGATAAATACAGGGTGTTTCGCTAATAACCTGCCATAGAACTAGGGGTTATTCTAGGGTTCAAAACCATTATTAATCATTACCCCCCCGCTAACTGAATTATTGAAGCTAGATTTTGAACCCAACACTAAAATGAAAAGAATGGTATAAGAATTCGGATACCTAATTCATTCAAAAAATTAATAAGTTCCTAATTTTTTTTAATACACTGTAATAAAACATGTTAAATAATATTATATTTTCATTACGGGGGCTGCCGCCCCCGAACCCCCGCTAACTCAATTATTGAAGCTAGATTTTGAATCCAACACTAAAATGAAAAGAATGGTATAAGAATTCGGATACCTAATTCATTAAAAACATTAATAAGTTTCTAATTTTTTTAATACACTGTAATAAAACATGTTAAATAATATTATATTTTCATTACGGGGGCTGCCGCCCCCGAATCCCCGCTAACTCAATTATTGAAACTAGATTTTGAATCCAACACTATAATGAAAAGAATGGTATGAGAATTCGGCATAGCTATTTCATACAAAAAATAATCAACCCTAATTAATAAATATAAATATTCTGGAAAAGGGGGCAATCCTGCTTTTGAATCCAACTCCAAAATCCCTCCTAATTGAGAATCCCACATATACACGTATATATAAATATTCTGGAAAAAGCGTAAAGCCCTGCTTTTGAATCCAACTAACAATCCCACATATACACATATATAAATATTCTGGAAAAAGCGGCAATCCTGCTTTTGAATTCAACTCTAAAATCCCTCCTAATTGAGAATTCCACATATACACATATATAAATTTCTGGAAAAAGCGTAAAACCCTGCTTGTGAAACCAACTCTAAAACTCCTTCCTAACTATTTAAATAAAAAAGTTTGGAAAATTAAATTGCTTCTATTTTCACAAATAAAATTACATTTTTAAATGCGAAATAAAGCCATATGGCTTTATTTCGCAATTGAATGAGAATTAAAGCCATACGCGAAAAAATTGGCGATATGGCTTTATTTCGCATTTGAATGCGAAATAAAGCCATAATGTCATTTTATGGCTTTATTTCGTATGGCTTTATTTCACGGCGCCCTTTTTTTGCCCAAAAAAATTTTTATATAAAATTGATTTAAAATAATTACGAACTCCACCAATATTCATATCAACTTGATAATTTTATTTTCATAATAAAATGGCACAGCATGCAAAATTAGGTATATTTAATAAGAAAATGTTTGTCAAGTGCTTACTAATGCTCAATTTATATTAAAATGTTGGAAAATAATGTAAATAAATACACATTTTTATTTTTAGCACATTTAAACAAAAGAATTTAAAAATGTCTATATAGTTTTATTCTGCCTGTCCATCCGTCATGGAAAATAATTTCATGTAACAACTTTTTTTACAAATTATATTTAGAGCCTTAAAAACTAGTATAAGTCATTGAAATTTTTTTTTCAGTTCCACTATTTAGAAGCTGTAAGGGTTCCACAATTGATATTTTGCCTATTTTAAAAAAAACAACTGTAATTAAACAGTAAAAATTTTTTTAAAGTCGTATACAAAAAATAAATCTCAAATATTATATCTTAATACTCAAGAGGTTCCTTAAAATTGAGGAAAGTGTCATAATTTTTAATAATTTTTGATTATAAAATAAAATTCAAAAAAACGATCCATATATACTTGCTTCAAAAGTCACAATTTAATTTCTAGAACCGGAAAAGTTTGAACCTCTCTATTCTAGAGACTTTCTAAGACTATCTACCAAGTCTTAAAAATTAAATATTTGTTTTTTTTTTTTAAATCAGTAACTTAGTTTGGCATAAAATATGATATTTAGGTTTGATATTTTAGTTGCTGGTCATGTAAGAATTTTCATTTTATATAAAAATATTTTGTAAAAAGGGATTCCCCTGTTTTTTAATCCAACTCTAAAATCTATTCTTATCAGAATGTCATGCATGTGCATACACATAAATATCCTCAAAAAAAAGTACGCCTCTGATTTTGAACCCACCTGTCAATCTACTTCTCATTATTGTAAATATTTTGAAAACAGAACAATTAATATTGTGGAATGAACAAAACAATTAATATTGTGGAATGAATGAATTAAATAAATAAAGTATTATCATTTACATTTATAAAGATTTTTTACCCAAATCTAAATCGTTGTGTAGTTTTGGAAATGTGTCTTTTTAAAACCCTTGGTTTTTTCCGCTATAAGTTTTAATTTATTACGTAAACCATTAACATAACCTCTAATTTACAGTAGTTTTTTTCTGAAAAATTTGACAAAAAATTTAAAATTAAATTACAAATTGCGTGAATTCTAATATAATTTATTATTAATGTATTCTATTAGAATTGTTTAAATGATTAGTACGAGTATAGTTCTAATATGTGATAAACGTTTTTTATATTAATCAAAAAAAGCGGAAACCTTTTAACATTCTGCATGGTATATATGATATATATTTGTAACAATGAAATTAATTTGAAAGGACTTTTATTTTTGGAATATTTTAATATTTTTAAAATATATCATTATTTTTATTGTGAAAATTAAACATTTAAATTTAATCAATGAGAAATTTTGATTTAATTTAATATTTTATGTTATTTAAAAGGACCCGTTGCAATCAGTTGCTGTTGTTGAGGTTTTTAGAGCTAGAGATGTGGGATATGAACATAATATTAAATATAACTTAAATGTTTTTTTTAATATAAGGCTGCACCTTCTTCTGAACTTTTTCCAATCTAAGTTTCAATAATTTTTCCTTAAAACATTAGCATCCTCACCATCATCATTATTACGATCATCATCATCATTATTATCATCATCACCATCATCATCATCATCTTCCTCATCATCATCATCTTCCTCATCACCTTTTACATCACCATTATCACTATCACCAGGGGTTGACACTCAGGAGATCTAAAATTTATATACTTTTCCATAATGCTTGCTTCCTTCCGCTGGTAAAAACACCCTCCCAAATATACCATTAAAATTTTAATAGTTCTGAATTAAAAAAAAAAACTAAATTTTGTAATGTACTCTACAATAAAAATAATATTTTAAAGTAAACAATGAATGTCATTATTGTTTCCTTTTCTAATTCAAAAAATGTCAAAAAATAAATTTCATACTATTCAAATTTAAGTATTACCAACATAAAAATCTGTTTCATCTTTTGTCTTACATAAAGTACATAAAATTATAGACATGATACGATAGTCTTCGCTTTTACTTCGCTCGAGCGAATTAGAAAAAGAAGGTGATAGTTTATTTGATTTTTATGATTTTCCCAAAACAAATTTCGACCCAAATAAATTGTAGACCCAAAATAAATTTCCTAGTGTCCAAGATATATTTTTACCTGCGCCATTTAAATGTCATTGTAATATAATACAAATTTTATAACCTGTTTAACCACTTTTTATAACCACTTATGTAGTTGTCAATTTTGATATAATTTGCAAATGTAACCGTCACTGGTTACCCAATAATGAAATATTTTCAAATTAATACTTTTCAAAATAAAAATTTTTAAATTTTAATTTTGTGTGTTATTTTTATAATACATGTTGTATCCTTCACGCAATTTGTAACTAAAATATATTTTTAATTTGCATAATATTTTATTTTTGACATTTATTGTTGATGTAATTAGATTTTGTCAAATTTATTAGTAAGTACTCGTATACAATTACTTATATTTTGAAATTAATAAAATATAACACAGGATATATAAATACAATATATGCTTTTAAAAGCCACCAGCACCCTGAAATTCGACTCTGTTTGTGAATTCATTGTTTCATTAACACAATTTAAATTAATTGAATTAAAATGTCAAACATGATAACAGAAGATATTTTTTGTATACCTTGGAATGTAATTATTTTTTTGCGAATTTAAATTTTTATTAATAATTTTTATATATGCCAAAAAATTTTTATATTTCTATGAGCTACAGCCTCTAAACTCAACACTTTTTATATCCGCAGGTTAAAATATAAAATACATAGTTTTGCAATACAGTATTTTCATTAAACGTTATGCGAAACTAAATTTTTGCAAAATTTAGATTCCATAATAATTTCAACTGGAGATTTGAAATTTTAGGAAGAAGTTAGATTACAACTTCTGTTTCTTACGAGCTGTAGGGTTTCAAATATTAAACATCGCTATTTTTAAATATCCATAGCTCGAATCGCTGTTCAAATTTCTTTAAAATTAAAGCTCTTATATTATAGGTAGTAAACAAAAAAATGGTCTCTTTCTTTTTACATAATTAATTCTAAGAAAATATGCAGGTTTTGATACCATTCACAATTTTAAAAACTCAAAGCTGAACATTTGATAGGAAGTTGATATTTGACAATCAGTTTGACAATTTTACATTGATCTGCTTAGAAAAACAAACTTAAAAGTTTTCTTCTCTGAAACATATGTAACTTAGGCACATATCTGTATTTTTCCAGCTTTATATTATGGAAGCTTTATAATAACGTTAATATGAAAGCTCTAACATTTTTATTTAACATATGTGAACATCTGATTTTGTTTGACATATGTAATCAGCGGATTTATTTGACATAATATGTTAACAGCGAAAAAAGCGAGCTGGCTGCAATACCTCTTCGTTTAACAGATCTAATTAGATAAACAGTTTTGAGAAACAGTATTCCTGAAACTACTGAATTTGAAAACGTTCAACCGATTGATTTAAAAAAATGCAATTTCGTATTTTTATATGAACTTAAATTAGTGTATGATTAAGCCCAGTATACGAAAAAATGTTAAGATGTTAAGTTAATAAAGGAAGTTAAATTAATCCACCTTTTGCAGTAGTTAACTAATTTAGGACATTATAAAGCTCCAAAAATACTAGCATTAATAAGCCAGGTATCGGATATTTTCTAACACATGATTCTTAGGCACTCGAATTAGGCATCGAAATCTAAGAAGTACTAACCAGCTATTTGATGGAAAACTTTTCTATCGATTATTGAAACAATTTAACTAATTTACTGAGTTTACGAAAAACCATTATTCTGTTATCACTCTTTAATTCTCTTCTTACAGAATTTTTAATTTAAAGTTTAAGTGAAGCCTTAATTTTCATAAAATTAAATTTCAATTTGGATAATTTATATTCATAAATTTTATACATTAATATTAAAAAAAAGTGTTATAATGAAATATTCATTAGACATAATAACCAACTGAAGGTTGAATTAATTTATTTTATAATTATTCAAAAAACCAAAAGGCTGTATGAGAAAAGACCCCAAGCAAAAAATCCTAAAAACAACATGAAAAAAGTAAATCTGCATTAAATAAATTTGCTGTAGAAGATTTAAAATTTCCGTACAACCAACTGAATCTAATATTCATATATCCTAAAAAATACTTTTGAGGACTTTTTCCTCGGGCTTATTTTTGACATGAAAAATTTATTTTATTTAAATACAATTTTTATAAAAGTCTCTAGAAATTTTGGTGTTGGGTACAAATTTACTGAAATTTAGGAATTTTTTACATATGAAAAACCTCGCCAAAGTTTGGGGACTTTTTTCATACAGCTAAACCAAAATACGTATTAGAATGACTAACTCAAATTATTTCCTTTATTCATTTAAAAATCATTCTTTGAATTATATTTTATCCCAATTTTTTTTCTTAATTTTATGCGGTCAAATTTGAATAAATTAATTGAAATTTTTTTAATTAAAAGAAACTGCTAAAGGGTGACGTAATTATCGAATATTTATTCTTATAAAAAAATTTTTATTTTGTTATTTCTTTTAAAAGATTTAAAAAAAAAATTAATAATCAATTTTAGAGACAATGTTAATCATTAATTTATTCTTGAATTTGGGAATTCCCTAACCAAAAATCTGTTTTTTTATTAATTACTAATAAAAAATATAATTTATTTTTTATTATAATTTATTTAAAATTTTATGCTTTTTTTCTCTAAATTGCATCATAATCTTTATTAAGTTTATAAATAAGCTCTGCATAAGTAAAAGATGAAAAAGGTTTTAAAGATGATTGAAGGTTTCTGTATATCTATGTTGCTATATGCTATTAATCGAATTTTGTTTATAAATTAATTAATTTTTTTTCATTCTGATGCTAAAAATTAACTTTAACCCCCAATTTCCAATGTTGTATCAGGAGTCATTTATTACTCGTATTATTTCTAAGCTTTTTAAACTAGGCTTTAACGTATTAATTTGAAAATATATCTTAGGTGGGCAATGCTTTTAGCACATTTATAAATATTTTTAAAAAAGTGTGCCAATATAATTTCACTCTAATCATCTGTCTATATGTTCCGGTATAAATTTTAAACAGTTAGAAATAAATCAAATGGTATTGAACTAAGTCAACGAGTATTAGTATCTTTAATATGGAAGAAGCGAACAGCAGCTGCTTCTAGAAGTTTTGTAAATCTATGTATAATAAAAATATATATTTTCCCTACAGTATTTAAATTTACCGTTATTTTAGGGGATAAATGTTTAAGAGTCGACACAAATTTCTATGAATAACCCTAAAGCATTTCAGATCCTCACCCTATTTATATAAATTTACCAATTTGGCAACTATTTATGTTTGTCAACATTAACATAAACGGTTTATCATTATATTTTGACAAGGTGTTAAATACATGTAATGATTCTAATGTCAATATGTTATCATGTTATATTGACTGAGTTACACTCCAATGTTATGTATTGTACAGTTTACATTATCGAAGCTTTTAAAGTTAATTTTAAAAGTTTGGAAATAGATCTACTACAAAATTTTTTTGTAACATTAGAAAAAGGAGATCGTCACACAAACATCATAGGATAGATATCAAAGATAAGGTAAAACGAGTAGGAGTGTCGAGTAATCTGTGCCAACTCTAAGATAGGGGCACGAACATAATATTAATATTATATCATCCGGTTAATTACTTTTGGTTTATACAAAAGAAGAAGTTGTATGGCAACTACCCGAACCAATTGAACAAAATGACTGGATTTCAATAGCGATGACGACTCTTTTATAAAAACGAATTTGTGACGGATGAATAAATTAGACGGGTGAACGAATTAACGGATGGTTACACATATATAGAACGATTTAATTTTGGGTTCCATACGTGCAGTCATAGTTTAACAAATTTTTAGATTCACAGAAATTGGGTTGAGAATTTTGTATGACATCTTGCAAAAAATATGATACAAATTTCTGCGTCACAAACGTAATGGCAAAATTGGAATACCATTTGAACATACATTAATACGGGTTATTTATCTTCATTATCTAATGATTTGATCAAATAATGATTGTGTTTTGGTCTTAAATTTCTTTATTATGCTTGACTTAAACAAACATTAAATTCATAAATAAACCTAAAAAATCTAAACTAAACAATTCAAGTTTTTTATACCCGTATGACTATATAGTCAAAGGGTATAATAAATTTGCCATTACGTTTGTGACGCAGAGAAGGAGGGGGGTTATATATAGACTCAAGTGTATGGATCGGATCAGAATCGAAAAATAAATCGATTTAGCTATGTATGTCCGTCCGTCCGTCCGTCTGTCCGTTCGTCACCACGATAACTCAAAAACTAAAGCAGCTAGGATCTTGAAATTTCCGCAATTTCGTTTTTTTTGCAATAGCCGTCATCGCTATTTAAATCCAGCCATTTTGGTTCATGGGTTCGGGTAGCTGCCATACAACTTCTTTTTTTATATGAGTATTACTCTGTACCTATAACAGCTGCATGTCTGAAATTTTGCCAAAAGTAGTTTAGTTTCATGGCCAAAGTTTCTGCAAAATTTGGTTGGTCTACTGCAGAGGGTTCGAGTAGCTGCCATACAACTTCTTATTTTATATGAGCATTACTCTACACCTAATGAAGCTTGGTGTCTGAAATTTTGCCAAAAATAGTTTAGTGTAATGGCCACTGCAAAATTTGGTTGGCCTACTGCAGAGGGTTCGAGTAGCTGCCATACAACTCCTTCTTTTATATGAGCATTGCACTACGCCTAATAAAGCTGGTATGTTTTAAATTTTGCCAAAAGTAATTAATGTTTATAATAATAGTGATATAATGTTTATATAACGGTCATACGGGTATCCCAGAGTTGACATAGTCTACTCTACCACACTCTTCCTCGTTTTATTTAAAAACAAGTTTTTCATTAATAACAAGTTGCTTATTTTATGTTTTTAGTAGTGGACGTTCAATTAAAACCAAAGGGAATCTATATTTTTACAAATTTATCTCAATATATTTTTTTTAATAACATTTAAAATTAATTATGTAAAATTGATACTGTGTTTTTATTTGTTTTCTATGAAATAAGCATTTTGTTATGAGGTGCCATAATTAGTTCTATGATTTATAATTCTTATTTCTTAATATGTTGCAGAGCCAAAGACATTTGTGTCCAATAATTAAAAATAAAAGCAGATTTTAAATAATATTGAAAAATTTTACGTCTAAAATATAATGTACGCAAATCAATCAAAATCCCGATTTGAAAGCTTACTCTAAAAAACATATTCTCGAAATTTTCTTCATAACTGAGAAATTTCCCACAAATTCCAAACACACTCGAACTTATTAGACTCTGAGTAAAGGGTGATTGAATTTCCAAGTTTTCAAATATATATGCCATTACCACTGCTGGCGCCATCTAGTGGCCGAAAAGTGCATTACAACATTTTCGTAACATATTCTACTTTTTTACTTAAATCGTTATATTTTTCGATCGTTATATTACAATATACTTAAAACCGTCTCAGTGATATTGTAGAATATAGTATTGAAGAGAATAGTAGAGTAGACTGTGTCAACTCTGGGATACTTGTAAGACCGTAATATAAAAATTATATTATCCGGTTAATTACTTTTGGCAAAATTTCAAACATAACAGCTTTATTAAGTGTAGTGTAGTGCTCATATAAAAGAAGAAGTTGTATGCCAGCAACTCGAACCCTCTGCAGTAGACCAACCAAATTTTGCAGTAACTTTGGCCATTACACTAAACTATTTTTGGAAAAATTTCAGGCATCCAACTTAATAAAGTGTAGTGTAATGCTCATTTAAAAAAAGAAGTTGTATGGCAGGTACTCGAATCCGTGAACCAAAATGGCTGGATTTATGTAATCCGGTCCATACACTGAAGTTTATCTCCTCTCCTTTACAGAGTCCAAAACTTAATGGCAAGTTTGGTATTGTGTTTAAACTACATTAATGAGGGTGTAATTATAAAATCGGACAACCCGTCCACCAAAAAGTATCAAAAGTTAAATTTAAATTATAATTTAAAAAATTTTGTAAAGAAATTATCTTTGTACTTATCCCATACTCCATTTTCGCAGTAATTTTTTTAAAAAAAAAAACCTTTAAAAATTAAATAATAAAAAATCTTATCATATTCGATCCATTCAAATTTAATCATTAAATTGATTGCTTCAATCACCTTTTATTCTTTTTTCTAATATTTATTTAAAACGTTTATAAACTTCATTTCATTTTTCATTCAAACATTCAGTTCGTAAAATTGACCATTATTTATGATAATTTTAAGCTTTTCTAATAAATATTTCATTGACAATCAATTTTTATTTTATTTTAATAAAATTCATGATTTCGCTCTGAATAAATTTCTATACCCAGCCCTATCACATACCTTTTGTTCAATATTGATTCAATGGAAATAAATAAAATCGATGATAGTAAAATATATTATTAAAGCATAAAGAGAGTGAATAAATTATTACATGGTGGATTCTAAATTCTAAATCAAAAAATGAAATAAAATAGAAAGCTTAAAATGAAATCATAAAATTATACTTATGTGGTCGCATAAATGAAAAAATTAAAAAAAAATACTTATGTTTTATTTTTTAAAAGGTACTTAAGTTACCAGCTTTTTGCAACTTATTTTTAACAACATAAACAACTTGATATTAAATTTGTTTATTTTTATATACTTAACAATTTATTACTAAAATTTTTTTTTTTTAATGATACTGAAATACAACAAAAGGTGATAATTAATAATAAAGTGACAAAAGTGTCAAATGAAAAAAATAAACAATTACTTGATTTTCAACAATAGAAATCATTTTACATTTGTGAAATATGTCTCATAGAAATAGGTGCAAAAAACTCATAAAAGTGGAAATATTAAAAGATTATAAAAAATTATTTACATTTAATAATTTTTTTTATGACCAGTGTATTTAGAAATTGAAATAATAGCACTATAGTAAAAAGCCGACGCTTTGTTCATAAGTTAGATGGCGCTTAGTTTTTTCTATGGTATTTGTAAACTGACAAGTAATTACCGGGTAAATGGAAATAAGCTAGTCATCGAATAAAATTAGTAAGAAAGATCTATATGAGACTTAGCATATTAAGAACCCCTTACAAAACAAAAAACTAGAAGAAGATGAAAGTGGTTCGGGCATACAATCAGAAAAAATGACAGTGCTATACATAAAGTCTTACTTACTATGGAACCCCACAAGGAGATTCTTAAACAAAAGGAAGGTCCAGAATGACATGAAAGAGATCTGGGGTTTTGTTTCTGAAATAACCCCTGGCTTTTATTTCTTATTTACAAATCGAACATGATATCCCGGAGCCTTTTTCATGGCTCTGTCAAATAAATGAACAAAGGTAGATACAAACCTGAACAAAATTGAAATTTTTGCACTTGTTAAATATATTTTTATCCAAAATTTTTTTTAATTTTTTTTTTTAAAGTTATTTACAATGATGTGGCAACTCTTAAAAGTCCCAATACCAAAAGTATGATGGCATTAGTATATAAAAAAGATTGATTATTCAAAATTTTACTGACACAAAAAGAACACATAAATGCATCGGTAAATAAAACATTATTTAATAAAAAACGAGGAAAAGTGTAGTAGAGTAGACTGTGTCAACTATGGGATACCCGTATGACTTTATATAAACATTATATCATCCAGTTAATTACTTTTGGAAAATTTTTAAATGCACCAATTATTAGATTTTCAGTGATTTACAAGAAAAAATATAAGTTGAAAAGCAGCTCCTAAAACCTGTTTCAGTACATCGACTACAATTTATTCGGACGTTGGCCATTAAAGTTAACTACTATTGAAATGTAGTAATGGTGTTGCATGTCAACTACTCGAACCTACTGCACACTACCGAAACTAAATTTTACAAAACCTTTGGCCATAAAATTTACCTATTTTTAGCAAAATTTCAGACACCTCGCTTCATTAGGTATAGCATAAGACTCACATAAAAAAATAAGTTGTATAGTAACTACTCGAACCCACTGAAGTAGACAAACCACATTTTGCACAAACTTTGGCCATAAAACTAAACTATTTTTGGTAATAATTGAGACACCCTAGTACATTAGGTATAGAGTTATGCTCATATAAAAAAAGAAGTTGTATGACAGCTACTCGAACCCGTTTAGCAAACTGGTTGTATTTCAAAAGCAATGGCGGCTATTGCATAAAAGTAAATTGGTTTCAAATTGAGGGAAGCTACCATGCGGATGGACGGCACATTCATATAGCTATATCGAGTTACATTTCCATTCCGATCCGATCCATACCTTTAAGTCTATATCGACTCCTCTCTTTCTTTGCTCCGCAAACGTAAAGGCAAATTCAGTGTATCCTTATGACTTATAGTCATGCGGGTATAAAGAGAATGATATTATTATAGAATATAGGGGGTGTGGAATTTTCACATATAAATAGTTTTATAATATTTGTCTCTTTTTGCAATCATTTCACTTAAACATTATATGTTTTTGTTTTCGTATGCATGGTGTGTTCAAAATGAACTTGGTTCTCATTCTTTATTTTCTTTTTATAACATTGATATTAATCAAAAATTGCAATCGATTGGAAAAATATCATTGGTAAGTTATTCGTTTTTGTGAGAAGAAGAGATCAACCAGTCAGTAAATTATTTTTGTTGTGGCCATTACTTTTGTTATTATTACCTTGATGGTTTTACAATTTTGAGATTGATAGCTGTAATAAACGATGCTCATGTCGGGATCAAATTGATGAATAGTAAAGGTGAAGGTTAAAATACAAAATAATAACTTAGTATAATAGTTTGAATTTATTGATGACTGGAAAAATTTTTTGAAATTAAATTTGATTAAAATAATAATTGTATATTAATTACCAAGTGTAGTTAATTGGTCTGAACACAGTATAATCAACTTTAGGATAACTGATAATTGTGAATAACCATAAAGGTATAATAATAATTCAGACTGATTAGAAAAAATTCGCGACGATTAAAAATATAGGTTGTATTTATTTGTACACAATTATGACGATTTTCCAGTAATAGATTCTGGAATTTTTTCGCATATGATTGCAAGGGCTTCATTTTCTTTTTGGTTTTATACTCTTTCTGTTTGTAACGGGGTTTTTGGAGCATAGTATTTTGTTCTAATCCATTTGTAATTGAACCGATCCTATTTCACACGATGAAGCGTCTGATGAAATAACTGTTTTGGATTAAAAGGTTTAGGCATCGCAGCTTTAGTCTGTATTTTTAAAGTAAATTCACAATCAGTTATATAAATGAAATCTTTTAAAATATAATGTATTTAAGAATTAAAATGTAATCACCTGGCTTGTATAAGTTGAAAAGCTAAACTAAAATAGAATTTATTTTATTAAATTTTTAGTTAGATTTGGTTTTTAAAATTCGAGGTAGACATTAAAGATAAAATAATATTTTTTATGGTTAAACTTTTTTTCAGTAGCAAAGCAATTAACATTATATTATAACTGTGTATGCTAATAAGACCACTAGTATATTAAGATTACTCTTCCGTTTGTAACGCATCGATCTAAAGAGCTAGATATAGTTTCAAAGATATGTATCAGATTCCGCAGAGTGTGGCTGTCCGTCCGTCCGTGTTTTAGCACGATAACTTAAAAACTAAAAGGGCTAGAGTTTTGAAATTCACACGAGCTTCAAAATGTTATTGCTTCGGGCAGTTGTCGTATAACTTTTATCCAATATGAATTTTTTGAAATCTAATAATACTGGGAGCATGAAAATTACACCCGCTTAGTTATAAAGTAGGGCTTGCACTTTTTTAAAGTTTCAAAATGTTGAGGCTTCATTTTTGGGGAGCTGCCATATTAAGTTGTCAGTTCGATAACTGTGAATCTAATGAAGCTACGAGGTTAAATTTAAAACCGGGCAAGTAAAGTAATAGGACAAGTTACTTGGCAAAGTTGGGCATTACAGCATTACTGGGACCAACTTTTGTGGTGGGCCAAATTTTTTTTGCTTTTAAACAAAAATTTAAAGGTTAGGGTGTGTCAAATTTTTTTTTATTATGTTTTTTTATATTTTTTTTTTAATATAATAGCATAAAGGAATTAATTAATGGTTTATTTTATTTTACACATCACGGCTATCTAAATGTTGACAAGAGCTACCATAATCTTTCTCGTTTTTTTTTTAATTTTTAATTTCATCTACAATAAGTGTTGTCGTTACTCTGGTTACTATATATCACACTAAAGATACAATTAAAACTTATAATTCGATAGTATGTATTAAATAAATATTGACTTTTTAATAAAAAAAATTAGTTAATGTCTTTTAATGAAAATATTGCCGGCAATCTATTGAGCCTGATTGTATTAAAAAGTAGGGTACATAAAATACAAAAAATTCTATTTTTGGTTGAAGCACATATATCGGAACCCACTTTTGGTTCTGCGACCTGACCTTGAGTACAGAAAAGTATTTCAAAGCCCGAAAAAAACCATTTATATCTTCATATGGTGTATTACTAAAAAAGCTATCGGATAATATTATTTGCTGGTACTATCATTTGTCAAATACTGAGTGCTGCATATCTTAAAATGTAGAGGACCTTTTACAAATTCAAATAAATTTAATAATTTTAATGTCGAATATTTTTAATATTCTGATAATAATTTTCATATCCATACAAAGAGTTTATGATTACGATACTGTACCTACTACTGCACTAACCACAAAATAAATGCACAAATTTTAGTACGAAAATAATTATTTTATATTATTACTCCTTCAATAAAATTCCAAAAATATAAATTTATATTATAGCAAAATTGCTTTTAATATTGGATAATTGATTTTGTATAATTATCTCTTAATATAATTATCTTTTTATAAGTAACCAATTCAATTACTGTGCTTGACAATGACATCAAATAATTAAAATTAAATAATTACACGAGTACATTATACTGATATTGATTCTGGAAATTAATCTATGATTTTTGGACAATATATTAATTGAAATTTTATGGGATACTCAATTAAAATAAAATTAACTTGCAATTTGATATAATATTTTAATTGATTATATAAATATTATATATTAAATAACATTAGTATATACAATGTCAACAAAAAATATATTTTTGTGGGAAGGCACGCAAAAGATTTATGAGCTCCTATCAGTAGGCCCGTTTGTTTGTCTGTCCTCCGGTTAGTTTTAAAAAAAAATTGAAGAGTTTTAAAACTAATAATACTTTGAGGTTCAAAATTAAACTGGGCAAGGAATATAATATCGCAAGCACTTCTAGGATGTTTCAAAGTATTAGATCTTTATTTTCGAAGGTCTCCATTGTATCTTTGAAGCTGTCCTATAAATTTTTGAAAGTAATTAATCACAACGTCCAACATCTTAAATCAATTTAAAAAAAAAATTAAATAAAATCATAGCTTAATTTTCTGATTTTGTTTCTTTCCGGGTTTGGCACTAAAGAGTATGTTAATTTTGCCTTCTTTAAAGTCGCACAAAAAGCAAATTGAGTATACCCTTAGTTCATAAAGGTGTAATTAAAAATCAGTAGAAGAAAAACAAATCAAAAACAATGATATTTTACTGACATCATAAGACTTTTGAACTTTAGGGAAATACAAATTATGTCTCACGAGCTATAAAAGAGTATTATTAGTACAATAAAGAGTATCAGTCGCAATATAAATCTAAGGTTAAATGAGACAAAATGTTTATTATCATGATAACCTGAGCTTAAAATTTTTTGAAAAGCTAAAATAACTAGCTCAAAATCACACTCTTCTCGTTGTAGGATTAATTTAAATTTAATTTTAGATTTATGTCATGATCGATATTACTTGGGCGTTTCCTTATGGTTCGTTAAATGCAATGTTTAGTCTATACTCCTAAATGGTGCATAAACACGAATCTTAAAAGTAAAAAAACTCAACACACTCGAAGCTTCCAAAATATGAATCTATCAATAAATTCTAAAATTATCTCGGTCCGATCACATAACAAATAAAAAAGTTCTACGTGGAGCAATAGATCACAGAAAGAAGACTACTTCTAAAACTAAAGAAATCCCTGACACTCGGCATATTATATGCTGAAACAAAACGAGCTTCTTCTATTTATAGTTTAAGGAAAAGTTGAAGGAAACATTTAACATGGTTGCGCAATATTAGAAACTGGAAAAGCATCAGACACATTAGCGAAATAATCCACTCAGCAACGGATCGAAATATCTTTTAGGATATTATTGCCAATATCATATGATCGCTGACATCCAATTACGAATTGCCAACAAAAGATGAAGAATTAGTAGATTTTTAACTCTTCCAAGAAAGAAAACGTATGACCAAACTAAAAAATAACCTTTTAAATCATTAATCATAAAAAAACAACAGGTTTTTGCCTCTCAGTCATTGTTGTACACTTTTTATAAATGTGTCAAATTCCATGAAAATAGGTTAATAAAAATAAGAACATCATGAAATTTCAGGAAAAAGGAAAACGTGCCTATCGTTAATTTGTATATATCCTGCTGTGAATCTGGAAAATTAATTTTCGCACATTTTAATTAAGGCACAAAATCTACTGGCTATTCAGAAGACATTAGAAAACTTTTCCTTGCAGAGTAATAAAGTAACATTAAAACTCTTAAGATTGAGAAAATATTAAATAGCTGTTAAGCATTTTCCAACATTTATTTAATTAGTTTAATCCTTATCAAATGGCATCACAGCTGGGTTGTGCAAAGCAAAATATTGATTAATGAATAATGAGTTTTTTTTTCTCTTTTCTCTAGTTAAGACATTCACTTACATACTATTTTTAATATAATTAACATAGTTGAGTAATTTTAATTAAATTCTGCTGTTGGTTCATTATATAATTTTTTTTTTTTTTTCGAATATCCGCATGCAATTTCTGTGTTAAATGTTATTATTAACATTGTATTTCTGTGTTAAATATTTTCGCATATTTTCTTTATGGAAATATGCTGCAGTGATTCGAGTTACTACTACTCGACTCTCACGGTCAAACAAGTACATTTCTGTTGTATAATGATCGAAATATTTAATTTGGTACAAAGGATTCCTGTCTTTATACCCGTATGACTATAGGTCAAAGGGTATAATAAATTTGCCATTACGTTTGTGACGCAGAGAAGGAGGGGTAGATATAGACTCAAGTGAATGGATCGGATCAGAATCGAAATCGATTTAGCTATGTATGTCCGTCCGCACGATAACACAAAAACTAAAGGAGCTAGGATCTTGAAATTTTTGCAAATTCGTTTTTTTGCAATAGCCGTTATCGCTATTTAAATCCAGCCATTTTGGTCCATGGGTTCGGGTAGCTGCCTTACAACTTCTTATTTTGTATGAGCATTACTCAACACATATTGAAGTTGGGTGTCTGAAATTTTGTCAAAAGTTAACCCAAATTGTTTTGAAACAACTTCTAGGTTCCAGGGTTGTAAAAGAAAAAATTTCGACTCATCTTAAAAATAACTATTCAAATTAAATTTTGAATGCACCCAAAAATTGAGTTCGCTTTGTATTTGGTTCCGCTCATTTACAATCCCGGTAGGATTCCTGTATTTAGTTAAAACGAGGCAACGGAGCTGCAATACCAAGTTTTAGTACAAATTTTAAAACTTTCAGAGTTGAAAATACTGGGAGGCTAAAAATTAAAGAAGTTTAATAATAAAGGAAGCACTTCTGAGATTTTCCAAATTTTAGAGCTTCATTTTCGTGTAGCTCCCATGCAAAGTTTTCGAACCCTGGTTATATATCTTCATGAAAATTTACAACAAAGCTTTATAATGTTTAAATAATTTATATTAACTTAAATATTTTTCAAATACCTAAATGGGTATCCTATATTTCAGAATTTCAATTATATTCTTGCTACTTAAATGTATATTTAAATCTTAAAAATTTAGCAATAATTTATTTATTCAGCTTTACTAACAAAAAAACTATAAAAATGTGTTACACTATTCAACAATTTGTTGTTTATATTTAACCAATAAATTATACCAGTAAAAATAAAAATTGTACGTTGACACCTGAAATCAATTAATTAACACCTTCTCCTAAATTTATATTTTACTAATTTAGCTTGAATCGAAATATTTGAGTTAATATTATTGATTATTTTTTTTTTTCAATTTGTAACAACAAACCTCACCAATTTCAAGAAAAGTAGGAAGAATATTATAGTTACTCTTGTCAATTTAAAGAAACCTGTTCGAAAAATTTCCAGTTTTGTCTAATTATTTTCGCAGAAATGAAATCTAGTTTAGAACCTTGTATTACAGCTTCTCAAAAAGTGATTCAAATATTCCATAAATCCCCGAATTTGCTTGGCGTATTATTTCATTTACTGATTACAATTTTAAAACTTCTAGTCTATTTAGTTACAAGGATGTGTACTCTGGTTTTCGCAATCCCTATGGTAGCGACATTTAGTAAAACTTATTCAGAGTAATTAAAATGTTTATAAACTTTTTAGTGCAATCAGCCACAAAGTATTTAGCCAAAAGGAAAATGGGACGTAGTCATTTTTTTCAAAAATACCTCAAGAAAATTTGAAGGCTCCAGTTCTTTTAGCTTTTGAGTTACTGTGTGACCAGACTGACGAATACACGGACACACAAAGGAAAATTGATTTACTTTTTGATGCTGATGAGATCCATACACTTGACTTCATACCTAACATGATTACAACGATGAAATGTGTTACAAACCTAAGAGTAATTTTAATATACTGCTAACTGTCGTTGTCCCTAGTGTAATTACGTTTTCAAATTGAAAAAATAAGAGAAAACTTTTTGTTTCTTTTTAAAATGTTTATTGAAATATTTTTTGATAAATCTTTAAGAAAATAAATACAATTATCATTATAATAACCATGCAGACTAAATTTTAATCAAATAACTGTAAATGCTACTGATTATCCAATTAAAAAAATTTTTTGATGTTAAATTAAAATTAAATTGTATGAAATATAATATTATTTAAATGATTATGCAAATAGTAGAAATGCTTATAAGTTAAAATATTTACTACAAGTACTGTAAAATCTAAAGATTTAAAAGTAAAGTTTAGGATTAAAAAGTAGTGCTTTTATATTATTTTATTAGATACAATTTTATATAACAATTAAATTTACAATTTAATATACAAAAAAAAGTAATGGGATTCCATTTTACAAAAGAATAAAATGTTTAGTTCGCTGATGCTAAAAATCAAAAGTTTTTATACCCGTAGACTATAAGTCAAAAGGGTATATTAAATTTGTCATTTTCATGTGAAATCATTTGAGTCATTTTCATGCAAAGAAGGAAAGGGGTAAATATAGACTCAAATTTCTGGATCGGATCAGAATCGTAAAATAAATCTATTTAGCTATGTATTTCCATCAGTCGGACGGACGGACAATAACTCAAAAAATATAGGAACAAGGATTTTTGATATTTTCACAAATATTTATGTTTCATTTTTATGTCGTCATCGCATCAAAAATAGTTTAGTTTCATGGCCAAAGTTTCTGCAAAATTTGGTTGGTCTACTGCAGTGGGTCCGAGTGGTTGCCATGAGATCTTTTCAAGCTCTTTAAAAATCAGTTACATCACAATGTTTGATATGTTGGACTGTTTCCCTTGTGTCCATAAAGTTAGAATGAGTTTGAATGATGATTTGGGTTCCTGTCCCATAGATCTCAAGACCTAAAAAGCTTAGCTTCAAAATTATAAAAACTTCAAAATTAGTACAAGAGTGTTTTATTCATTCTTCATTATGTCCTAGAATTTGGAATGACTTGGAGGTGATGCCACACACTTTCACTTTCATTTCCTTCGGAATTAATAAAGTTAAAAAAATAAAATATTGTACAAGGTATTTCGTTCCTGTTCGCTTAGTACTTCCAAAATCTGAGACGAATTGAAGGGGAGGTTCTTGTAACTGTCAGTTGAATTTTTCAGGTGTAGAGCATTACTAAGTCGGTTTCATCAACTTACTGTTGCTTCATTACTTGTTTTAAGTGATCGAATTTATTTCTTAAAAAAAAAAAATTATACTAACAATTTTGTTACTAAAAACTTGAGTTCTCCTTGGGCGTGAAATAAATTTTTGTTTTAATTTTATTTTTTAAAAGATTTTTTAAAAGAAAAACGAAATAAATTGAAACTCCCACAAACCTCAAAGAAAAATAACAAATAAAACATCTATATTTTGTGCAATATTTAGATTTAAATTATAATTATTCTTCTTCGTCTTGAAGAATTGTAATAAAGTTATTTTGCTTTTTATCCAAAAAGTTTGTGATAATTTATTATATTGTGCAATTTTTATAAAATCATCCTAATTACTTTAAAAAGTTGTCTTAAACCTCTCAAGGTAAAAATCCTAATTTGTTCAATGTTTCCGAAACCAAATAAACGTTAATCCTAATAAATTCAATAATTTGGTAAGTTGATTTTGTAAATAGTGGGCAGATTCCTACTTTAGATTCAGAAATTTAATGAACCATAAATTTAAAAAAAAACTGCAAGGAAATATTATAATAATGTTCTAGAATATTTGAAAGCAAAAAGTGAGAAAATAATGAAAGAAAACAGGTGGAAAATAAAGAATTTTAAAAAGCTTAAAATATAACGACACAAGGTTAAAACAAAAATGATTAATTTGGGGTTAAATAGAAAATATGCGTCTCAAATACATAATCCAAATGTTAATGTACGGGGGAATATTATCTGTCAAAATATGTTGGAATAAATACATATTAATGTACATGGCGGCTCCTAAAATACGCGATGCACGTTGCATTGTATTTTGAATTTTTTAAACAAAGCGTATGAAATTTTTTTTTACTGTCAATATTTTGCTCAGATTATATTTTTAAAATAAAATGCTTTTGATATTTATTTTTCTAAAAATAATACTATGAAAACACAACTCACATTCTCTTTCTTTTCGATGCCTGTCAACTACTGGGTGTTAGCGGTCATATGTCCTGAAAGTTCAGTTAAAGTCTGGATAAAATGCCTCTGTATTCATTTCGACCCATCGCTATGAGTATCAAATAACCAATATTTGATATACTTCTCCAGTTCCTAATGTTGCGTAACCACGACATTTGTTTTCGAACACCGCTTCTACCTTCAATTTTTCCTTGCACGATAAGCTGTAGGAGTTCGTACTTTTGACCTCGCATCACATGTCCAAAATATGATATTTTTCTTCTTTTGATATGAATAAGAAATCTCGGCATTTATTTATTCTTCGAAGAACTTCAATATTTGTGACGCGATCTACTCATGAAATTTTTCGTATTCTTCTATAGAGCCACATTTCAAAGGCTTCAAGTTAATTCATATGGATGGTTGTCAAGGTCCAAATTTCTACTCCATATTATAGAACTGTCCATACATAGCATTTCAAAAAACGTAAACGAAGATCTAAATTTAAATCTCTGCAGCAAAAAACTTTTTTGTAATTAATAAATGCACCTCTCGCTATTTCAATACATTATCTTATTTCTTGTTCAACTCACATTACAACTTTCAAATCACTTTATTAAATCGTTTTATAAATTTTGCAGCATTAAAAACAATGCTTTTGATATTTGCTGCATCGAACTGAACGGAGCTATTAAATGTCCTTCTTTTTATAAAAACTTTATTCAAATACATATGGGTTTATTAACATATTAAAAATTCTACGCGCGTTCCTACTAAGGCATATTATTCGTCCCACGCCGTAAGCTTTAAATTAACTAGCGCCTTCAGCTTTAGTTACATGAATTTAGGTGGGAATAGTCTTTAATTAAACTTTGACTTAATCACATTGACTTTCTTTGTTTAATTCTCATATATTTTAATATTTTGAACTTAAAATTTTGTGTTTAATTGACTCTCTAATATATAATTTATTAAAGTACCTGCTTTTCTTATTGCAATTACTTTTTTACGTAAGGATTTGAATGTTGGTAATTTTGGGGTATCAAAAGTTTTCTATAAACTTTAATAAAGCCATTAATAATAATTACAACAGATTAAGTACCTACATTTGTCATGTCAAAAACATAAGTACAAGGTTGGCTATTAATCATCGGTAAATAGTAAGGAACATCATTTTAATAGAAATATAATTTTTTAGTACGTTCTTGAAAAATTTTTAAAAACAAGTGTCTCTAAAGTTTCAATTAGTGTTTGAAAATGTGCTTTTTAAAATCCCTTGGTTTTTTCATAACTTGTCTAATAGAGGGTTGCGCGAAAAAAGGACAACATAAATTTTTCAACTTTTCTTTCAAAATTTCATTTTCTTTTCAAAGTTTAATAGTCACACATTAAAACTTTTTATAATTATAAATAATATACACCAAGTTAAAAGATAAGTCCAACGACCCCTATATTTAATTTCGTGATTTAAAATATCTTCAAAAATGTTAAAAATGACATTGTTACATCTTTATAATTTGAAGGAATCAATAAGTTTGTCTCAAAACTGGAAAAAAATTTTGAAAGATTTTTAAAAATTGAAAAATATTTTCCTGAAGGGTTAATTCTACATGAAAAGCTTTTACAGACTCCTACACTTACAAATATTGAAATGTATTTTTGAGAAATGTCAAAGAACTCGAAATCATTTTGTTTTAAAATATTCCCATGGGTATTACAAAAAAAATTTAATTTTACAAGTTTACATGTTGGAACTCGACTACAACTAATCAAACAGGTAATGGATGATGTATATGTAGTTTAGCTATTTTAAGTTCCCCAAATTGTTATATAAAACAAGCAATCATGTCAACAGATAAAGATGTCCATAAATATAAAAATTGCAGTAATAAGAATCAAAAAGAAAATTTGTAAATTCTTTTGAATTTTTTTAACTTTCAATATTAACTTAAACATACGTGCAGTCATAGTTTAACAAATTTAAGATTCAAAGTAATTGGGTTGAGACTTTTGTATGACATCTTGCAAAAAATATGATACAAATATAAACTGCAACAAATTTTTTCCCATATTCTATGACATACGGATTTTATTTTTCAAGTCGCTAGTCTTATTAGTTGCAAAGATATGGAGTCGACTTAAAGCAATCTCTATTGCAGCTGCACTTAACTATGCTCCGAGAAAAGTCTAATTCTGAAAGCAAGCTTGACATGTTACTTATGTAATATGTTCTATAGGCAGGGTACAAATATTTGAACGGCAGCTCTCCAAAAATGAAGCCTTAACATTTTGAAACTTTACAATAATGCTTGTTCGGAAAAATGGAATATAATCCTTATTTTATTAAATTTTCAATCTCCCGGTATTTTTTATTAGTTCAAGATATTCAAACTGATTCTAATAATTCGTATGGCATATATCCGAAGTCGTGGTTCGAATTTAATTGTCCAAAAATCAATTTTTGTGAATTTTTAATGCTTTATTACTATTAGTTCTTGGGTATCCGTGCTGACAGAAAGACGAACATTCATTTATTTTTCGATTCTGACACGATCCGTACACTTGATTTTTTATCTATGATGTCAAGATCGATGCGTTACAAAAGGAGAAACAATTTTAATATACCCGTGTCCTATTTGTTCACAAAGTTATAAATACATGAAACATTCAATGACAGTTGATTTCCTTAATAAATTCCTTATTTCTGTTAAGTGCTGTAAGCTTTTATAACCCAAACAATGATGAATAAATCAATACCTTTTGGCAAAATATAACAAAGGCACATTATGAAAGCATTAAAATGATATCGACATTAAATTGAGCTGTGAAAGAATGAATATTTCTTAATATTATATGGTTTCTTTTTGTACTTAACACTCAAATCTTACACGTTATTATAAAAGAAGACAAAAACAAAAAAAAGAGACAACATAATTATACTGAAAATTGTCATCATACTTTATTAAATTTTTAAGATGATGTGCGCCGTACGTTATCTTTTGTCAAATAAAACAACATGGGATTATTCACAATAAATTTTATTATTATTATCCTTCAGATAATAAATGTAATAATAACAATATTTTTATACTGATTGTTTCTTATTTCCTTCATAGTTTCCTTTTTGAATCCCATCAGTAGATAGTAAAAACACCATTTTATATTGATTATAATATTGAAGTAAATAATATGAAAATTCATTAGAAGGTCAAAGACTGCTGTTATAATGTTAAATTTTTCCAAAAAAAAAAATACCAAAAAAATTGTAATCCCATGCCAAATAAAAAAAAAATGATGCTGACAATATGTAAGAAATATAACAATTTGTTTTAAATTTGATGATGTTGGCGTAGTTCATAAATTTATACTAAAACTTTTACATGTAATATTTTAGACACATTAAGTGATGTTTGCTCTTTGTTCGATTAGATGTCAAACAAATTATTGATTTGATAATAATCAGTCAGAATTTAATTTCATATTTAATAAAATAAAGTATTAGTATTAAAGATATTTAAAACCCCGGTTATTCAACTGAATATGGAATCATAATGAAGTGTTAGATTAAAAAAATCACCCCCGTAGCAAAAGTGGGATAAATACCCAACTTGTTTGGCTCAGTTTAATGGCTGAAAAGTAGTGATGAGACATAAGTGGCTACCAAGGGTTGTATGAGAAACTCAAAAGATATATGCTTACTTCTTTCTAGAATTTTTCTAAATTATAAGTATTAGGAAACACATATAGGGCAAAATGGTGTTTCACAATTTGGGGGTGTAATTTTGGCATAATATTTTAAATTTATAAGGAATTGGGGAAATTTTCCGGGATATTAACGAGAAAGATGTTAATATTCTTCTTAAATTGAATTAAGCCGTACACATATGAATTTGTTTTATTAATTTGAAGGATATTAATTGGAGATGTAAAGTATTTCACACTTCTCCACACTTAAAATTTTTGAAAGTTCGCTCAGTATCTACCGATATTCGTATAGCATCAGCACTTTTTTTATTTAGACGTTTATGAGTTTCATCTATTATTATTAATTTAAAATAAGGATATTTTAAACAAATTTAATATTGATTAACTACGATTGTACTCATTAATTTAATGGGAAGTTTAAATCATTTAAAGAAAACAATTAAAAACACGGAACCTCACAACAATTATTTAATAAAACCCTATGCTATGTAGAAATAACTATGGTAATACAAAAGTTCATCATAACTGATATCAGAAAATGGAAAGTTTTTTTGTACCTCTTCAGAATACCAAATACCTTCCTACGCCTTTTTATAATAAGTACTACAAAATAAAAGTGCTTAAAAGTTAAAACGTTTTTAAAAAAGCGCATTTCCAAAATTAAATAATGTTTCATTAAAATGACTTGATTTTTTGTAAATTAAGCCAAATTTGGGCTGATATTAAGGTTACAACTGTTTAAAACTACGAATTTTTAGTTTTTGACCTCTTATAACTGCTAGACACAGGGCCTAGAGAAAATCATGTACTATAAAATTGGTCAGCTATGATTTCATCATTCCTTTAATTTTTCCTCAAAATAAAAATAAAATTTACATGAGGAAAGCAAAATCTTAAAAATATTTATTTTTAAAAAATTTTCATTTCAAAAAATTATTACAGTGCTATAAAAAAAACGAGGAAGAGTGTAGTAGAGTAAACTGTGTCAACTCTGGGATACCCGTATGACCGTATCATATACATTATATCATCCGGTTAATTACTTTTGGCAAAATTTCAAACATACCAGCTTTATTAGGTGAAATATAATGCTCATATAAAAGAAGGAGTTGTATGGCAGCTACTCGAACCCTCTGCAGTAGACCAACCAAATTTTGCAATAACTTTGGCCATTACACTAAACTATTTTTGGCAAAATTTCAGACACCCAACTTCAATAGGTATAGAGTAATGCTCATATAAAATAAGAAGTTGTATGGCAGCTACTCGAACCCTTTGCAGTAGACCAACCAAATTTTGCAGAAACTTTGGCCATAAAACTAAACTACTTTTGGCAAAATTTCAGACACCCAGCTTCAATAGGTACAGAGTAATTCTCATATAAAAAAGAATTCTCATATTCGGCAGCTACCCGAACCCATGGACCAAAATGGCTGGATTTAAATAACGATGACGGCTATTGCAAAAAAAATAATTTGCGAAAATTTTAAGATCCTAGCTCCTTTAGTTTTTGAGTTATCGTGCGGACGGACGGACAAACGGACAGACGGACAGACGGACAGACGGACAGACGGACAGACGGACAGACGGACAGACGGACAGACGGACAGACGGACAGACGGACAGACGGACAGACGGACCGACGGAAGGACGGACATACATAGCTAAATCGATTTATTTTTCGATTCTGATCCGATCCATACACTTAAGTCTATATCTACCCCCCCTCCTTCTCTGCGACACAAACGTAATGGCAAATTTATTATACCCTTTGACTATATAATCATACGGGTATAATAAAGATTTAAATTTTATTTTTGCCTTTTTCTTTATAAAAGGTGGAGGGCTCCCCCATATACTTAAAACTCAGTTGGGCAATTTAAAATTAAAATTTGAATTTAAATTTAAATTATACTATAATTGAAAACAAATTTATTTCAATATAAAATAAGAAATAAGAATAATTTTTAAAACTTTAGCCAATCACATAGTTAATCCCAAATTTTTAAAAAGTTTAAAGCACTTTTATGTGAAATGATTGATTATTATCAAGAAAAAATTATGTGAAATAACTCGATAATTATTTTAATCGTTTTATTAGACGCAGATAACATGAATTGACTTTAATTTTTATAAAAATTCGATGTACCCAATAAAAACGAATAATTATAAATAATCTAGTTTGATCATAAATATGCTTGGATACCTAATTGATTGCGATTAATATATCTTATCATACCATCATAAACAATCGCCTTCAATTTTAAAATGTGTTGGTCTTGCATCGTTCGGTAATTAGTTCTAAAAATATATGAACCAGGTTAAAACGAGGAAGAGTGTAGTAGAGTAGACTGTGTCAACTCTGAGATACCCGTATGACCGTTATATAAACATTATATCATTATTATTATAAACATTAATTACTTTTGGCAAAATTTCGAACATACCAGCTTTATTAGGTGTAGTGTAATGCTCATATAAAAGAAGGAGTTGTATGGCAGCTACTCGAACCCTCTGCAGTAGACCAACAAAATTTTGCAGTAACTTTGGCCATTACACCAAACTATTTTTGGCAAAATTTCAGACACCTAACTTCAATAGGTACAGAGTAATGCTCATATAAAATAAGAAGTTGTATGGCAGCTACTCGAACCCTTTGCAGTAGACCAACCAAATTTTGTAGTAACTTTGGCCATTACACTAAACTATTTTTGGCAAAATTTCAGACACCCAACTTTAATAGGTATAGAGTAATGCTCATATAAAACAGGAAGTTGTATGGCAGCCACTCGAACTCACTGCAACAGACCAACCAAATTTTGCAGAAAGATTGGCCATAAAACTAAACTACTTTTCCCAAAATTTCAGACACGTAGCTGTAATAGGTACAGAGAAATACTCATATAAAAAAAGAAGTTGTATGGCAGCCACCCGAACCCACCCATGGACCAAAATGGCTGGATTTAAATAGCGATGACGGCTATTGCAAAAAAACGAATTTGCGAAAATTTCAAGATTCTAGCTCCTTTAGTTTTTGAGTTATCGTGCGGACGGACGGACGGACGGACATACATAGCTAAATCGATTTTTTTTTCGATTCTGATCCGATCCATACACTTGAGTCTATATCTACCCCCCCTCCTTCTCTGCGTCACAAACGTAATGGCAAATTTATTATACCCTTTGACTATATAGTCATACGGGTATAAAAAACTAAGACAGCCACCCGAAATTGAAATTCTAATTTGGTAGAAATTTAAAAAAAATGTTATACGAGTACATAACAATTTGACGTTAATGTCAAATATACATAACAACAATAATTTCTTAAACCGCTGATTTCACGTAGCAACCTCGTTCCCTTGATTTGAAAAACAATTACGTAGAGAAAACTTTTTATTTATGATGAATAAATCTTTTATATGATTTTTTTTTAAATTTTGATTAATTCTTTTCAATTCAACGCAAATTACTACGAATTAAACGCTGTAAGGTTTTTTCTATTAAGAAAGCTATTAATAACTATTCAATCCCCAATCCCCCCCAAAATAAATACTAATAGGTATACAAATTAAAGTTGATTTAACAATGGAATCTCCAATCACAATCCAATCACATAAAAACAATAAGAACCAATAAGTTCAGAGAAATTCGAAATTGTACTATTTACAAATAAAAACGAGGAAGAGTGTAGTAGAGTAGACTGTGTCAACTCTGGGATACCCGCATGACCGTAACATATACATTATATCATCCGGTTAATTACTTTTGGCAAAATTTCAAACATTCAGCTTCATCAGGTGCAGTGTAAAGCTCATATAAAAGAAGGAGTTGTATGGCAGCTACTCGAACCCTCTGCAGTAAACCAACCAAATTTTGCAGTAACTTTGGCCATTATAATAAACTATTTTTGGCAAAATTTCAGACACGCAGCTTCCATAGGTATAGAGTAATGCTCATATAAAATTAGAAGTTGTATGGCAGGTACTCGAAACCGTAGACCAAAATGGCTCAATTTAAATAGCGATTCCAGTTATTGCATAAAAACGAATTTAAGAAAATTTCATAATCCCAGCTCCTTTATTTTTTGAGTTATCGTGATTACGGGCGGACAGACGGACAGACGGACGGACGGACAGACATACATAGCTAAATCGATTTATTTTTCGATTCTGATCCGATCTATACACTTGAGTCTATATCTACCCCCACTCCTTCTCTGCGTCACAAACGTAATGACAAATTTATTGTACCCTTTGACCATATAGTCATACGGGTATAATTATGCTGTGTTTATACTAAAATTTCGAATCCCACATAAAAATAAAAAGTTGTTTTTAATTTCTTATTTAAGCCCTGCGGCTTACGACGACCTTCACATATCGATTTTTTGAAATCTAATACGCAATAATATTTTGTTTTGATATGATTACCTATGACACGTGCCCCTCATCCTTTAATCAAAATAAATATTTTAATAATAATCAAATTAAATATTATTCTTTCTGTTTTTTTTTTTGAATAAAATAAACAAAAAATTGAGAAATTACTGCGGATTAAATTTGCACAATGTTAAGAAAATATTTTATAAATAGATTTAAAAATATTATTGAAAATAATACAAGGTTAGTAAGGTCAAATACAGAAGATTTATTGATGTTATTAAAAATTAATAAGTGTTAATATTTTAAACCCAACAAATGTAATTTTAATTAATTCCAAAAAGATCATCATTCCTAAACACAGAGAGTACGATTTGTTTTATAACAATTTTGACACGCTTCAGCTTATTAGTTTGTATTAACAATTAGTTTTGGGTTTTTAAGAGATATTATTAAATTGGTATAAACTATAGTCTCTACTCTCTAATATCCTTCATTATTCATGTAATATACTTTACAAGGCCCCTTCTCTACACTGAAATGGGGAAACGAAAACTGTCAAGTATTTGAACTATATTGGTGGCAATGTCTAACAGATGATAATTGAATTTAATATCCAACTCTTACAATTCTCAAAACTTTTCTTCATTCATAATTACCAATAAAACATGAGACTCTTTCCATTTCTGATTTGGAGGCCTATTTCGCACAGTTGTACCTTATATGAAGACATAAATTACTTCTATAATAAAATAAAGACCATATAAAAGTTTTTTAACGTCTTGGCACATAAAGCTGGAACTATGACTTAAAGGTATAAGTTAATATAGGCATAGAATTATTATTTAAAAACTCATGAAGACATTTTCAGTAGTCATGTGCTAACTAGTCATGGTAAAACAAACATTTTTTTATAACATTGGCTTTAAAATCTCCTTATTACGCAGGATTTCAAAGAGACACTTAATTGCTTTTTTTAGAAGTGACAGTGAAAAGTTTGAATTATCAGGGTTAATTTTTTTTTTTTTTTTATTTTTTTTCTATGCAAGAAAATCTCCTCCACATTCTAGGTGGTAAGCATGTTACAAAGCATTCTTATCATTGTGGTGGTTTCGGGTTCGATTTCCGATTGTGGGACAAAATATAAATAAAACCAATATTGCATATATCCCACATAGAAGTAGTTTTATCCTAATATAAAAAATACCTAAAATTATAAAAAAATAATTAGTAACAAATAATATATAATTAATTACCTATATTCTATAACTTTACAAAAAAAACAAAATAAATTTTATCAATTGTCAAACCGCTGACTAAATGGTTGACAACAAGTTACATAAAAATCATCATGGACACGTGTCACCAATTCTCGTTCAATAACACCTGGCGGAAAAATTTAAGACATGATGACATGTCATCTACTAGATGATAGTTGGAGCAGATATCTAAAAGTAGAATAGCTACGGCAGACTAATCATAATAATAAAAAAATAAGTTGCCTAGTGAAAAATATGATTCTCGAAACAGAAACAATGCCTATAAATAATGGAACCACGGTTACGATTCTCAGCACAAGAAAAAGAACACGGCTCGCACAATGGAATATCCCTACTCTTCTTGAGCATCAATATTAGCTACGAGCCATGGCTGAACTAGCAAGAAACGGGCGAACTTGGAAGTAGATCAAGTTGTTGGCGAACGATCGAAACCAAAGGAAGAGGCAAGTGGATGCCCTATGATCCCACGAAGAGAAACAGGAAAAAAAAATCTATACAAAACAAGGCTAGTGATTTAACTGTATACTGATACTTGTATGTGGATTCAGCGTTAAAGGTGACACTTATAAATTAGAAGTAGAATAGCTCAGTTCTGAAATATGTCAAAGTGTTTCAAATATTTAAAAATAAGAATTCAAATTTTGTTTATAATATTTCTTTCTAAATCTGACCGATAGCTCTGTGAGACGTCTAATCAGTCTAAAAGTCTCGGATTCAAATTATGGTCAGATCATATTTAATAAAAAAATAAAATTTTTAATTGATATCGTAACAGTTTATATCATAATATAAAATAAATTTAACTGTCACTCCTGAAAACGAAAGCCACATTCTCACTTACTTATCACTTTGTATGTGGTAGGGGTCTGTTCATAAATAAATAAATAAATAAATAAATAATTTCTTTCTAATATTGAATCACTAATCTGCTTAACATTTTAAAGATTAATTTCAATGTTTACACTCCTACGAAAATACAATTTCCTGATTTTTGGTCTGATCTAAGGTTTATTTTTTTTTCCTCCATTTAAAATAGAAAAGAAAATTTTGATTAAATATTTTCAAGTTACTTGATTTTGGTAAACACGAGTTAGTACTTGTTTTTTACACATACATATGAACATGTATGTTACTTTAATGCCAATTTAATGTACGTATGTATAGGAACATAAAAAGTTTCGATATACTTTTCAATAATATTATTATTAAAGGATTTTCCTTTAAATTTTCTTTTTTTATTCTGATTTTTCTTGCAAGTTTTTGTTTTATTTTTATTTTTTTTCAAATCACTAAACAACGATACTGTAAATAATTTTTTTTTTTTTTGGAAACATGTTGTTGATTTTTTGTGTCAAAAGAGATTTAATCTTTGATATTCAACATTAGATGTTTTTCTTTTGTTGGTTTTAAGCGTTTTAAGTAACTTTATTCTCTTCGTATTCTACTCGGAGTTTATTAAACAGTGATTTACACATTATTTTTATATTTTTGTGTTTTTTTTTAAAAAGTCACATTTAAACATTTTATTTGTTCTGCATATAATATCAAAGCACGTTGTATTTATGTGTTTTAAATAATAAATAAATTTAAGTCATCTTCATGTTGACATTGGAAAAATTTTACTTCTTAATAAATATGAGAGTCGTTTACATATAGATTTAACTCTTTTTCGCTTCACTAACAATCGTATATTTAAACTTTGTGGCAACACTAATTCCTTATTTTGAATTTTTATCACTTTTTCCTAAATACTTAAAATTTTAATAATTTTAATTTTTTTGTGAAAAATGCTAATTACCTTTAGAAGGACATTCTCATATATGAATTTTTGAATAGAAAAAAGAGCAATTTTTCAACGCTTATGTCAACACTTAATTTATTTAGTTAGTAAGATTGAAAACTTCACAGAACTAGGTAATAAATAAGTTTTCACGAAAAACTTTTATAAACGAATAAGATTAACTGCCCTTGTCAACTTTTGGATACCCGTGTTAAGTTAATAACAAGTTGACGTCCTTCTTGAATTTTTGTATGGATATATATTGGGAGACACATATGAGGTAATGTGTTCCACAATTTGGAGGTGCGAATTAAAAAATAGTTCCTAAATTTCAGAGTTCTTGTTCTAAAATGCTCTACTGTACATGAATGTGATTGAGCTGCGAACCGTGTGGTATGGCGTTAAGGTTTTGATTTTTGACATTATACTTTTCAATTTCTTCTGAAGTATTACCAAGTAGATATTTATAAAGTAGACAAGCAGCTCTTTTGTGACGTTAGTATTATTGATAATACGAGCAGCTCTCTTTTGTATCTTATGCAGGTATTGAAGACCGGTGCTGGATGCTCCAGCAAATATGTGAGAATTATACTCAATGTTTACTCAGGTTTACGCCGAATGTAGGTTTTATAAATTTGTAGTAGATTTGGAGATGTAAAGTATTTCCTACTTCTACTTAAAAATCCCTAGCATTCGCGTCATCTTTTGCGACTGAAAATATGTGGTTATACAGATCATGCATGCGTCCATGAAATGAACGGACATAAAGTATATTCCATATCTAACATAACTAATACTTTTGTGTTACAAACGTAAAGGTAATTTTAATATAGTGAGTTATAATTTTATAATTTTGAAATTTTTTATTAGCATTTCTTATTAGATAAGAGCTTGCTTTAAATTAAGCAAGTTTATCTTGATTTCTCAATATTTATAAAAACATATATTAATATTATGATTTCTAATGATTTTTCAAATATTTATTTGGATTAATTTTTTCCTTATTTTTTCTAGAATATTATTTTTTATTAATTTAATTATTGTTGCTTTTAAACTTAAATAATGAATACTCAAAGGTGCCTTAACAAAATATCGTGTCTCGAAATCTCACATGTTAAAATCTCGTGTCTTAAAATCTCACATTTTAAAATATTGAAGCTCAAAAAAAATTAGGGATTCAATAATTAGCTTAACTGAATTTTCAAGGCCACAGGCCCCTTACAGCTCCAAGGCAATGCTTTGTTGCTGACACTCTATGTTTGGAAAAAAATTATCAGTGTTTTCAGAGTTGATACAACATCAAAGCTTAACGGTAACGATACAAATTTGAGGCAGCAGCCCTTATTTTATGTTACTGACATATCAGGTATTTTAAATATTAAAAAGAATTTTAGTCATATACATAATCAAAGTTTTAATAATTTTTTTAGCAAGATTTCGTTGTGGCAGTTTAAAAAAAAAAGTTAAAAGATATTTAACAGGTTGGAAAATCAGGGCGCCAATAAATTGCTTAGCATATGGAGCTATAAAATATTGTATATTGTAGGTTGGCTTAAATGTTTGGATTTTTAAAGTTTGGATTTTAATATTTGGATCTTAAAAGTTGGATTTAACAATTCTTCTTTGCCACAGGACCTCTTTTATAATAGCATTATTTTCATTGAACTATTTATTTGGGTCATTAGTGTAAGGCTTTTTCTTACCGTAATAACGAAAATTTCACTTACAAAAGTCACAAATTAATTAACATCAGGAAACTCAAAAATTATTGCGTGTTCCACATTTCTATAAATGGATTTCAGGAAGAAAAGATACAAAACAACAGATTTTATAGTAAACAAAAGACTTTGTTAATTAATTTTTGGGATCGTAGATAAAATCTACATAAACACATTTTGTTCCACCTAATTAAATTTTGATCCCTATAACAATCTAAAAAGTATGTTAAATTCTTTTATAGAAGGGTAAAATAAATTTTGCAATTCAAAAGATATTATGAATTTAGTCTTCGACGTCTGTTTTTGATGATAATAATTTTTTTTAATTAAATAATCTGTTAATAAAGTTATTTAATATATATTAGATATATAGAAACTATAAAATATTTTGTTAAATTTTCAATCTTCTATGACAATTTATGAAATTTTATTCTATTATTTAAGACATTTATAATATTCAAATTAGAGATACGTTTAAAGATACGATCCCATTATCGTGTTTAAAATACAATAAAGCACCGATTTGTTGATGATAGTCGTAATATCCCTCACCTGAATAATTTAATTTAAATTTAAAATCGATTAAGCAATCTTTGATAAAAATTTAATAACACATAATAATGTAATATAGAACATATGTCAGTTTGGTTTTGAGAACAAACCCTCGATCTGCCACTCCAATTAATCTGATGCATTGGAAACGTAGCAAAACACGTACCCATTTTCAAAGTTCTATATATATCTTTTTAATTTCGAAAAAAATGTTCGTAAAGTCTTGGGCGGTTTGAGAGGTACTTGAACCACAAAACGAATTCATTTTGAATTTTAAGGAGCTTAAAGAAACAAAAAGAAACCCCTTTGTACCAATTTTGAAAAACTGACAGCTTTTATTTATTTTGGAATTCGTTTGCCCTTGACTAGTTCATAAGCTTCCAGAATCTAAATAAATTGTCGAATATCATTTGAAATTACGCCTTTCTTCCGCCATTAGTAATCAACTGTATAAAACTCATCAAGACAAACTTGATGAAAAGACTAGTTTCATAATTATTTTTCGAGTTATAAATATAAGAATGGATGCATATCACTAAATTGACTCAGAACTTCACACTATCAATTTACAACTTGCTTTCTTGTAGTGGTTACAAGCACCGTACTAAAAGTTGTATACCTCTAAACCTATTAAAGGTTTGGAGGTATACAAAAACCATATGTCCTATTGCCTTGCATACTCATTTCAGTTTCGTAGCTTTAATAGTTTTGTAGGTATCGGATAGCAAACTCTCTTAAGAATGTAATGCAATTACTTCAGCAAAAGTATCACGTAGAAAAATTGCTTGCCCAAGAAATATTAATCACTTTGGTTAGTTAAAGAGAATTCAATTGGTGTTGTTAGTAGCAAAATAAATGTCCTAGGTTTTAACAATTTCTGTTGCAGCTAATATTAAGTTTCCTCAGAGAAATTCAAGCCTTTGCGAATGCGCCTGCCTTAAATCATTATATTCCAATTCTGAAAATCAACATTGTTTAGGTCGATGCGTTTTGGAGCAGTTATTTAATTAAACGCGATTACACCGATAAAATTAGTAGGGAAACACTAACTTATATAGAGCAATAAATAAAATACACAATGTATTTGGATTAAATGGAATGGAGATTGGAATAAGTTAAATAAAAAACTTCAACTGCGTAAGCAAGTAAAAGCGACACTGTTAATCGCTTTTGCAAAAAGAACTTATAGTAAATATCATAAACTTTCGAAATTAAATGAACCTTACGTCATTGGTGATACAACAGGATTTAAAAAAAAAAACTTTCCTAGTAGACACTTAACCAAAACTTATATTAAAAACAACCTTCAACTAATCCAACAAAAATAAATAATAATATTAAAATAATTTTATTAACAATAATAACAATATAGTATTTGAACTTTCTTCATCTAAAGATATTAAAAAGAATCTAGATTCCTTTAATAATAGTTTCTATTCAACAAATAAACTATATTTAATCGGCTTATTTTTTCCCATACAAATATAAACATCCTTTTTCCGGATAAACTATAAGACCAATTTTAATGAAACAACAACCAAAAGAAAGGCTTTTATTGTTTTCATAGGACAATGATATTTTTTTTTTAGAATATTGCGTTTTTTCAGGTGAAAACCCGTGTTGAATTTAACGTAAATTTGAATTTAACGGTCACGCTGTTAAAAGTTAAGGCTTATGATTCTAATATTATGCGCCGACTTTCTGGGTAAAAGTAATTCATTTTCAGTTGTAACTCGCAGCTCAATCAAACTATTATACATATGCGCCGACTTATGTCTTTCTTTTTTTTGTTTAGTCAAATGTTCAATGAACAAGGAGATTTAATATTTTTTAAAATTTTTTTTTTTTTGTTTTTGTTTTTTCTTTATCTTAAAAAGTGAACGAAAAAAAATGAATATTGAATGTTCTATTCCAAATGAAAGCAATACATTTGGTTTATACAGTAGTTTTCATTTATAACGAACTCGGTTCAACTTTAATTATAATAAACTACACTTTTTGATAAAGAATTAAATTTTACCTAAAAATGAAAGTTTTTTATTACATTGATATTTCTTTTATTTAAAATTATTATATTTAATTATGTTGCTTGGTGATTAATTTAGTATTTTTTTATTTATTTTTGAATATAAAAAAAATCATAATAACGCATCAAAAATACAAAAAAAATTTCATTAGAAGAAAAAGCTTGAGGCTTGAGGCTGACACATCAAATAAAATTTTAGCAAATGAGTTCGAAGTGTCCATTCTAGAATCAGCACATTCTACAATGTTCAAGTTTTATACTAATTTTTCAAATTCCACAGCATTCTTTTAAAACGACATTCGTTTATTACGACGAATATTTTCCGTCTCATCATGGTTGTTATAACCGAAAAGTACTGTACTTTGTTTTCGTTTGCTTAAAAATTTTTTTTTTTTAAATCGTATATTGTTGTTGGTTTTTGTTAAGTTTTTTGTAAAATAAGAAACCGACTTCTGATAAATAATATTTCTTAAGAAAAATGATTTGTTACTTATGGATCAACCAAATTCAGCGTGTACGGCGTTCAGTTTCTGTCAAAAAATTTTGAAATAAGTTGTTATGTAAATAAATTTACATGAAAGCATACGCGACGTACTGTACCTCGGAGTTTTAAAATTTAAAAATTGACAAAGCGTATAAAAATATTGTAAATGTTTTTTCTTATGTTGCTACGCTTAAATTTTAAAAATAAAATATTTTAAAATAATATTTTTTTAAAATAATTTTTTTTAAAACATATATTCAAAATAATTGAAATAAGTTTGCAAAAAATTAAAAACGAAAAATCTTTCTTAAAAAAATAATTTGCAATTTAAATGATTTGTTCCTTTGGGCCTAACCAAAATCAACGCTTATGGTGTTTTAAATTAGTAGTTAAGTACATGATATTACATGAGAATAACTTACTGTACCTCGAATTTTTAAAATTTAAACATTGACAAAGCATATAAAAAAGTTATTGTTTTTTCATGTTGTTATTGTTCTAAAAATAAAATATTTTAAAATAATATTGTTTTTACAAATACCTATATTTTTTTAAAAAATACTTTACATATACTCAAAATAATTGAAATACCTATAGTATGTTTGCAGAAACAAAAAAATAACATTTCTAAAGAAAAATTATGTGTTCTTTACAGATCAATCAGAATAAACGCGTACGGCATGCAGTTTTTGACAAAAAAATTTGAAATAAGTAGGTATGTTGTGTACTGTACTTCGGAATTTAAAATTTTAAAATTTGACAAAGCGTATAAAAATATTGTAAATGTTTTTTCTTATGTTGCTACGATTAAATTTTAAAAATAAAATATTTTAAAATAACATTTTTTTTTTAATTATTTAGTTTAAAACATACAAATATTCAAATAAATTGAAAATACCTACAGTAGGACAATATGTTTCCAAAACTAAAAAAATTATCTTTCTCAAAAAAAGTTTTTTGTTCCTTAGGTCCCAACCTAAATAAAAGCGTACAGCGTATAATTTCTGTCAAAAAATTGAGAAATTAATAGGTTTTATTACTTTGACAAAACGAACCAATTTTATATATCAAAAAGTGTACATGAAGATTAGATAGGCGTAGTTTGTAAATGGAACGCTAATTTTTGTTTCAGGAGCACATAATTGTTAGATTAATCGTCATATATATATTTGACATCTTAAAACTACCTCTCATTTGAGAAGTTAATTATATTTAATAGTATTTAAATATTAATAAAGTGAAAAAATTAAGGCTTATTGCTGATATAAATATAAAGAATATTTTTTTAAAATGGAAGGGGGTAAGTGCTTATTGGTTATCAAATAAAAAATATGATTTAACATAACCAATTCAAGAGAATTTTAATTAAAGCCATCTGCCGGAAATTATTTATCTACTCTGTCAAATACTCTTTTACAAGGGCTGAAGAAGCTGACAATAGTTGAGAGTAGAAAAGAGTTTACTCCTCATAAAGGAATAAAAGCAATAATATTTATTTGTTTTAAGAAACTTATGAGTCATGGCTCATGACCATGTATAGATATATATTTTTGTCAATAAAAAACTTAGGAAATATTAAATAAATAAACTAGACAAAAAGGTATAAAGCAAACTAAGGAATTCAGAATCATTTTTCGCATGTTTTCAGAACTTTAAATAGGCATACATTTGTAGTAAAAATTTACCTATTAAAGTTAAAAATGAAAAAAGGGTAGAAAAAATTTATTCTGTGATTTATTGAAAAACTTTTTTTTTTGCTATAAATCTTAAGATCGAGATTTATAAAAAGACTTCGGTCAACTTGACTATTTTTTGTACTTCTGGCAGTTTCAATATACCTAATATAATACTAAATACTAAGCTTATGAATTGTGATTTGTTAAATTTTGTTGCACATATTATGTATTCATAGAGTTTTTTAATTAAAATACAGAATACGTACAACATTGTTCATATCGTACTAAAATGTTTAGAAAAAAGTACAGTTTGCTATATGAAGGACAGCATTAACTCGAATTTTGGGTTCTTGACTTCAATAAATATATGTATATGTTTAGAATTATGTATTTATTAGAATAATATTTATATGTATTTAGAATTTTAATTTAATTTAACTGTACCAATTTATCCTCTCTTTAAAGCGGCTTAAGCTATAGAAATAAAACTCAAAAATCGGTACTTGACAACGTTTTAATAATTAAAAAAAATTATAAATTTTTTTTAAGCAAATTTCAAGCGCAAGAGTTGTTGACAACACTGTTGGCATAACTTTTATTATGTATAGTCTAATATAATTTACACATAACGAATTTTATATGTTAACTTAAAAGCAAAAATAGCTCGAATTTCGAGCACAGGGCGATACTAGTAAACTATAAAACTATCAATGCAAAACAAGGAAAAAAACGAGGAAGAGTGTAGTAGAGTAGATTGTTTCAACTCTGGGATACCCGTATGACCGTAACATATACATTATATCATCCGGTTAATTACTTTTGGCAAAATTTCAAACATTCAGCTTTATTAGGTGTAGAGTAATGCTCATATAAAAGAAGGAGTTGTATGGCAGCTACTCGAACCCTTTGCAGTAGACCAACCAAATTTTGCAGTAACTTTGGCCATTACACTAAACTATTTTTGGCAAAATTTCAGACACCCAGCTTCATTTGGTGTAGTGTAATCCTCATATAAAAGAAGGAGTTGTATGGCAGCTACTCGAACCCTCAGCAGTAGACCAACTAAATTTTGCAGTAACTTTGGCCATTACACTAAACTATATTTTGCAAAATTTCAGACACCCAGCTTCATCAGGTGTAGTGTAAAGCTTATATAAAAGAAGGAGTTGTATGGCAGCTACTCGAACCCTCTGCAGTAGACCAACCAAATTTTGCAGTAACTTTGGCCATTATACTAAACTACTTTTGGAAAAATTTCAGACACGCAGCTTCCATAGGTATAGATTAATGCTCATATAAAATTAGAAGTTGTATGGCAGGTACTCGAACCCGTGGACCAAAATGGCTGAATTTAAAACTCGATTCCGTTTTTTGCATAAAAACGAATTTGTGAAAATTTCATAATCCTAGCTCCTTTACTTTTTGAGTTATCGTGATGACGGACGGACGGACGGACATACATAGCTAAATCGAATTATTTTTCGATTCTGATCCGATCCATACACTTGAGTCTATATCTACCCCCCCTCCTTCTCTGCGTCACAAACGTAATGGCAAATTTATTATACCCTTGCACTATATAGTCATACGGGTATAAAAACTTGGATTGTTATATTGGATTGGAAACAAAAAAGTCAACAATTTTAGGATTTTGTTGAAAAAGTTTCTTTCCCAGAAAACTAATAAAGATTTTTGTTTTTAATGAAAAGTTTTTACAAAAGTCGTATAATACCACGCAAAATTTTAATATTTTTATAAAATATATAAACACTGCATGTAGTAATTGTTCTAGTAGATAAACCAAGATACACTTTAATCAGGATTTCAATCTAAACAAAATAAAAGAAAATTTCGGATTTGAAATATTTTTTTAAATTTTAAAGAAATTTTCCAAAAATTTTCCTGGATTGTTTAATTGTTATTCAAGCTAGTTTATAGTTAAGATCCACTTAAATATAAATTTTTCATTAATTTATTGCTTTGTTCTCTTTCTTTAATACTAGCTAAGAAATAACAATTGAATATTATATGTTATATGATATCTTTATCAATTTCGACAATATGCTTTTTATTTATTAGTAGGTTTATGTGGGAAGTATCCGAAACACCACCCCAATTCAAATCAAATTTTAGTAGTGTAAAGATCGATTCCTACAATACACTCAAGTGACGACACAGTGAAGGGGAGACACCGTATTTTTCTATTCATAATATACAGACAAATTTCTTATTATTTCTTACCAAAATAAAAAAAAAACACTGTCCAGTGCCGGCCGGCGTCGTTGGTGTGATTTTCGTTCAATGTGAACATATTCATAAGAATAAGAACACTGTCGTCAGTACAGTGGGAATCGACCTTAATGCTAAGAGCACAGGTCACTTTTGTACCATATTTGACCTTTTTTTCTGAATCCTTTCAAAAACATAATTCTTAGGTTTTGGGAGTAAAATTTTGGATGCTTGAACTACCGATCCGATTTATCCCAAAATTAGTCAGTGTAGTGGGAATCGACCTGAATGGAAAAAGCATAGGCAACTTTTGTACCATATTTGAAGTTTCTATCTTAATTAATTTCAAAAATATGTTTGTTAGGTTTTGGGTGCCTGAACACCGCTCAGATTTATCTAAAAATTAAGGTGTATAAGAAAAATAGGAAAGAGAACCATTGTACCAAATTTGATCTATATAAATTTTGTTTTCAGAGATATGCTGATTGTCCCTTTAGATTGTTCGAATTTCGTCCATTCGCATTCTCTGCATTGCTTACAATCAAGCTAGAAACATTAGTTTTTGAGTTATCGTGCGAACAGAAGAACAGACGAACATCACTAAATCGACACAGGAAGCTTGCTCCCTTCTGATAACTAAAATTATTTTACCTATGTTAAAATATCCCTATTCCTAAGTATAATAAAGAACGGAAGAATCTTTTTTTTGTTTATCAATAGTAGTTATCTTTTATGAATAAAATAAAGTTGGAGTAGTGGAAGAGGTTCGAAGAGCTGCCTTTCAATTTATATGGATTTCTAACCGAATGATATAATGTCGAGTGTACTCCACTACACGCTTCCTCGTTCTATTAGTTAAAATGTTTCTTCAATAGAGACTTTAAATTTGGCTATTCCAAGCTTTTACTTGATGGGCGATAGTATTTTTTAACAATTAGGCCTTGTAAATGTGAATAGGGACTAATTGCTTTATTTCTTTGATTAAACTTTTTAAGCATGACATCTAAATCTTTGACTGTCAAATTTTTTAAAGCACATTTTTAATTAAATTTTTAGAAATATTCACTTATTTTGTGTCTCTAATTCAAAAAAAAACGAGGAAGAGTGTAGTAAAGTAGACTGTGTCAACTCTGGGATACCCGTATGACCGTTAAATAAACTTTATATCCTTATTATTATAAACATTAATTACTTTTGGCAAAATTTCAAACATACCAGCTTTATTAGGTGAAATATAATGCTCATATAAAAGAAGGAGTTGTATGGCAGCTACTCGAACCCTCTGAAGTAGACCAACCAAATTTTGCAGTAACTTTGGCCATTACACTAAACTATTTTTGGCAAAATTTCGGACACCCAACTTCAATAGGTATAGAGTAATGCTCATATAAAATAAGAAGTTGTAAGGCAGCTACTCGAACCCTTTGCAGTAGACCAACCAAATTTTGCAGTAACTTTGGCCATTACACTAAACTACTTTTGCCAAAATTTCAGACGCGTAGCTGTAATAGGTACAGAGAAATACTTATATAAAAAAAGAAGTTGTATGGCAGCCACCCGAACCCATGGACCAAAATAGCTGGATTTAAATAGCGATGACGGCTATTGCAAAAAAACGAATTTGCGAAAATTTCAAGATCCTAGCTCCTTTAGTTTTTGAGTTATCGTGCGGACGGACAGACGGACGGACGGACGGACAGACGGACGGACGGACAGACGGACGGACGGACAGACGGACGGACATACATAGCTAAATCGATTTTTTTTTCGATTCTGAACCGATCCATACACTTGAGTCTATATCTACCCCCCCTCCTTCTCTGCGTCACAAACGTAATGGCAAATTTATTATACCCTTTGACTATATAGTCATACGGGTATAACAAGGAAAAAGAAATTTAAATTTCAACAAAATTTTAAAATTAAATGAAATTATTCTAAGGTCATTTGAAGATATTCCTTGGCTCCCTTGTCTTCAAACTTAATTAATTTTAAAAATTAAATGCTTGTTTTTGCTTTTACATTTAATAACATTAAGAATTAAGATCCAAAACTTTTACAAAAATAAAGAAAATGTCATTCAAGCACAACTCCTTTTATAATAAAAGTTTTAGATGCTCTCACTTATTTTTAATAAATAATAGACTTGTTTTTGACCTTCAACGATGAGAAATTCCAGAAGCGAAAGAAAGTAAACAAAAAGTTAAGGAAAAGAAAAAAATAATCTTTATCATAATTTCCAGTGTTTTAAACTTGACAAAGTTCAAACAATTGAAAACTTTATACAAGTACAAGTTTTAATGTTGTTATACTTTGTTTTAGTTATCAAACGGTTTTTACTTTTTTCTTGTTAGAAAACCGCTAAATGACAGTTGAAAAAATTCCCCAACTCCCCAAATATTATAAATACAATCTGATATGACGTTTCAGTTTATATTTTTCTTTCTAATATCTCTGTCACCATTTTTATTTAGGAACAACAATTAATAATGACATTTAAAATGATTTATCTTGTCCTTTCCTACTTTTTCCTTTGTTTTTATGTATATAAATATGTCCTATAAATTTAATACAGGCCTATACTAGTCTCTTTATTTAAATTTTACTATATTAATAATATATTTTTTTGGTATTATATTTGAAAAACCATTGCCAAAATTAGCAAGAGTAGAACCCTGGCTAAATAATATAGAAAAATATATAGATACATCGATAGCCAGTCATACAAAAGGGAGTACTAACAACACAATTTACCAGAAGCTGTACCAAGAGGTCAAAAATCGTCATCCAAATGCGTACTGTATATATACAGACGCAACCAAATCGGAAGATGGAGTCGCATTTGCCGTAGTTGACCAGCACAAGTTGCTTATAAAGAATAGCCTTCCAGCAATATTTGAAATATACAACGCTGAGATAGTAGCCTTGTACGAAGCCCTCATATTATGCAAGAACTTACCGCATAGATGCTTATTAGTATTCTCAGACAGTTTATGTGCTCTACAGGCAATTAATAATAAAACAAATAAACAACCTATTGTTCAGAATATTAAGAGTATTCTTGTCAACTTGGATAAAGACATTAAACTTGTATGGATCCCCGGGCATGCAGGCATTCTAGGTAATGAACTAGCTGACAAAGAAGCTAAACTTGCGACAAGGAGTGCGACCCTTAATCGTAGAGTATACTTTCCAACAATTAAAGGTAAAGAGATAGCTGAAAAATTACAAATCGAGAAACAACAAAAATGGAATGGCTCGAACAGCTTTCTAAAAACACACTGGCCACTAGCAAAAGCCCCAACATATAATATTGGTAAACGTAGTTTGGAAACAAAATTTTGTAGGTTACGTTTAGGACACACTCTAAAAACCAAAAAATATATTTTCGATAATACTAGTCCACCAATTTGCCACCATTGTGGAAACACATTGTCCATCAAACATGTTTTTTATGAATGCCAATTAACTAATACTATATTACATAATAATAATCAAAGTACAAATGAAATTTTAGTTCCTGTAGTAGAAAACATTAAAATAATTGAAAAAATATGTAGTGAGTTTAATATACAGAATTGATGGTTTTAACCGTCTACCTTTCTTCTTCTTTTAGTTTCGTCTCGTTCTCTTTTCTAAGGAAAGTTTTTATTATATTTTTTTTTCTCTTACTTTTTATTTCTGGCTTTAAATTTCAAATATTTAAAAATAAATAAAAATATTTGTCATTTTTGACAAATTAAATTTCAAATATTTAAAATCATTATTAAATAAAAATTATAATTAAATAAAATAAATAAGCTAATAGTAAGAATTTAAAGGATAAAATTATTTAATTGTAAATAAAAATTGTAAATAAAACATATGTAAATATAAATATAAAATAATTAAAATTGTAAAGTAAAATAGACATAAGTTCTTCCCATAATGGCCTATGTAGCCGAGGGAAACACTAATATTGCTTAAGTATCTTTTTTGTAATATTAGAATTTAAATAAATAAATAAAAAATATTTTTTTGTTTTGTGTATTTTAGGTTAAACGCAAGATTTTTATCCGTTATGAAATACAAGGTCATACACTTTTCATATCTTTATACCAGTACGAACAAAAGGTCACGGGTATGTAAAAATTGCTACTCCATTTAAAATGCATCGATCTTAACCTAATAAATACAGATTCAAAGCTATAGATGAAATCAGCATCGGGTATAATATTTATAAGTGCGAACGTCATAAATTTGAAAAAAACGACATAAGTTCGTTAATTTTCTGTAAAATTTTTGGCATTTGAACCATAATGAATATCTTCAAAACTATAGTTAAACAATGGTTAGATGAAAATTACATGCGGTAAGTTATATAATAGGGCAAGTATTTCTTAAGTTATATACTTCTAAGTTCTATAATAGGTAAAAATAGTTCGAAATTTTAAAGCTTCATTTTCGGGGAGCTGACGAACTTTGCTTACGTATGTTTAGAACTATTTACACTACAAAGTTTAAATTAAAACTAGGTAGGTAAGTAAAGTAAAAATAAGCTTGCTTGCAAATTTAAAGAGAAATCAAAGGACAAAGCTAAGAGTAGTTGCCATATAAAGATTGCTGAAACCAGAGTACATATCTTTGCAACTAATAACACTAGAATGTTGGAAATGAAAATCTGTATGTTATATAATTTGTTTTTAGCATTTTAGAAAATTTTTAAAATATTTGGATCAAATTTTTTGGAAACTGCAATACAAAGTTCTCGACTAGATTACAGTAAATCTAATCAAGCTATAAGTCATAATTGAAGATAGGCCAGTAAAGTAATAAAACAAGTGCTGGCAAAGTTGTACATTATTCGTAACAATTTTTCGGGTGAGCCAATTTTTTTTTAAATTTTTTTTTGTTTTTTATTTTTAGCAAAAGACAACATTTTTATGGGGTGGGGTGGAACAAATGTTTTGTTTTGGTTATAAATTTATAATTCATTAGACAAGGGGCCTCGGTGAATTTTATCATTATTAATAAATAATTTTCTTTACAAATCGCCATGGTAACCAAATATAATTTAAATATACAAATATATAATACAAACAAAATAATTAATATTGTGGCTAAATATAAACAAATAGAAAGTATCCAATTTAAGAAATCCAAATAATAAAGTGAATATTTACTATTGTCCTTGTACTAATTATATTTAATTAAATAAATTAGGTAATTGATGATTTATTTTTTGCAAACAGCATAATTGGTTCAAACGGGTATGTTAAAGTTGATAAGAACAACTACAATCTTTCTCGTTTTTGTATGCTACAGAGCACTTTATTGCAAACAGTTCCTAATATCGTAAAATAGTTATAATATTATTATAGATTAAATGAAAATAAATTCTATGAAAAATACATAAGAGATATGTTATTTTGTATGTTAATTAAAAAAAATATCAATCAATTAACGCACTGAATTTAATGTTTCCCAACTGTTCAATTGATTAAATTATGAAATATCAAAAAAATTGTTAATCAATAGTATTTATCATTCAATAAAAGTTTTATTGGAATTAATTTTGTTAATTCAAAGTTATAAATAAATTAAACTAAACTTAAGAAGGAGTCAAAATAAACACAAAAACAAGAAATAATGAAAAAATCAAGTTTTTTTAAAAAAAAAAACATTTCCAATATTAAACAACTAGTAAAAAAGCCTGTCGGACGACAGGTATAATTTTAATTTCTCTTTTTATATATAATCTTTTTTCCTGCTATTGCGCTACTGAATCAATAAAAGCAAATTCGTTATCTAAAGAACATTAAGTTAACATTATAATAATTTGTTTTAGTTTTGTAAGTGATAATAAAATAGAAGTATACATCCTAAAGTCTAAAAATTTCTTTATATGTTTTTATTAAAATTTTCTGTATCTACCTGTTAACAGATTTCTCATACGTTTTGATTTTTTTTTTCTGTTCATAATTTACATTTTATCAGTTTCATTCTTTCTTTCTCTTTTGAATGTAAGTATGTATTTGTAATTAGAAGTATTTTACATGTGTGAATAACACTTAACATAACATAAGGGCACGCTGGTCAGCAGCAGCAGCAGCAGCAGCAGTTTGTCTTTTATTATATTTAGAAGATATTTAAACTGGCAAAAATTTTGACAAGTACTGAAGTTACATGTGAAAAATAGTGAATTTTTAGTTTTTGACTTTAGCTCCTAAACGGTGAGTGACAAAAAAATACTTTCATAAATGAGTCAAATTTTTAACCAAAGATCTAACTACTCTTAAAATTTCAAGAAACTTTACACCATATATTTATTTAACATCAAATTATAAAGCTATGTTTAATTTATGTTATTTTTTGATCATATGATCCACCAAATTGTGCCAATTTACCATAATTTTGGATATTTTGACTCACCTACTCAACTATTACATTATTTTATTATTTCAATTCGGAATTTGCAGCCGACTGTAAAATTTTAATATTTCTAACAGGTTTCAATCAATTTTCTATACATTATGAGCCACTCTTTTTCCCGAAATTGCCTTCAAAATTTTCTTTATGCTTACCTTATTGGAATGGGAGCTGCTGCGTTCGCGCAATATTCCGCCATCGGTGCCGCTTAAGTGCATCTGGAAATCCGTTGGATAAAGTTTAAAAAAGAAGGAAATAAATCTCTTTGAAATTTTCAAATACAAGCAGATTCTCAATGTTAATCATCAGAAATATCATTTTACCATCGAAACAACTAATTTTAATATAAATTACAATTATAGAGGGAATACTAAAAGTATTTAATTTTAATATTCACATCTAAAAACTTCATCACGTAAGATCACGTAATAATATGATATAATTTTAAGTACCTGTTGGAGTCATCCTTTTATATAAATAAATTTAATTAAATTTAATTTAATCCCCCACAAATACTATACTATCATAATTATTTGCCTTTTAAATGAAATCAACATCGTTTGATACGTTAGTATCATAGATCTCGTATGCATGTATAATAAAATGTTTAAAAGTTATATTAAAACAGTACTTTTATATTTTTTTAGGTACAAGTGCAACCAAATATATGTACCGATATGTATGCTCTACATATAGCAATTGTTAATAAATACTGTGTTTTCTTTTCATATAATATAATTTCCAAGGTACATGTATATTTAAATTTCTTTTGTTATTAAAAATAGAATTGTAAGGTGGAGTAAGTGAAATAATTATTCACCTTTTCTGTTTTGGTAATCATAAAATCGAATTTCATGTCATAGTTGCAAATACTTAATACAATATCGAACCATTTAAGTCAGCCTTAGTCAAAAGCTTATTAGATGAGCATTCAATGATATATTAAGTTTCATTATATATTAAGTTATGCTGATATTTAAACAAAAGTTATATGGCAGCTACTATGGCAGCCCACTGCACTTGACTAACCAAGTTTTGCTAAACATCTATGAACCATTTGCTTTTGATTGTATTTTTTTTCTCTCCATATCAACATGATTTTGTAAAAATACATCCATGGTTACAAATCCTTCCGCGTCAGTATTAACTTTTCCCGAAAGTATGGGGAATGACTTTCAGACAGATGTAGCATTCAACTTCCTTCCTCGGAATATTATTATTTTTATATTTTCATATTTCTGATTTATATAAAGAGATTTTCCATATTTTATAATTTTATAAATTTTTAGCACATTTTCAAAAAAATTTGTAAAAATATGCATATATAGTTTAACTCTGTCCGTCCGTCTGTCCATGTGTTTACAAAAACTTTTACATCGTTTGAAATAGAGAAAAAACACTAACCACGGGTAGGTATTGCAAAAACAATAATTTCATAGAAGAACATTTTTTTGTAGCCCCACTCGTTACGCAGCTACAGCCCCCCAAAGATGGAAAAAAGCCCTATTTTTAAATTGTTATAACAAAAGTTTTGTTAGATTATTTTCAATCTAATTTAGCACAAAATAGCTGGTTTTATAAAATTGAAATTGCTGGTTTTATCGTGAAATTCGAAATTTTGGTGGAGTTCACAATTGATTTCCTAGAACCTAAAAAAATGAAAGGGTGGGGACAAAAGGTGGATGGGCAGATCCATCATAAGTTTGCTAAGCAAAAATTTGGGAACCTTCCCCATTGAAGGGCTACTCGACCTTCAAAATTAAAACTTTTATGATTTTATGAAACAGTAACCTATTCCCCAGTATATGTTTTTCTAAAATTAAAAGTTAACTTTGAAGCTCCAACAATATATTTCGCAATTGTTAACATGTTTTCTTGAGTGCATTCGGATTATATTCTAAGTATTGATTTCACTATTAGTCATAATTAATAAATTGATGAAACAACTAAATTATAATATTAAAATTTATTATACCCGTATGACTATATAGTCAATATAGACTCAAGTGTATGGATCGGATCAGAATCGAAAAATAAATCGATTTTGCTATGTATGTTCGTCCGTCCGCACGATAACTCAAAAACTAAAGAAGTTAGAGTCTTGAAATTATCGCAAAATCGTTTTTTTGCAATAGCCGTCATCGCTGTTTAAACCCAGCAATTTTGGTCAATGGGTTCAGGTAGCTGCCATACAACTTTTCTTTTTATATCAGTATAACTCTGTACCTATTACAGTTGCGTGTCTGAAATTTTGCCAAAAAAAGTTTAGTTTTATGGCCAAAGTTTCTGCAAAATTTGGTTGGTCTAGTGCAGTGGGTTCGAGGAGCTGCCATACAACTTCTTATTTTATATGAGCATTACTCTCCACCTAATGAATCTGGGTGTCAGAAATTTTGCTAAAAATAGTTTAGTGTAATGGCGAAAGTTTCTGCAAAATTTGGTTGGTCTACTGTAGAGGGTTCGAGTAGCTACCATACAACTCCTTCTTTTATATGAGCATTACACTACACCTAACGAAGCTGAATATCTGAAATTTTGCCAAAAATAGTTTAGTGTAAGTTTAGGCCAAAGTTACAACAAAATTTGGTTGGTCTACTGCGGTTCGAGTAGCTGCCATACAACTCTTTCTTTTATATGAGTATTCCACTACACTTAATACAGCTGTATGTTTGAAATTTTGCCAAAAGTAATTAACCGGATGATATAATGTATACATATGTTACGGTCATACGGGTATCCAAGAGTTGACACAGTCTAGTCTACTACACTCTTCCTCGTTAAACCCGTATGACTATATAGTTTTTATATATATTTGTATAAAAATAAATGATAAAATACTCAATAAGAAACCCCATTTTATTTTGAAAATGTGCTTTTTAAAAACCCTTGGTTTTTTTCATCACTTGTTGGTTTTTCTTCATAAACTGTTGTAGTTGTGGAAACTTAATTTCTCTTCCAGGCACCACGTTTAATGTCCGCCTATATATGAATTAACACAATCACACACAACTAAAAACTCTTTAATAAAACTTATATTCTAAATTATAATTTTGATATAATTTATTGCCATTCAACGGTTATAAATCAACTGTTATATAGCACAATGAGTCATAAATATCAAAATTTCAAAGTAATGTTAGTTTTTCTTATATTTTTGGAATGAACAATTTTATATTAATTAAATTAAATTATTATATTTGTATAAAATTACATTTAACTTTGTCTATGAAATATTTTCAAGTTTTTTCTTATCTGATTTATGAAGTGGTATTTATTAAAATGGAAATTAATATTTTTCTTTCCGGAAATTTATTATCAAAAATTAAATTGTTTAAAATGAAAATAATTTCATTATAAAACTTTTACCTGGGAAACTTTGGATTAAATTTATTCTCTTGAATGTCTGTATCTATAGGATATATTATATAAAGTATAGATAATTCTCAGAATTAAAGATACAGAACAATTCATGATAAAATATACTTAATAATCTGGGTGTTAAAATGTTTCATAATAAATAATAAAGAGATTAGTTTGAATAAATTTCAAGGTTTTTACCTTCATCTATAGCTTATCTTGAATTGTGTATAAAAGGGAAAAATAATGAAAGTACCTAAAGGAAGGAAGAACATGATTTTATACAATTCTTATTGTTACCACATTTTTAAAAATTTAACATTTGATAAAAATGTGTTTTAAATTTGCTTTTTTGTTTGATTCTGACCGTCTTTTTGTTATACCTAGTACTTGTAACTGTAATTAACAATTGTGTAAATGGTTTGGAAGATTGGAGGAATCTGATTCCAAAATAGAATGATATTTTATTTTCCCACAAAATACGTACATATTGTATAAAGTATATGCATTTATGAACTGGAAGGTATTTAAGAGGAAATTCCAAAAAAAAAATTAAATTTCCGAAATACCATAGGTGACACCATCATATTTTAGAATTGGCAACAAAATCAGGACTCCCAAAATTTTCTCTTTGTCCAACTTAAGCTATAATTCTTAAATCCTATTTCAATTTCCTTCTTAGAAAAAGAAGTTGTATGGCAGTTACTCGAACCCGTGGACCAAAATGGCTGGATTTCAATAAAGATGACGGCTCTTGCATAAAAACTAATTTGTGAATATTTTAAAACCCTAGATTCTTTATTTTTTGAGTTATCGTACGGACGGACGGACCGACAAACATAGCCCGTAGTAATACGGGTATAAAAATGAGGATTAAATCCATATTCTGGGAAAGCCTAAAATCTTGATTTTGTAGCCCGCATTAAAATTCCTGTTAATTCTGAAAAGAACATACCCTGATTTGGACAACTCTTAAATCCATCCCTATATAAACCACTAGAAGGTCTAAAAACATTATTATAGTATTTTGTATATACCAGCATTTTAAGCGTATCGACTCACATTTATAATTAGTTATATAACGCCCCAATAATTGTCGATATTGAGATCATAATCATAATTAGTACGTGTTTAGCGCCACATTATTTTAACTTTTTTAAAAATATTAAAATAGTTATAAGAGTATTTCAATATAATTTTTTAAACCAATTTGGAAAATAGAAACGTTTTTTCAACCGGAAGAATTGAATCTTTGAAAGACTTTTTCAAACATCATAGTTTAAATTTAATTAAAACTTGAATGACTTTTCCTAACATTTTTAATATCAAATAGTCAAAAAAAATTTAATCAATAATTTAATATACTCCCAAAATATCAAAAATGCAACTTTGAAAACTTTGAAATTACAAACTAATAAAAATTTTGCATTAAAATAATTGAATTTGAAAATTATATAATCAAAATGATTTTATTTGACAATAAGAACAGTGAGTTTAATTTAACTCCATATTTAAAACTATTTCTCAATTTTTAAATGTTGTGCTTTCTTTTAATTTTTAATAGTATCTATTTTTTAACAGAAATAAGAAATAAAAAGACGAGGAGAGTGGAGACGTTTGCACTCTGAAAGACCCATACGTAAGTATTGTATTGTAGAAGCACTCTACTAATTCATCTAAAAATTAAAAACTAAAGGAAATAGATTTCGTAGCAATAATTTTTACTGAATAGGGCTGTTAACCGTATGCCAAAACTCCATCTTTGGAGTATCGTTGGTTTTGAAAAATTGCTTCACAATTTATTACAACTATGTTACAAGTTCAATTAAATCATATAACATTATCCCACTCTCTGAGACGCTAATGTATGTGGCCATTCAGGTTGCAATTTTTTTTGGGAATAACGGACTGTAGCGTCATTAAAGAAGTAGTAGAAAGGAAACAAAACAGAACACCCTTGTACTAAATTTCAGCTTCTATTTTTATTAACTTTGAAGATTTGCATATTAAGATTTGCATAACTACCCAAACCACCATTTAAATTCATCTAATAGTTTGGGAACATAAAAAACTCGGAAAGAACGACATAGTATCAAAATTTGAAGATTTGATATTTTCTGTTCTCCGAGATATGCTCGTTTGCCCTTGGCTTCGAAGCTTTAAAACGCAGATTCGCCGATACCAAATCCTGTCGTTAGTATCCTATCCAATAAATTTAATCAAGATAGCTTCTTAACTTTTATCAGGAGATAAACGAACGGATTTTAAGAATCTTAGCGTTCGAGTTTTTGAGCTATCGTGCGAAAGAACGGAAACTAATAAGTAAATCGGTTCAGTTTTCGATACAGTATTGACCCATACATTTGCGTTAAAGTATTTTCGTCTCATTTGCAATGTCCCAAACGTAATGGCTAATTTAGAATACCATTAGAAATATGTTCGTCCGGATATAAAAATTTTATTGTTTATCTTCCATTGCCTTCTACTGAAGCCCCACGAAAAAGAAAGTATTAATTCAAACATATATGTTTTTTAGAATTTTCGTGTAGTGGAGAGACTCCGTCTAAATAAATTAATCTTTTCCAGCTTCATTCAATTTATTTGATTAATTATCGGTTTGCTTTTTAGCATAATTTTGTTATCAATTAAAAAAAAATCGTTCAACTTTTCAAAATTCAAATGAAGATCTGATAACTATTGTAATATTTATTATCATCATGTCAATGAACCTGTACAATGTTTTTATATACAATGACAAACCTTATTAGAAATTATTTAAATAAAAATTAATATAAAAAGCATTAGGTATTGTTACAAGATTTTAGCTAGACAACTTTGAAGAATTAGTTTCCTTGAGATCATTTAAACTCCTACATAAAAACAACGTAAAAAACAATTTAATTTCCAATAACATTTACAATTAATTACCTTAAATCTTTTCATATTGAAATTGCCTAATTTTATTGGGAATCGTGTATTTTCAATTTTTATTGACAAAATTAATATATTGTTTGTAATGAAATTTTATGGATCCTCCAAAATCAATGGAATTGTGAACAACAAAACCAATTCCAATTCATTGACCAAAGAGAAGTTATTATAACAAAGAAAGGTTCTTTTTATTGCTTTTCTAACAAAAGCCAGTAAAAAGCAATAGCGGTATAAAAATGAAATTAAAATGCCAATCAAATCTGAATCTGAATCTTATCGAATTGTTATAAATATTTTATTTGTGAAGAATCCCCTTCCTATTATAAATATCAATAAAAAAAATCCTTAAAAGAAAAGGAATTCATTTGAAATGGACATATTTCTATCTCTTGGTATATTTTATTCCAACAATAGATTATTTAGATACAACAATTAGCTTCCCAGAATTCAAAATAAATTTGGTTTATATTTAATTTCTCTGTACCTTAAGATTTGTAAGTCTTCGAAATGTTGACAAAAAGTTTACCAAATTTTATAACAATTGCAAATTAATTTATTAATTCTTTTATTTATTTTTTGATTTCAGTTAACCTTTGCAAGACAATGCATCAGGGAATCAGAGTAAAATATTATTGTGCAAAACCGGTTACACAGAATAAATAGTTCAAGTCGTTTAGAAAATATGAAGCAGGATGTCAGAAATTCCTGTACTGAAACAAAACTCAAAGAAATGGAGTCTCTCAATTGAAACCACCCGGAATCAAAATGTTATCTACCACAAAAACAAACAACAGAATATGATATTAATAAAATTAAATGTTTGTTTAAAGAAATAATATTAGAGGAAACGATACCAACAACCTGTGTCTCTTGGTACTCCAGCAAAAATACTAAAAGCATGCAAAAATACCACTGCGATCTTCTCAGACCTCTTAGTTAAATTACAGAGAAAGGCAATTTCAAAGACTGCCGTGGTCCCAATACAGTTTGCATGATCAGTACAACTATCATACAAGCCAGAATGCAAGAAAAAATTAAACCAAAATTATGCAACTCGGAAGCAGGTTTCCACAGAAATTCTGCGAATCATCCACAATCAATCGATTCAGTTGGCGGTCTCTCCTTTGCTTTCTATTTTTTTACTTTAAAAAAACCTTCGAAGATAATCCGGACAAAGAGTGCCGTGAATTTAAAAAAACGAAAGCAAGTATGAAAACACCATGCCCAAAATCCTACCAATGATAGATAAATACATAAATCAATGCAACCACCTTGGTAGTATAATGACAATTGACGAAGGTACTGAGGCAGATGTCAACAACAGACTCAACCATGAATCTTTCGGGTTGGGAGAAATATAGAAGGAGATTTGTATTAATAAAATTGAGGATCATTAATGCTTGTGTAAAAACCGTGCTAAACCTTATCTAGCATCAAAAATTCCATGTATTCATTGACAAAAATCTACGATCTATGGAAACTTACAGGATAAACCAATACTCAGAAAACAATGAAAAAAAATCACAAAAATGAAAGCCGCATGGTCTTTGAACGGTAACTGAATTAAATAAAGCAACATCACATAAGAGAATGTAAAAACAGCAGCAGAAAATAATGTAAGATAAGCATGCTAAATGGAAGCCTTATTCGAGTGACATGGAAACAAAATATTATTAATAAAAATTATGTTAAATCTTACATTGCATGCTTTTTAAAATAAAGTTAGCAATTTTAATCCTTTTAAGAAGAATAGAAAATTTTGCTTCTCAAGGGTGTCGTCAAGAGCGACTGCTTACTGCACAAGTTACAATATTATTACTGTATAACTCAATAATGAAAATTAAAAGCTGATAATGGCAAAAAAATATTTAGAAACAAAATCTTAGTCTAAAGGTGACCTTGGAGATGCCCGAAACCCCATATATAGTTAAAAAGGGATTAATAAATATTTTGAAATTATTTTGGAATATTCTTTTCATTTCTTTCAGCAAATATGTCTTGAAATTCTTGAAAGAAAAATATAACGAGATTCCTATAATTTTGTTAATCCTTAATATTAATCTTGAAAAATTCTTTTGATTTGTTTATTTTATTTTGAAAATTTTAGATTGACGAAGTCTGACAGAATTAAGATATTCTAATAATTAATATAAATAACATTGACTTTCGAATTAAAAAAACAGTGTTTTTCAATAAAAATGATTTTATCATTCAGTATATAGGCATCTAAATAATCTGCAAAATATTTTGGCCAAACTGAATATATATATTATAGCCAACCTTAGAGTGTACGTGGGAAGATCCTATTAAAATTTATGAAGAAAAATTATAGTTTTTTTTTTAGGAATATTTAAAGATTCGAAAGCCAAGTAATGGAGCTATGCGTAGTTCCTATAGGTATAGTTTGCAACTTTAACACCCCAAAGCCATAACCCTTTTTGAGCCAAACTTGAGGAAGGGACCTGTGTTTCAAATGTACAGCTTGTTTTCGAGGATCGGGATTTGAATGATTTCTTGGTAAATCGGAGATGAGGAAAATTGGATAGGACATTTAAAAGAAAGATGTTAATATTCTTCTTAAAATTTTCTAAATCGTATATATACGCATTATCAACTTTGGAGAACACATTTAATGCGATCGCAATGTGCTTTCACATGTGCGATGCCCGCATGAAGAACGAATATCCAAAAGATGTATTGCGTCGCCAACTATCCCGCTGTGAAGGGATTTGCATATATTGCCCTTCTTGCGTTCCGCTCAAAAATCTTGAGTGGATGCAGTAATCGTTTTATTTCCTGGAAACAGGTGTTAACCCTACTAGATATCTATAAAACTAGATTAGTGAATCAACTGAAAGACTATGTCTGAGTGGAGTGAGTGTTGAGATGTATCAAGCATTGAGATACATTGAGATATATAATCTTTCTGAAAGTTCTTGATTGGTTGCCATGAAAGGAAGTATATTACGATGTGATACAGAAACATCAGTTTTTATAATTTTTTTAGTTAACAGCATTGGCTTTTCAATAATTTTATTAATTGAATTTTGGATTACATATATATATTTAAGCTTTTATTATATTATCATATATTCGACACAATTATCACTTATCAAAATTATATTTATATTTCTTATAATTTAAATTTTTATAACATTATAAATTTTATCAACAAACTTTTAGCATAAGAAGCGTTCGTGCTTATTGTTCGTTCAATTTTTTAAATTTAATATATGTTTTCAAAAAGAACCTTCATTCAGATCTTGAACATACGTCTTGTAATTCAATGGTATTTATTCCTTTTATAAAAAATTTTCAATCAGTTACACATTTTGAAAGGTTCTTGTTAATATTCTTTTAACCCAATTTTTTTCTTAAAGTTAACTTAAATTCTTTGAATAGATTTAAGTGTTCGTTGTAAAATATAATTTAAATTTGAATTTTGATTTTTACTGTTACCATAGTAACATGTATTAAGTCTATCTATTTTAGAAGGTGAATTTAAATGATTCTTAAATATTTGGTTATAAACATTTTATAAATTCTCTTAAGGGAGCTATTAATACTACCTTTAAAAAAATTAAATTCATTTAATTAAAGCACTATAGTTCCTTGTTTCTTTCTCCATTTTGGTCATGTCCCTACATTACTTAAAACAGAAATGAAAAATACCAAAACTTTTGAAAAAATTTCCCCGAAAAACAAAACAAATTTTCATTAATTTAATTTTTAATTGAAGTGTTTTTTATTTGATCTAAAAGTAAAAGTTTTAATATATTTGAAGAAGTTCAACTTTTTTCCTAATTGATTTTTATGACTCGCAATACCAATTTTTTTTGTTTGTTATTTTATGAACCCCAATTTACAAGAACCCGTCATTTACAATTCAAGTTTATACGGCATTAATTTCTTGGGTTTAATTTTAAAAAACTATTGAAAATGAAGGAAGGGAGGGGGGATCAAGGTAAGTCGAACGAAATAAAGAACGAATATAACTACTAAAAAATAAAGTCAGATGCAGGAACATCTTGTATAAATGTTCTGTAAAAAGGGAATACTCCGATTTTGAAAAAACGGGTATATAGGTATATAAATATTTCGAAAAGGGGAATACCCTAATTTTTGTAATCAACACTTAAATACCCACAATTCTAGAAAAAAATTTTTACAAAGCCTTTCCAAATTGATGAGCCCCTTTTCTTTCCGATGTGAACCAAAATATTATTTATTTTGCATATATATCACATATTTTGTTTTTTACTATATTTGGTCACCATGAGGATTTGTAAAGAAAAATTATTTTTGAATAAATTCTGAAATATTAATAAACATCCCTAATTAAATTATGTATGACCTGACCGGGAATCGAAACCGGACCCCCCTAACTATAATATTATTTAATATATAAAACTGGGATTCCTTTCCTAGGATTTTGAATTCTTTGTTATTCAAAAATATATATTTCAAAATAATGCGCAGAAAGAGTTCCTTTGAAAGAGAAAGTGAATTAATTACCGTACTAGAGAAAATGGGGCGGTTTTTAATTATTCCTTTATTTTTTTTGGATTCAATTCCACATTTTTATTAATTAAACTGAATTGACTTTATTTAACCTCCGCAAAAAAAACTGGAGAAAAGCAAATAAGTATCGACAAGTAACATAAACAGGATATGGATAAAGATCCGCCCAAAGACTTTGTTAGAACTTAATAATTTAGGTTCCAAAATAGCTAATGAAAAATAAAAAATTGTTATACTTTTGGTAGAATTCCTCAAAGAATGTACAAGAAAATTAACATGAATTGAATATTTTTTTAAATACTTTTTAGAAATCAATCAACTTGCTCTACTTGCTCAAGGTTCTACTAAGTAGCATTCTAGAAAATTTTCTTATTTCTCTTCAACAAAATCTCTTCAAAAAGATAAACATAGGTGGTCCGGTAGATACACATATAGAGAGACAATTATTTTTAAATTAACCATAATAGAATTAATAAAGAGAACCCAGATATAGATGATAGCAGATCCGAGGTAACTCAAGTCGCAAATAATGCGCAAAGGCTGTAACAGGGGCAGCATTTCACCTTCATGGAAAGAGAAGAAGAAGCTATAAAAGGGAGAGCTAAAGGAAGCAAAAAAGAGACTAGAAGGAGAAGACACAAAGATCACAAGGTTGAACACAATAGCGAAATTTATTTAAAACCTGTTGAAAATATTCGGTTGGCAACAAATTTCAAATTAGAATAAATAATAACAATATAATATTTCTAAAGTGGAATAAAGCCTATAGGCTATAGGAATGAGAAATAAGACCTTCCGCGAAATTTTCTCTTACTTCTCAAGACAATTGTGAAATAAGGTCTATTAATCCTATTATCTAATTTTCTTTAGAAAGTTAATAATATCTGAGAATGTACAAATGAAATTTACTCAACTGCATGAAACTATAGTGCTTTTTATAGAAGTCCATTTCCAATAGATTCATTTGTATGCATAATTTCAAAAAAGGAAAACCAAATGATTGATATATACAATTATTTGTAAAAATACGATACCTTGTACTTTGTTTATTCCATTCATCATTTAAAGTTATTCGTCCTATTTTTCAAAATGATGAGTATTAGAATTTAAAAGTTTTCTATTTGTTGTTTATTATACCACTAAGTTTCGAAAAACTAAACTTTTCTTAAAATAAAGTTTTTCATTTTTTCACTTTATATGTTTATGACATTGTTATTGTGGCATATTACAGCTCACTCATGCGTTTAGTATATGTATATATATTAACGTGGGCACAAAATATAAATATCCTCGTACTTTCCACATTTATTTTTTTGTAATATTTTGCTAGGAAAAAATTTGATGTAAAATTTATTGAAAGTTGATAAATAAATTATTAGTTTGTTATTTTATGTAGCATACATTTAAATAAATTTGTATATTTTTTTATTAAAAAGTATTCGTAAGTACCGTAGAATTTAAGCGATTTCATCAGCAAAATCAAAACAAGGATTGAAAAAAACCCAAAATTTTTTAAAAATGCACTTTATGAAATGAAGTTCATATAATAATTTTTTTGGAACTTATTTTAGAAACTTATTCTATAAAAAAACGAGGAAGATTATAGTTGCCCTTGTCAACTTTTAGATACCCGTGCGTGTATTAAATAAATAAGAATTTCATAAATTGCAATTGAACTGTTTGACAGAAAATTCAAAATATTTGTTTTTTTATATTTAATTACAAAAAAAATTAATAAAAAAAAAATTAATTTTTCCTTATCCTGAATTCGAACCGAGACATTTTTGTTACAAGTAACATGTCCTAACCACTACACCATGAATCGATTAATAATTAGACAACAATTTGTTTGTTTTTATATTTGGTTTCTATTTCGTTATTAAATTTGAAAATACTCATAAAATTTCGAAAAATTTGTATGGCAGCTACCCGAAGCCTTTCTCCGATTTTAACCAAAAACAATAGGGAACCTACAAATTGTCTAAAAATTACTTTGTGAAAGTTTCAGAACTCTAGCTCTTATAGTTTTTGAGTTATCGTGCTGACGGACCGACGGACGGACACACATAGCTAGATCGATTCACTTTTCGATGCTGATTCGATACGTACCCTTGACACTATATCTATCTCTTATATTTCGATGCGTTACAAACGGAGGAGTAATTTTAATATACCCGATGTTCATATATGTATGCACGGGTATAAAGATTGAAAAAACTTCACATATCAGCAACTATTTTATACAGCTAAATCCGTTAGCTAAGATGAACATTTGGCAAAATGTTAAGTCAATTGGTCAAACCGTTTATGTTCCAAATTTGAACTCAATCTAATCGTTAGAACTCGAGATTTCTCGAAAAGTCTGATGATTTTTTATGGGAGCCTCCAGATTCCGTGGTCTGATTTGACCCATATACGAACTTAACCATAATTTTGAAGAAAAAAGCATTCATACCAAATTTCATTCTAATTGATTACCTCTGTAACAGAAATAAACTTTCGCAGTTAAAATTTCTTATCTCTATTGCAAACGGTGTAAAGGTTTACAATAGGAAACATACGGATGGGCGGACGGACGGAGTAAAACTACATAGGCTATATATTTTTTAAAATATGCTAAAAATTGCTATTTTTCTTCCAAAAGAAGGGAATTTAGATAAATTGGTAAAAAAAAAAAAAATCCTTTAAAAATTATTTATGCAACAAGAGGGTCTCAGTAAGTGACGCCCCACGCTTCGTTAATTTTTAATAGAAAGGTTTGTGTGGCCGTAACCATATTTTTTTTTTGTTTTTACAAAAGACATGGAAAGCTTCGAATGCCACCTATTAGATAGGACAGTTCCCATAGGTAGTGTGCAACTTTAAAAAATCACAAATACAGCCATTTTGAGCTAAAATTGGTTTTGGATGGGATCTACAAATTTACAGCTTAGTTTCAAGGATAGGGAAATAAAACGATTGTTAGGAATTGGATTTGGGATATTTAAGATTTTTTGATTTTTCATCTAGAATTTAAAAAGGAGTTTTAATAAAAAATGTTTTCTAGAGAACCTAAAAAAAAAAAAAATTTAAAATCATATTTATAAGTTTGATTTAGAGGGGAATACCCTAAAATTATCCTACTTTAAGGAACTTATTCATTTTATTCACGAAGATTTATGATATAACAGAAGATGTCAAATTATATAAAATTTGTTGTAGACGAGAATTGTTATGCGAACTTGTTGTAAGTTCTCTTCCCGATAACCTTATAATTATATACACTTATAACCCCAGTATACACTTTTAACCGCAGCTGTATTCACTTTATTGATAAATGGTAAAGCATTACCCAAATATTTCAAAAAAAAAATAAAAAAGAGTTATGAATATTATGACTATTACAACTCATTGATTATTTTTGGATGCAAAAAAAAAAGCATTTTAAAAAAAATTGAGTACTTCATAAAATATTTTCAGTAAATTTGTTTATTTTATGATGGAAAAATTTAAAATAAAAAATAAAAAAAATTCTATTAAAAATATGATGAAAAGTAAATTTATGTAGGTACATAGTAGAAGGAATATATTTTTTATTTTTGATAAAATAACAAATTTAAAAAAATAGCAGCTGCAATATTTTAAATAAATTTGTTAAATTATAAATATTTATTAAACAAATTATTGAAAACACTAATAGAATGCTTAATGGAAGACCATTTAGATTTTCCTTCAAAATAAAGAAATTCAGTCACGTAGCGTAGAAATTTTTTTTTATAAAATAATAAAGTCTTAACAAAATTTTTTTAAATTATTTTAGAATTCAAATTATAATTTACTAATTCAGTAAATGTTTCTTGTAAATTTTGCAATTTTTTCAAATATTTTTTATCAGATTTATTATAGTTCTTTGATTTATAATAATAATAAAAACAAGTGATGAAAAAAACCAAGAGTTTTTAAAAAAGCACATTTTAAAAAATTATATAGTGTTTCACACTCAGTATTTTATCGAAATGTAATTTTGGAGTTTCAATGTTAATGTTTAATATAGGAAAAACATGCACTGGTGACTAAGTTACTTATAAAACTTACTTATAAAAACAGTACATTTTTAAATTTTAAGTCCAAATAGCCTCAAAATGGAGAAGGTTGCCAAATTTTTCGAGGATCTAATATCACTATACCATTCCCCTTTTCCCCAATCCAGTTTCTTAGGTGCTAGGAATAAAATTGTGAACTCAACTAAAATTTAGAATTTTTCCTAGAATTTTATTACCTAAGCAAAAATGGTTAAAAACAAGTTACAATTTCTTCAATTTAAAGAACCTCTTTTAAATTTAAGAAAACCATTAACATATATTGCAATATAATACTAAAGCTTTAAATTTTGTATAATTGTAAAAAAATAGTAAATAGGTATTCAAGTTACAGGTGTTTAAAACTAACCAAATTCAATTTTCGAACCCTTATAACTCCTAAACAGGGGGCGTGACTAAAAAATTAGAATAATTAAATTTTTAGAAGTATTAAAATGTTTAGAAGTTTTTAAATTTTTAGAAGTAATGACAGACATAAGCCCAGACAAATTGTTAACAATTAGTTATGTTAAGAGGGTTAGAAGAGTTAACACAGAAACACAAACTTTTTAAAAACAAGCCATCTAAGATCAGGAAGATTTTTTATCCATTTTAACTAAAAAAGGAACCGTAAACACTGGCCTACCTTAATACAGCAACGTCTAAAAAATTCTGCAGTCTTTACCAACTTAGAAACGAAGTCTTAACAAAGCTCTTAACATCTCCTGCAAACCTTTTTAAACATTATTTTAAATTTTCAGATTAACAGTTAATTCCTCTATCAATTTGCGTATATCATCGCGTATATGAATGCGTATATGACCGGGTGTGCTTTACAAATAAAAAAAAATTATAAGCATTTCGAATCAGTCAGTCTAAGTTGGCCCACCCAATAAGTATGTACATATATTATATTCTACACTTTTAATAACTTTCTTAGAAAAATTTCACTAAAAATGTAAGTCTTACTGAATTTTTAAATTTGTTAAAGTTATAAAAAAATTTATAAAGTAAAAAGTTAAAGCAAATTTAAATTCCGTATTCTTCTTTTTTTTTAACACCTAATTAAACAAACTAACGAAATCATTGTCATCCATTTATTTACCTTCTATATATTTTCTTACATAAAGTTTTATCACTTTATCTATATTATTGAATATTAAGTGTAGAATTATTAATATTTTCCTTTTTCTACTTCCTGTTGCTTCTTTTTAGTAATTCTGTCCCAGTTTCTATAATTCTTTATTTATTTTATTTCTTTAAATAAATTTTTATGTTATTTTTATTAAAGAGGCGATTATTTTCAACTGACTTAAATTTTCATTTTTTTTATTTAGAAGTTAATGTCACAAATATATATATACATCTAATATACAAATAAAATATATTTACATTACATTGTTACCACAAAATCAACATTGAATATTCTTTTTTAAACTTAATATTCCCAATTTCCCAAAGTTTTCTAATAAATTAAAATAAAGTTCTGAAACTTTGCAAATAAAAAAAATATAAACAAAAATGTAGGTGATGAAGACATCGTTTCTATAAATGTCAAAATTCAAATAAAAACATAGTATAAAAAGTATATAATAGCGGTTTGAAATCCCTGGCTGATTATAAATTGTTAATTTAACTTAAAAATCTCCTTGGTTACTAAGTATTCAGAATATTCTGAAATCAGTTGTCTATAGACTAACATGTAAGAGTGGATTCAAATCTACAGAAAGAGGGCAAATGTACACAAGTTTGGTGTGATTTATCATTTGAAAAAATATAAAGTTTAGTTTTAAAAAGTTACCCCTGAAAAGAGTTCTAGTTTTATGAACCATTTTAAACCCCAGCATTTTATTAATACATAATACAAATTAAATTTCTGAACTAAGTTAAAAGAAACATATAAGTTGAATAATACAAGTCGGCGCGAAAAACAATATACAATTGAGCCATGAGTTACTACCAAATATTACTTACATTTTCACCGAATGTCGGCGCAAAATATTTGAGCCATAAGCCATTAATAAAATTTAATATCTGTTTTCAACTCAAAATTACGGAATACTTAAAAAAATTTTTGTAAATTTAAAAGCAAAATATCTCTCTTTTAGCTTTTGTTCCATTAAATGGCTTCACGTCAGCCCTGGCTGTGCCTTCGTTGTTAAGCGAGAGCAGTAAAACTTACGAAAAATTGAAGTGCAAATTTTGTAACAATGTAGAAGATTCTTTTTCATTAATTAATGAACAAATTTTAGGGATTATACTTAAAAACTTTAAGAAAATTACATATTTTTGAACTTTTTCATAACTTTCCTTTTATTACAAAAGTAAAAATTAAAAAAAAATAACATAAATAAGAAGAAAAACTTAAATGAAACAAAAACATAAATTTTAAAACTTTCCAAAAATTCAATTGTTAATTAACATAAAACAAAAGTACTGAAATAATTATTTCTGGTATAAAACTAATTAATAATTATTATTCATATTAATTATAATAACATCAAATAAAGTACTTAATGAAGTATTTTAGTACTTTTTGAAGTATTTAAGTACAAAATTTAACAGTTCTTTAGAATATTCCAAGGTTACAAGCAAGGCTGGTCAGGTTTTAATAGTTGCTCTAAGTCTAAGAGAATACATTTAATTTTTAATTGTTTTTTTTTTTTTGAACAATTATTTTTGACCCAATGGGTACACATATAACTCAAGTGAGGTAGGATTCAACTTTATGGAAATTGTAGCAGAACCTGTTTACTACGTAGTAGTAGTTTTCTGAAATGGATAAAATGTAGTAGAAGTAATATATTTATTATAAATTGAAAGCACAGATTGGATCTTGCTGACTGCTGATCCAATTTTTTAGTCTCTGATTTCGAACCATTAAAGTAAAATATTTCAAATAAAATATATCATCAATGAACTTTCATATTTTTGTTTATTATAGTCCAAGACCCATATTTCTAACATAAGAACATTAGTTTGTATGTTTGTTTGTTCGTTTATTTGTTTGTTTGTTTGCTTGTATGTAGCAAATAGACTCCTAAACTGTTCAGGCGAGTATCATGAAAATTTGTATATAGAGGTTTTGGGTACAGAACGAAATCTTGGGCTAAAAATGTTTGCTCTAGCGAAGCGCCAAGTTGGGGTGGTGGATGGTGCAAGTACTTAAATTTTTTTCTAAAATGATAACGGTTTGACCGATTAACTTCAAACTTTCTATATCTGATGCTCCTTGAGAACTTAGTTGATACTTTTGATAGTACTTAGTTGATACTTAGTTGATACTATAGCAGCCACTCCATATAAAAACTACGAATTATTTCAAAAAAAACCTTGTGAAAATTTAAAAATCCTATAGCTCTTTTAGGTTTAGAGTTAATTAAAAACAAATGGGCAGATGAACATATTCACATATCAAAATGGACCAACTTGTCGATACTTAGTTTAGCTATATCTATTATGTTACAAACGGCAGAGTGATTTTCGTATTCGCGCCTATTGTTGCACTGGTATAAATATTTAATACATTTTTATTTCATTTAAGAGTTAAAGTTCATTAAACTATCGTGTTATTATGCTGCTCATGTTTCATATCTTGTCCTTTATGCACAAAAAAAAACTAAGTAAAAACTTCGGTTCTATTATAAATTTACTTTATATATTTATGTGTACTCATCTGAAAATGTTATCAAGATAGAAAAGTTGTATAAGGTAACTGAAAATATTTTAAAGGTTTGGAAAATATTTATTCAACAAATCATTTTGTGATAGAAAAGCATAGAATTACTTGAAGCTTTAAACAAACCCATATTATGTTCATTTCTTGTGATGTCTGATAGTAAATAACCCTTACAGGACAATAAGTTATTTGTTAATTTTCTAACCATGACAGCAATTTTTTTATCATTACTATACAAAAATTCAATATGCTGAAATATAAGATTTATTAGATGAAAAAGTTCATATCACGTCCATATCACGTACATATTGCCTTTAGAAGGGATAGTCAGACAAATCAAAAATACAAATTCAATTTGTTTTTTTTAAGGTGCAAGGGTTGTGACCTAAAATAACAAAGAGACCAGTCAAAAGAAGTTTGATTAAAGAAATTCAAAGTAACGGTATCGGTATTTTTTTGTTGTTGTATATGTTGAAAAAAGTTTTTATTAATTTTGTTTTTAAATATATATTGTTTATATGTATGGGCTTATCGCCATAAATACAATTTTCGTTCAATTCAAAGATTACTTTATTTTAATTATATATATTTTAGATTTTGCTATTATATTATAAAATTATAATAAATATAACACCATTTTATATTTCTTAACTGTATTGCTCTGTCTGTGCTAGATATATGATAAATTGGTATGCAAGGTAAGGTATGATTCTACTCCAAGTTGTATAAGTTATATTTGTACATTTCTTTTTTTTGTCTTAAGTAATTGTCGTCTAATTTTTGTTTTTAGACACATGAATTTTGCATAAAATGCATTTGCAACATCAATAATCTTATGTTAAACAAGTAATATCAGAGAACTCTTTAATATTTTTGTCAATGGTAGCGTTCCGGAAAATGTAGGGCTACATTAAATTAGTATGCAACTCTACATCATTCAGTACAGTATACAGCCAAATTAAATGATATTTCTGTGTGATTTTTCATATATTTTTAAATTATTTTAATTAAACTAATTAATTTAATTAACTATTTATATCAGCCATCAAAAAGATTTCAAAAATTTTATTTTTATACTTTGAATTCTTATTTAATTGGATTAATTCTTCAAAATTGGATATAAGACAATTTTCTACTATAGGGATATCACTTGTATATAAGTTGTATAGTGTACGACCTAAAACAGATCCTTGAGGTATGCCAGCAGGAACGTGGTTTACGTCAGATGGGGTTTTGTCTATGGGTCTATGTCTTTTAATAATTTTAATTAAGAACATGAAAACACTATATGTATAGAGCTTGTGTAGCAGTCCTTTATGCCAAACAGAATCAAAGGCTGTCTAAATGTCTAAAACAACCAGTCCTCTTGAGTTACTGCTTTGTAGGCTTGATTTGACAAGATTTCGGAATCTCAATAATGGGATTAATATATAATAATTTTAATCTTATTTAATTATTTTTTTAATCGATTTAAATTTTCAATTTTAAAAATAAAAATTCTTAATTTCAAAAATTCTGACAAAATCTTGTAAACAAACATTTTTTACATTCAAATGTAAATACAAAACTTCAATATAAATCCGTTAGACAATTTAGCTCAAAAATCGTAGAGTAAAAAATTTTATTGAACGCTGCATTTCTCTTGTAGTACCAGCTGCTACTGAAAGCTAGTATACCAAACCCCTAACTATAATATTCATATGATGTCATATGATATCATATGATATTATATGATTTTGTACGATTGTTTGACATTTCATATAACTAACTCTAATAGTCATAAACATATTTCGTTATCATTTAGAAATTATTAGTCAATTGGCATAGAAATGAAGCGTACATATCATATGATATCATACATACAAGCAAACTAAATTGAAAAGAAATTAAAAGTAACTAAAACTAAAAACTTTTAATGTTTGAAACTAATCCAAAAATTTCAGAATCAAAAATAAAATGGTAAATAAATTATTTTCACCAATGTTTATGTTTGGCATTTTATTAGTATAATTGGTTATGACTATTACAGTTAGGGTTATGATTTTTTATATCATATGTAATCAGATTGAATATTTATCAAAAATTCGTATGGCATCATATGACTACTATAGTTAGGTCATAGGTATGCGAACTGAAACTCTCTTTGGAACAAAATTGTTTCATTATGCAAAATACTGTTCAGGAAAATAATTAACCGGAAATTAATATATTAATTCGGAAAAAAGTAAAATTGATTTGTTTATAAATATTTAAATTAAAATTTTAAAAAATGTGTAGTTGCATTTATTCTTCAGAAATCATTATATTAACACTTTTTTTAAATTGTGTGATGTAAAATCTATAACTAATGGTCTATATGTAAAATTTATTAGAAGAAAGTACTCTGTAAATATTTCATTTATTTATCTTTAATTAATATATGTATATTATTTAAAATATATATGTATACAATAATATATGCCCATATGATCGTTCTATTTAAATATACCAAATGGAAGATAAAAAAGTAAGATTAAAAAAAGCATTAGAATTTAAATTGAAATATTAAAAGTAAATTAAATTACAATATATTTTCGTTTTTATATTTATAATAACATAATATTTTTTTTTAAATTTTTTAAATTAAAATTTTTACAATTTTTTTATACACTATACATTAATACTTATATATACAATATAATACATAATTTTAAAAGCAATTAGAGATTTTATTTTATTTATTTTAGAAATTTAGTAAATATTTTGTTACAATTATTGTTGTTTTAAGCAAATGCACATTTTATTTTTAATTTAAATTTAATATTTGTTTGTTTGTTTTATTTTTTTATTTATTTTCAATTTAAATTATTTTAAGTTTATTCAACTGTAATAAATATAATTATTTAATGAAAATTTTGAGTTATTTTGTATATAATTTAATATCTAAAAGTGACATCAGGATTCTTATTAAATTAAGTCGGTCGGATTTTTTATTAAGTATTTTCTTACTTTAATGATCAAAAGATACCCATTACAAAACTCTTTTTAGCATATTTTCAAAAAATTTAAAAAGTTAAGGGTTAAACTTTTTATGCTTTTTGACAAGACACTTATTCGGTATGGCAATGCTATCAAAATCTAATTTTCTTAAAGTAGCTGTCAAAGGGCAAAAATTTTATTTTCATTCAAATTGCAACAAGTAATGAATCAACAGTAAGTCGATGCAACCGATTTAGTAACACCCTACACTTGAAAAATTCAAGTTAAATTAAACAAATTCGTAAATTATTTTAGATAGGATTTGAATATAAAATTAAAACATAACAGTTTTTTATCAGCTTTACAATTTATAATTGTGTAATTAAGAATATATTTTTGTTTATTTTATTATATGCTTTTTGAAATTTGTAAGATCTTGGAAGATGTGTAATATAGTTACCCGAGTTATCTGTCAAACTAAGTTAAATATATTGAATTATATGAAAGTGTCTACAATAGACGAAAAATGAAGAAATATATTATCAGAATAAAAAATTAGTAAAATTATTAATTTTTTTTATATCTTAGGTTAAATAATACTAAACCATTATTCAAAATAGCTGTACAATGAACTTTAAACTATTGAATATTTTTTAATTCATGAAATTTGTAAACAAAACAATGTAAAAAAACGCCGTCAAGTAAATTTCATTGTAAAGACTTCTTTGTTGACTATGTAATGAGAGCGAAACGAGAGCGTCATTGTACATAGGCTATAACTTCAGTAGGTCCATCACTCCATTAAGCCATCACTTCAATTAGAATGACGTTCACCTCTACATCAACTGAAGAGGTGACGCTTATCAAGATTATATATATAAGTATATAAATATTCATTATATATAGCTTGCTTTCTTTTGGTGAAAATTAAAACTATACCAAAGTTGATATACGACTTTACGCCTATAGGTGTAGTGTATAAAAAAATATTGAAATGTATTATATAATAAAATCCTTCCAAGAATTTACGCAAATTTATTTAACTTCTATTTTATTTGTATTCAAATTCACGTGTACAAGGTGTTTTTAAATTAAACCAATTCAAATTATTTTTGAGTTTCAGAATAAGTTGCAAGAAACAGCGTGTCATATTTAGAGTCCAAGAAATAGAAAGTCAATTAACATAAGTATTTCCTATTGATTTGGATATGTATTATGTAATATGTAATATAATATTATTTATTAAATGTTGATGGAAATCTTCTTATGGTTTTAATACATTGTAATATTTATATATATCTGTATATATCTGTATATATATCTGTCTATATCTGTCAATCATATTATTCAATTAAATTATTTCTTTATATTTTATATTTATTTATGTTGTTATATTAATGTATTTTTTGTTAAAGATATATAATTATTAATTATTGAATTCACCCAATGGTGAATTGTAGCTGAGTCAAGTCAAAACCAGAAAAGTTTTTTCACTTTCTTTGGGATTCGAACCTGAGCCTTTCGCATGAAAGGTTGGCACTCTAATGTGCCACCCAGCCGTTAAATACGTAAAATAACATATGCGTTTTATAAATGAAATTAAAATTTTGTTTTTTATAAAATTTAAATATGGTAAGAAATTAAAGAAATTGAATAAATATTTAAAAGTTTTTGGATTTACAAGCAATTTTTCAATTATTTGCATGGAGTTCAATTTTTCTGGAAATATTTAAATATTTTAAATTTTGTATATATCTGAAGTTCTAATAGTAAAATTGTAGATTTTATTTTAGTTTCGTGTATTTTTTTAAAATTTTTTGAATAGAAATAATGAGTCTCGGTACTCTTTCACTATTAGTCTATTAATCATATACAAATACACATAACCTATATTCCGTTTCTTAAATAAATTACAAAAAAGTTCTAACAGTTAATGATGTCAAAAAAGACTTACATTTTAATGACCGAATTAACATAGTTTAAAGGGTATACTACATTTGCCATTACGTTTGTAATGCAGTTACGGAGAGAGGACAGATATAGACTCAAATCACAAGTGTATGGATTGGATCAGAATGAAAAAATTTATCGGTTTAGCTATGTGTGTCCGTCCGTTAGTTCGTATGATAACTTAAAAAATAAAGAAGCTCGCATTCTGAAAATTCGTCAAACTCGTTTTATACGAGAGCCGGCTTTGTTATTGAAAGAGCTTCATTAACTTAGTTAACATCATTTTAAAGTATTTTTTTTATTTTTGGATTTGCGTCAAAAAAAAAAAGAAATTCGGCATTCAAAAAATTTTCCATTTATCGCCAAGAATTATAAACAATCAATAAAAATCTTTTTTTACTACATTTGCCATTACGTTTGTAATGCAGTTACGGAGAGAGGACAGATATAGACTCAAATCACAAGTGTATGGATTGGATCAGAATGAAAAAATTTATCGGTTTAGCTATGTGTGTCCGTCCGTTAGTTCGTATGATAACTTAAAAAATAAAGGAGCTCGCATTCTGAAAATTCGTCAAACTCGTTTTATACGAGAGCCGGCTTTCTTATTGAAAGAGCTTCATTAACTTAGTTAACATCATTTTAAAGTATTTTTTTATTTTTGGATTTGCGTCAAAAAAAAAAAGAAATTCGGCATTCAAAAAATTTTCCATTTATCGCCAAGAATTATAAACAATCAATAAAAATCTTTTTTTACTACATTTGCCATTACGTTTGTAATGCAGTTACGGAGAGAGGACAGATATAGACTCAAATCACAAGTGTATGGATTGGATCAGAATGAAAAAATTTATCGGTTTAGCTATGTGTGTCCGTCCGTTAGTTCGTATGATAACTTAAAAAATAAAGGAGCTCGCATTCTGAAAATTCGTCAAACTCGTTTTATACGAGAGCCGGCTTTGTTATTGAAAGAGCTTCATTAACTTAGTTAACATCATTTTAAAGTATTTTTTTTATTTTTGGATTTGCGTCAAAAAAAAAAAGAAATTCGGCATTCAAAAAATTTTCCATTTATCGCCAAGAATTATAAACAATCAATAAAAATCTTTTTTTACATTTATTGCTATAAATTGTAGTTGGAAGCTAATAAATTCCTGCCTCCATTAAAATTTATTTCTTAATTTTATTAGATTTATTATATATTTTTCAAATAAGTATTATTTAATGACTTCTAAAGCTTGGTTTATTCTTTTGATTTTATGAATAATCAATGTAAAAAAAATTTTCTAAGTCTGTTACAGTAATTTATCAAAGATTATAAAGTATTCTATAAAATGCTTTGATCATGTATTCCCTCTATCTTAAACAATTTTTAAATTTGACACAAAATACCATAACTCTTTTTTGAAACTATCATAAATTGTGAATTCATTGGTTATTGTCAAGTCTCATAATAAAAGATTTTTGCTTCAATATGGATAAAAGATTTAATGGTTTTTTGATAATATTTATTGTAAAAAAATCGATTATCATTCATTCTGTATTGGACATTGGTGGATTTTGTAAAACTTTAATTCGTTATATTTTTAAGGTCACATTTTCATATCTCGAGGATATTTTGAATAGAATGAAATCCAAAATATATATATATTTTTTGTCACCCATCGTTAGACCAATGGCTAAACATTAACTATCAAAAATATTCCGAATAATAGAATATTTCTCTATTATACATTTTGATTTAAAATTTATCTATACAGGGTGATTTATTTACGAGAGGTTTAATACCCTTTAAACTATAAATTCATATTGGTATAAAAATGTCAAACAAATTCTACGAAGGGATTCATTTAAACTATGTAGATACAGATAAAAGAAAAGCAATTAGTGAAGAGATAGCCAAATTAGGGAAAGTTTTCGAGTAGGTAGTAATACGAAACTGTATTAATTCTTATTAAAACTTTTAAAATTGTTAACAAAAGTATTTTCGTAGAATGAAATTAGATGGATAGATGCATGTTCCAAATTTTAGCAGAGTAGAAATACCAAGGAATCTAACCAAGCTCTACAGTAAAAAAATGAGCATTTGACTTCCACATGGTTTTTATGGTAAATGTTTAAAAGGCGGAATTATCGATTTTAGTCGGTTTATTTGGTCAATTTGAATGCGCAAATCGCTCTAATTTTGGGCGCTTTGCGTCAGTATAGTAAGATTTTAATAAAAATGAGGACGATTGTATTAGAGTATATTGTGCCAACTCTGGAATACCCGTATGACCGTAATATAGACGGCAGCACTTCGAACCTCTTCCACTACAATGATTATATATTATTTAGAAGTTGGCCATTAAAGTTAACTACTATTGAAAAATTTCAAACATCCTGCTTCATTAGGTGTAGAGTAATGCTCATGTGAAATATGAAGTTGAATGGAAACTTCTCGACCCACTGCAATAGACCAACCAAATTTTGCAGAAACTTTGGCCATAAAACTAAACTATTTTTGGCAAAATATCAAAAATCCAGCTTTACCATATATAGAGTTAAAAAAAGAAGTTGTATGGCAGCTGCTCAAACCCGAAAAACAAAATGGCTGGATTTCAATAGCGATAACGGTTATTGTCAAAAAACGAATTACTGAAATTTTCTGAGTTATATCATGCGGACAGACGAATGGGCAGACAACATACGGACGTGTGTCGTAGCTATTTCGATTTACTTTTCGATTCTGATCCTATCCATACCTTTGAGTCAATATCTAACATTCTCCTTCTCTACGTCACAAACGTAATGGAAAATTTAGTATACAACATAGAAAGCATTAGAAATATAAAAAATAATCAGTATACGTGTTTGGAATAACTGGTCTTACATTCGCTTTCAAGGAAATCTTTAAGTATGTATATAAATACAAATTTTGCAAGTCACCGCGTATGGCGAATAAAGTTAAATATTTTTTAAACTGTTAAATTGTTTTTGATATCCTATAGAGAAAGGTTTAGAAAATGGTCTTTATTATTTCATAACGGTGAAACCCCTTTTGGATATTAAGTAAATGTTCTGAAAAATTCTTTTACTTTAAAAAGGACAAAGATAATGATTATCATAGTAGAACGTATTGTATTATAAGTTAATAGAAATATCTAATGTCCTTTCTTTGTTTTTTATTTGATATTTTTAATTTTGTTTTTTGAACTTTTTTGTTTGCTTAATCATTGAACAATCATACTGATGCTAGAAAACATTGATTGAATAGTTTTTGATGATATTATTCAGTATACCTTTACTCTTGGAATTTAAAATAAAAAGAAACTATAGAAAAAAAATTTAGTTAAAATTTGTATATAATTTTTCACTAAAATAGTTGAATTTAAAAAGAAATATAGAATCTCCTGGCAGGACAACACAAACTCGTTACGAAAGGGTTAAATTCAATATTAAACCAATTATTATTTCATAAAATCATTATATGTCGGAATAACCATCAAAAATAATTCTGGTTCAAACATAATTAAACTTTGGATTAACACAAATGTTTGATTTCACCATATCTATACTTAAATATAGAGCAATGCCTCTACGGAAACAAAAGCTGTTTCAAGTTTAACGAACGATGCTGAACCTATTTGATTTATAAAACTGGTATTAGAAAACTTGAATTTTACTCATTGCTAATATAGCTGATTTTTTTGGGGCAAGATGAATAAAGACTACGAAGTGGTTGGACTCAAGCCCTCTAATGTTTAAGAAATTAATGTGAATTTGACCCTGCATAAACTTAATTTAGTAATCAAGAATAATGTTAATCATTAGGAAACAAAAACTGAAAAATTCAGTCAAAACTCACCAACTATGTGACCACTAACCGCTGTCAGTTATCAAATACTGTATAGTATATTCGCAGTATCTAGCATGAGATAGTAGCCGACAGCAATATCACCGTAACAGAAAGTGTAATATTTAGTAAAATTAAATTTAAAAGAAAAACCCGTGGACCAAAATGGCTGGATTTCAATAGCGATGGCAGCTATTGCATAAAAACGAATTTTTGAAAATTTCGAAATCCTGGCTCCTTTATTTTTTGAGTTATCGTGCAGACGGAGAGACGGACGAACAAACATAACTAAATCGATTTATTTCGATTCTGATCCGATCCATAAACTTGAGTCTATTGTATCCCCTCTCCTTTTTTGTCGTCACAAACGTAATGGCAAATTTAGTATACTCTTTGGACTTATAGTCATACGGGTATAAAAATGTGTTTAGTATGCCTTTAACGAAAACAACCAATTTTGTAATATTTTTATATCTTTTTTAAATTTCTAGAAATTCAAATATTTTAAAAATACTCTTTTTGATGACAAATTGCAAAATAAAAACTTAATTTACGTATTAATTTAAATAATTTTTTGGTGTATGTATTCAAAGTTAAAATTTTTACAAAAATCTAGTAAGATATCATTTACCGGATAATGAGATACAATAAAAAGCGTCTTTGATACAATACTATATACGATAAAATTAAAATTTACTCAGAAATTATGTAGCTGTATTATAAATAATTATGTAAAAAATCTTTTAAAATGAATTTACGCATTACGCTCTTCCTGTAATAGCGGTCGGTTCTGTGATATACACAGCATATTTTTTGATGCATTATTATACTTCGTTGTATTCAATAGAAGCTCATTATTATTGTCATTTTACCTAACTATGCTTTTCAATAACTATTATTACATTATGTATGTATATTATTCGTTGGTATATCGTTTATAAAACTCATAATGTTTTAAATTTGAGCTGGTTCATTATTTAATTTAACAGAATTTTTATTAGAATTCTCTGCTAATGATTCAATTGTTGATTTTGTTACTGTTGCTATTGGTAATATCATTTTAGATTGCTGTTGTTCTAATGTTGAATTTTTTTTTAAATTTCTATGATTTAAATCATTTTTTACATGACTATTTGTTAAATTAGTATTTGTATTATTAAAAGAATTTGATTTTGTTAAATTACAATTACTATTGGTATTATCACTCAAAATATTTTGTATTCGATTAATTGGATCATTTATTGATTTTATAGACTGTTGATTAATTCTATCACAATTAATTATACTGATATTATTCATTTCGGGTAATTCATTGTTCAATATTGTTTTTTGTATACTGGATAATGAAGCTGACGATGATGATGACGATGATGATGATGACAATTTATAACATTTATTATATAAATTACTAGAATTGCTATTTGAACTACAACTATTACTTAAATTACTACTGGTATTACCACTTAATATAATATCATCACTAGTAGTTAGGGAATTTTCTCTATTATAAATTATTTCATTTTTAGATATTTTACTAATAGTATTATTAATAGCATTATTATATTCTTTTTTATTTTTTTTATCATCCTGTTGATTAAATGGATGATGATGATGATAATCATCATCACTATTCTGATCATTTGTTAAAATTTCCTTTTCTACATTACTATTTATAATTAAAGAAGCATTTTGATTTAAAGGAATACCATTATTTAATGCCATCATTGAATTTGGATGTGATTCAAATGATTTACGAAAACCACTACCATTACTACCAGATGATTTTAATTTTTTTGTTGTTGCTGCTGCTGGTAATATAACAGATACTGTTGTTGCAGATTTACCAGATTGGTCATTTAATATTGTTACAGTTGATTGTTGCTGTTGTTGATGTTGATGTTGCGTATTATAATTTTCATTATCACTGTTACTATTATCAGTAACATATTGATCTTGATTGTTACAATGCTGTTGATTTTTATTATGATGACTATTATTCAAATAAAATGTAACAGGATTTTGATAACGTTGAACATTTTTTAAACGATGACAATCTGCCAATTCATCAAGATTATCATCAATTGATGAAATTTGCAAATCATCTGGAGTACAAGTTGGTGAACAATTGTTACCAGTACTACTGGTACTATTATTAATAGGACGATTCGTTTTACTTGAAAAACTTGATGAATTACTATTACAATATGCTGTGGTATTGTTAATAATATGATGATGATGATTACGATTTGGTGTAACATTTGCTACAGTTGAATAAACATCATTTTTACCTAAAGTTGTCATTAATGTTGATTGACTACTAACAGATACACAACGATAATGATTATTTATTGAACCACTACGTACTGATGTTCTATTTGAACTATTCATATTATTATCATGTAATAATGATAAACCAGATTCACGTTTATTAAGTTGCATTGTATTGCTACGATGATGATCTAATCCTGACATATTACCTAAACGCATTGAACTATTCTGTTGACGTGGTATTGCACAATAATAATTATTATTTTGAGCTTGATGTTGTCTGTATACACCGCATTGTCTTGCCAATGTTAACTGTAACATAATAAAAAAAGAGATTAAATTAATATAAGAATTAATAAATATTGATTTAATAGTAATAATCAAATTTTGTAAACTTTTATAAGACCTAAATAAATTTGAATTGCAAAAGAAGCTCGTTTTCAAAATTAAATAATATTCCATAATAAGTTTTACGTAATAAGTGCATTGAAAAAAAGTACAAGATTGAAAATATACTTTATAAAACTCTTGTTATAACAAGATAAATATAGGGTTTTTACGAATTTTGGGGAACTACGCTCCATAATGTGTTTGGCTACAGATAAAGTTTCTTTCATGAAATAAATTTTTTTTGCAAAACCTACTCGTAGTTAAAATTTCTTTTCTTTATTTCAAACGGGAGGACAGTGGTTTGAATGCTGACCTTTCATGCGAAAGGCCCGGATCCGAATCCAGTGAAAGTGAAAATACTATTTTCGACTTCACTCAGCTACTATTCACCATTGGTTTCAAATTAATGGTTTAATAATTATAAATCTTTAACAAAAAATACATTAATATAACAATATAAACGCGCAAGCCGATTGACATGGTTTGAATGTTTAATAACTTTTTAATTTTATTTATATTTTTTTTTTTTATTTCAAAATTTTGTGACTTGATGAATTGGAAATGAAACAGAACAAAACAGAACAGCGATCAACAATTGTTGAATTTTATTTTGAAAATCAACAGTTAATTGTTTTGACGCAGTGCTTATCGTCGCTTTTTTAATGTGCGTACTGGACCGTCAAAATCAACAATAATTACTGCATTTCATTCCAACAAAAAGCAGAAGAAAATCACGATTTCATTAACAATTTGATAATGAGCGATGAAACCCATTTCCAATTGAATGGTTTCGTAAATGGACTACGGAGAATCTAAAAACAGTTCATCAACGACAATTATACCCACTTAAATGTACTGTTTGGTGCGGTGTATTGTCTGAAAGGATCATTGGTCCATATTTCTTTGAAAATAAACAAGCCAGCGAATATACCAGAGCTAAAACAAAACATTCGCAATGAAATCCATAACACCGGAAATTTTACGAAAAGTTATGAAAAATGTACTGAAAAGAGCACGAATGTGCGAACCCGAAAAATGGTCACCACTTAAATAATATAACTCGCAGATATAGAATACCACATAACTTAAATACAAAATATTACAATATAAATAAAAAATAGAATTGCATCTATTGAAAGTCTAAGACGTTTCTACATATTATAAGGCCTAGTATACTATCTCATGTTTAAATTAAAAGTGGAATTCATTAAGATCAATTCTAATAACACGAATACAATATGTCCAGGCTTATTAGCCTAACAGTTAAACAGTTAGCACTTATAATAAGAAAAACATATAGACGAACGGACAGAGTAAAATTAAATAGACACATTTTTTCCAAAACTTTTTTAAAAAAGTGCTAAAAAGGACAGAAGAAGTCTAATTCATTAATGGTTTTCTTTTCTTTTCAAAATTATTGATTTCTTTAATTTTAGGACTTTGTTTACATGAATAGCTAATACATGAAATATTATAAACGGGGGGATGAGATTCTTCCCAAATTTATTGCTTAAAATAATTCAATAAGTTTCAGATTTGATTGGCATTTCAATTTCATTCTTATACCTCCATGGTTTTGTATTGTTTACTGGCTTTTGTTAGAAAAGCAATAAAAAAAAACTTTTCTTTGTTATAACTTCTATTTGGTCAATGAATTTGAAGGTTTTGTTATTCACATTTTCATTCATATTGTAGGATCCATAAAAGTTATATACCAACAACATATTAATTTTGTCAATAAAAATCGAAAATACACGATTCATGATAAAATTTAGGCAAATATCAATATGGAAAGATTTAAGATAATGAATGTTAAATCTGTTTACAAATTAAACGACGTTTTAATGAAATTATAAACAAAATATAAATTGTGTTTTAATTTGTTTTTTAAATTAATTATATGAGATTTTACAGAAAACATAATTTTAATTGATTCTTATAACTCACAGAAGCTTTTCGTAAAATTTCCCAAAAAGTTATGAAATTTAATCAAAGTTCACATTTAAAGATTTTATAATTAAAGTATAAAAAAGCCAATTCCTTCATTTTGAAACCAATTATGGAATCGCTCGTAATTCAGAACTCAGAATATATTTATTCTGTAGAAAACGTAAAATTATGGAGCGTATCAAATTCTCGCGAATCAAAATCTCGTGTATCAAAATCTCGTGCTTTTATAAATCTCGTATTTCTTAATCTCGCTTGTCAAAATTTCGTATTGCAAAATCCCGCGCTTTGTAGGAAATTATATATGTAGGAAATACAATTAGAAGTAATTTAAGCGTTGGTTGTAGGGTTTCAATAATTTGTTCAATGGGAGCTTAAGGTCAACCCCTAAAATTTTTAAAGTATTGTAGTTAGGAGATACAATTAGAAATGATTTTATATTTGTTTCAAAACCATTTGTTTAGCGGGGCTTGAGGGAGGCAGCTGTATATGCGAGATTCTTAACTAGTTCTTACTTAATTATTAGGTCATTAAAATTAATTGCTTATTATAATAAAAGTATACAAATAAAAACTATATGAAACTTACCTTAAATGCATTTCGGAATTTATGACTCATTATATTGTATAACAATGGATTTATACACGTTGAAAGATAATACATTACACCAGAAACATGATTAAGAATATGATAAGCTTTATTAAAAAGTTCTGTAGTATGCGTTTGTGTTGATCCATAGACGGCCATTAAACGTTGTGCATGAAATGGTGCCCAACATAAAAAGAATGCTACTGCAACTGCAACTATTCATTCAAAAATTATACAATTTAAAAAAATTATAAATTATTAAAAAATTGTTAAAGAACACACAGAAAAATTATAAAACTTTAAATTATAAATTTAAGTTTCAAATGGAATGTTTCTATAAATCATAAACTTTTAATGTAAAAAATATTATTTAAAAACATCTTTTGTTTATCTATAATCTATATAATGTTATTTATAAATTATTTTGTGAATTTTGGTTAAAAGTAAAGTACTTGCAAAAGTACTTAAGGTATTATTATATAGTTACATAAAAATACTTTGAGAATGAGATGTAGAACTTATTCAATTAAACTTATATTAATTGAAAATTTCATATATTTTAATAGTTTAGTTCGTACATAGATTTTATTATTTGTTGATAGGGCTGGGTAAAATACATACTACAATTACTTTATTAATTACTTTATTCCAGTAAACACCATTAGTCTTTAGATTTCATTTGAGTGACAATATGAACGCGGAAGTTATTTTAATAAACTTAAGCGTTAATTATTTCAAATGTGAAAAAATTTTGAAGCAGCCTCAAAACAATTACTTTTTTATATTACAAATAAGATAGGTACAGAAAGAGTCCTAAAGAGAAATATACTCATCCACCACTGGAAAGGTATTGAAAAAGTGCTGAAATGAACTACTTCTATTGAGTACTGAAAATGTATCATTCAATATATTAGTGATTTTCAATGTATTTCGATGCTCACCATTCCTATTAATTCCAGTAGAGTAAAAGTACTTTGATTCAATGGTACAGAAGTACTTTTAAAATAATTTTGGGGTATGAGGGAGGTAAAGATTTGATTAATTTATCATGCATGTATGTATATATATGTAATAATATAATATGGAAAATATAATTGGCTTCAACAAGTCCTATATATTATAATAAAAAGTATATTTAAATAATGTATTTAATGTATTTAAATAATGTATTTTTAATATTTTAAGTGATTACTATCCAGCTGTTTTTGTTGAAAACAATTAATAATGCGAATATGATGTCTTGTGAACATTAATCTATTAGTTTTGAGTTTTACTTTATTCATGAAACAGATTGAGATAAGAATCCTACTAAATCTCTTTTAAATCTTTTAAGATAATGCAGAATGCTACCCTTTTCATTTTACTAAAGCTTTTTTATTATGAAGGTCTTAAATTTCACCAGACTATAACATATAACGTAGGTTGTATTTTATTTCTTGATATAGGTATAATTACTTGAATACTTAAAGAAATATTCAATTTGCATGGAAACTGATATCTTCAAGGAGATAAGCTTTAATATTTATATAATTCTAAGCATGTAAATTTAATTATTCCATAAATCATAATAAATCAATTGCTACAGCAGAGTGTTCAAAAGTTATTTTAAATTAAAATTATTGTTCTTCAATCTTTATTATTACATTAAAAAATTAAAAGAATATTCACTTACTCAACATTCTGATGACACGAGTTTGAGCACTAATTCCTTTATCATATCTTTTGACTCCTTGTAAAAGTTTACTTTTTTTTAGTTTTCTACCAATTAGAACATATAAAACACATATTGCAGTCATTGGTCCAACGAAGAAAACACAACCAGAAACAGCAAAAACATGACCATAAAATAAATTTTTTAACTGAAAAATAGAAAAGAAATATAAATAGAATAGAAAAAGTGTCAGTACTCCAGTAATAAAATTATAAATATTATTTTTAGTAAAAGTTAATTGAAAAAAAACGAGGAAGAGAGTAAAAAGGAACGTATAAAGCAATGTATTTATATATATATTAAAATACATTTTAAAAAAATTTAAGATTGCACTTAAGGAACAATATATTTTGGGTGTACATTTGCTCTAAAATAACATGCAATGAAGAGTTAATTCCCTTTGCATTTTAATAAGAACTATACGAGCCTCTCAACCAGACCAACTACATTGATCAGAAATCGTTGCCAGGATACTTTTTTGATTAAGTTTTAGATAAAAAACTTACTGCGACTCTGAGACATGTATATCAAAAAACCAGATCAAACAAAGCCGAGGCAAGTTTCGAAAGCTTGTACCTAGTATGAGGAAACTCCAGACAAACAAAGCTTAGGGTCTTCAATGCTTATGTAAAAATCGTGTTAATGTATGAGAGCGAAACATGGATATTATTTATGAAGAATATCATTAATAGAAACATGACTGAATGTCTTTATAAAATGCAAAATATTCTGCCCTGCCAGTATAAGCAACGAAGACCTACATAGATTTACAAGAGAAGAACTCATAGTGAAGCAACGAAGAAAGAAAAATTAGAGCTGTATAAGCATTCGCTAAGAAAAAATCGCAACATCATATGTCTCATGGTGTGGAAATGGAATCCATAAGAATGTGGAAGTAACGGGCGATGAAATAATACCTAGAGACTCATAGCACCCAATGAAATGAACCAATGAAATCTCATGTGGGATAATATAAAATCAGCAGCAGGAACTGTGTGGAAAAAAATGACTGTTATATAAACCACCATTCCAACAACCTCCGTTGTTATGCAAACGTTGGCATCATCGAATGAAATTATAATATTTATATTATGTTCGTAGATGTATCCTAGAGTTGACAGTGTTTACGATATTCTCTTCCTCGTTAATGTATAAAGTAAAACGAATGTAACAATAAAACAGTCAAAGAAATTTATTTGAATGGAATGCAATGTAAATAAGATTCCATATACATGCAAACAATTTGAAATATTTTTTACTTCTTCTATTATTTTATAAAAAACAAATTGGAAAAAAAAAAAAATACTTACGGTACATGTGGATCCTTGATCTACAATAACAGCAAATTGCATCGCCTGTGGAAGTGCCAGAACAAATGCAGTTATCCATATAGCCATAATAAATTTAATGGCACGTGATAATTTAGACATACTATGTTGTCTGCAAATTGGAAATATATATATATATTAACATATTTTAGTAATAAATTTTATTTAATTGTATGTAGTAATATATAAAACTTGTATGTAATGAAAATTATCAAGAGTGAAATAAGATTGTATGCATAATTTCAAAATTTTTACCTCTTTATAACAAATACAATAAGATCCAGTCAAATAAAAAGAGCGAATAAGTTCAACTTCTGCAAAAAAGCAGAAAACTCTGTTGACATTATTTTGAATCGATATCTAGTATGCTATAACTTATTTTTTCAACAAACGTCATAAAATTTATGATTTTCTACATTACTTTTATAAATGGCGCCTCGGTGGTATAGTGGGTAAGAATTTGGATTATTAATTAAGCAATTTGGATTATTAGGGCATTGCATGCACTTAGAAATACTTAATAAATAAATACTTTTACAAATAGATTCTTCCACCACATTAAAACCGTAGCCGTAGTAAATTTTTTATTTTGAGATAGCGCTGAAACCATAAGCCCGATTTTCATAATTCATACCTTAATATAAAGGTTAAAAAGGCCTGGGGTCGAGGAAATCGTGTCTATAGGACCAATAGTTTTTGAAATATATCGATATATAATTTTAGAATTGATTACACAGTTGCCTAGTAATAATATAAACTTAAGAAACGTTTTTAAACGAATGTCAGATAAAAATCGAAAGGTAATTTACTTAGTCAACAATTAAGATCAGGCTTAACCATTAAAAAACGAGTAAGAATGTACAGTTAAATGGTTTAATTCTGAGATACCCGTACGAATCCGTGATAGCATTTTTATTGAATAATACTTATTTCCGCCTTTAATATTATTTTCTAAACTTTTGAGTTTAGTCATTATTTTAAAATTTAAGTACTACATAGTTTACCATAATTTGATTCGCTAATTAAATTCTAAATTAATGTTACCACGATATAATCGAGTTATATCTAAGCAAATTTCCTCACCACCACTGAAATATTGTTCTTGGAGTGTTAGCTTAAGTTTTAGACTTGCACAAAGCTTCAAAAATATTTTGTATATATTCCAGGCTTAATAGTATGAAAATTATTATTATGAAAAAGCTTGTTGTTCGGGAGGTATTCGAAGTTGTGGTTGGAGCTTAATTCATCAAAAAAGGTAGAACGTCTTCAAAGAATTTTAAATAAATTGGGCTGGAATTTCATGATTCTAGCTTTTTTTTTTAAATAAAGAACTAAACCGACTCCGAACTCAATTCTGAGCAAGAATACATTTTATACTTTTCAATATCTATAATGCCCAACCCAATGCATTACAAACGTAAAAGTAATTTTATTATACCCGTAAACTATTGTTCTGAAATAACAAAATTTGTTCTATTACAAACAAACATGTGTTGGAATATACTAACACATGCCAAATATATACATATTTGACTGTATAGTTATGTCAGCCCTATAAAGTATATTGCATAAGTATCAATATAGAAACTATTTTATTGTATTACATGTGCGATATCTAGGAATCTAGGATACATTTGAATTTATTATTTCATTTAAATTGTGACATTACAACTATTATGACATTATTTATGTGGGAATATATATATATAAATACCAGGATGACATCCACAGGTACTTAACATTATTATGTCACATTATTACGTGAACTATTTTTTTTTTAATTTAATGAAGAACTTTTAAGGTTTTATCTTATGGATATTCATATTTAATATTCATTCAGATTATTTAATTTACAATTATAACGTACATACGTAGACTTGTTAGTAGGTTGTTAAAATTATTATGGTTAATAAATTGTAAAAAGCATATTGCCTACCAAAAAACTGTAGAAATAAATGTATTAATTTTGATATTAGCGGTTTCAATGGTTTAACGAAGTTGCGGGTGGTGACCATTTGGGATTTGAAAATTTCAAAGGAAGATTAAATATATAATTTAACCAATAGTTGATTTAATAAATTAAATTTAAAAAAAAAAATCTATAAATATCATGGATTTAAATGAATTCAGGTAAGTTAGTTTTGATATTTAATTAGTTTGGTTAAGTTTTTGCCCAACTGTCATAAATTATTGTTTGGTTTTTAATGATACTTCATAAGTTTAACAATTTTGATAAAATAGGTATATGGGGCATATTAGGTTTTATTTGGTTTTGCTAACCTCCAAAAATAAGCAAGTTAGATATGGGAACAATTATACAGTTTTCTAATTTATTGCACTGCTGTATATCGCTGTAAAGATAATTGTCAGTAAACATTTTTTTTGTGTGGGAGCTAAGATAGGGCTCTCCTAGTTTTCAAGATATAGGATATTAAACGAAATTTCAATATTTTTATAGAGTCTTATAGGGAACATCAATTGGTCATCAATTAATTTTTTTATTTGGTATCGTTACTAGAAATTATCAATTAATAATTGACATATAACTGCGTAAATTAGCAACTGAAAATTGGTATCGGGAAAGTTTTTTCAAACAATATTTTTGATAGTTTTTGTCAATGGAAAATTTGTAATTGTTTCAGCTAGGTTCAAAATTTTTCAGCAGTCGAGGAATGTGTTTTCAAAATAAAATATGTCTATTTATGTGTTTTTTTAATAGAAAATACTTATTTATACTTGTTTCTATTAAAAAAAAACAAACTTAAATATTTCGATTAAAAAGCGTATTTCATATTTTTAAATAGGTTTTGTTTTATGTCTTTTACATCTTGCTTCATTTAAAATTGAACAACCCAACTCTATTAATTTTAATACAGTAATACTATTTTGAGTTTTAAATTGGGGAACTCCCACATTTAAAACTTAAATTAAAATGTTTATAGAAAAAATGTTTATATGTTTATAGTTATGTAGATAGTTTTATTTTGCAGTATAAAGATTCATGGTATATGTATTATAATCAGTTGGCTTATTTTTTCTATAAAATGTAAGTATTTAATAAAAATTTGTTATTAATAATTTTTTTTTTGTTTTTGATAATTTTTTTGTACACACTAATAATGCTCAATTTAACAACTATTCACAATAGAAAAATTATTTGGCAAAACTTCCGCAAAGGGGTTGTGAGCTATCAAGATGACGTCATCACATAACGGTACTAAATATCTCAAAGTTTCCGAATATATATACCATTAGTGGCGATGGCGTCATCTAGTGGTCGAAAAATGCATTACAAAATGTTCCTAAGATTTTGTAGCATTTTTATTAAAATGTTATATTTTTCCTGTTAGTCCATAAACTGGAACCAACATCTTACAATATTGTAGGGCATGATATTGTCTTTCATAAACATCTTGTTTCATCTGGATCGGTGCTACCATTTTTGAGATGTTGCAATTTAAAGTGAAAATTTTTTAAAAAAAAAAAAAAAAACTCAAACTTTCAAAAAAACTACTATAACTGTGAAATTTTCAAAAACACCCTGTATTATTATTATACCATTAGAAAGGTCTCTTAAAACTCTTTCCAACGGTATATAATAAGTATGGCATATGTTGACAAATAGCCCCACCAGAGAACATAAATGCAAAAATGACGCAACAATTTTATTAAAAAATACATTTTCATACTTTATTTGTCATAAATTTACTTTGCCTTTTTGGCAAATTTAAAAATGTAAGAATGCATTTTAGGTTTGGATACAATATTGAGTTTGGTTCTGACAATTTGTTTTGAGGGATTTTGGAGGTGACAAAGTTTTTTATTTAAATATGTATGTAAAAATATAATTAGAAAAGCCCTTAGGCTACAAAATCAGAAGTAATTTTATTTGTGAAAATAGAAGCAATTTAATTTTCCAAACTTTTTTATTTAAATAGTTAGGAAGGAGTTTTAGAGTTGGTTTCAAAAGCAGGGTTTTACGCTTTTTCCAGAATATTTATATATGTGTATATGTGGGATTCTCAATTAGGAGGGATTTTAGAGTTGGATTCAAAACCAGGATTGCCCCCTTTCCCAGAATATTTATATTTATTAATTAGGGTTGATTATTTTTTGTATGAAATAGCTATGCCGAATTCTCATACCATTCTTTTCATTATAGTGTTGGATTCAAAATCTAGTTTCAATAATTGAGTTAGCGGGGGTTCGGGGGCGGCAGCCCCCGTAATGAAAATATAATATTATTTAACATGTTTTATTACAGTGTATTAAAAAAATTAGAAACTTATTAATTTTTTTAATGAATTAGGTATCCGAATTCTTATACCATTCTTTTCATTTTAGTGTTAGAATTTGTATCAATTTTACTATATGGCTTTATTTCGTAAAATTTTAGAAAATGATATGGCTTTATTTCGCATTCAAATGCGAACAACCTGTTCGCCCAACCAACGAAAGGGCTAAATAAAACGTTATACAGGTTGTTGGAACAGTATAAGCGTAATTTTATATCCAACTCAAAACCCTGTCAATCTTCAAAATCTTAGTATATAAATATTCTGGAAAAAGCGTATAATTCTGACTTTATAACCAACTCTAAGGTCCTTTCTAATTATACTTTACATACATATAAATACCTCAAAAATCTTCTAAACAAAACCCAACTCAATATTGTATCAAACTATAAAGTACATTCTTAAATTTTAAAATAAATATTTCAAATGGAAAACAAAAAGGCAAAATAAATTTATGGCAAATAAAGTATGAAAATGTATTTTTTAATAAAATTGTTGCGTCATTTTTGCATTTATGTTCTCTGGTGGGGCTATTTGTCAACATATGCCATACTTATTATATACCGTTGGAAAGAGTTTTAAGAGACCTTTCTAATGGTATAATAATAATACAGGGTGTTTTTGAAAATTTCCCAGTTATAGTAGTTTTTTTGAAAGTTGAATTTTTTTTTTTTTTTTTTTAAATTTTCACTTTAAATTGCAACATCTCAAAAATGGTAGCACCGATCCAGATGAAACAAGATGTTTATGAAAGACAATATCATGCCCTACAATATTGTAAGATGTTGGTTCCAGTTTATGGACTAACAGGAAAAATATAACATTTTAATAAAAATGCTACAAAATCTTAGGAACATTTTGTAATGCATTTTTCGACCACTAGATGGCGCCATCGCCACTAATGGTATATATATTCGGAAACTTTGAGATATTTAGTACCGTTATGTGATGACGTCATCTTGATAGCTCACAACCCCTTTCCGGAAGTTTCACCAATTATTTATCAATATGAATTCACGATACGAACGTAGTTGACAATTGAACAATTTTTTTAATAGTCAATTGGTTGACAGTTGCTGGTCACGATAAGCACCTTAATTTTCAAAATTTTGTATTAGAAAACTTAAGAAATTTTCTATTTACCAAGTAGGTACCTTTCATTTACATTTTCAAAATTGCAAGCTTCAAAATTTATAAAATGTAGCAATTGTAACAATCGGTTTTCTATAAATATGATGTTTCCACCACAGAATCAACCGCTATTACAGCAATAGCGTAACTTAAAATTAATTTTCAAGACTTTTAGAAGATTCTAATACAAATAAGAAATAATTTTATTATCTATGAGTTGCATCATTAACTAGAGCAAATATAAAAATGAGATAAAAATTATATTATATCATGTGAACCTTTTTTTGTAAAGAAAAGTTCGTCTAGACAAAAAACTTTATATGGCAAAATTGTATATCTTACTTTTGTGTATCAATTTTTATTTGATAAATTTTTCGTATTATTTCTGATTTACAAAATATTTCAGTAAAGCTAAAAATTATACTGTTGAAGTGCCGTTTGGTGTTACCTGATTTTCTCCAAAAACCTAACAATTTAAGTATCAAAATATAACATGAAAATTTTTTATGTGTTGGATAATATTCATTAAATAATCCATCAATAAATCATTCTCAAATGTAGAATGAATCAATTATTACGATATAATATTAATCCTTAACTGAAATCCTGAAACGCCTGACTCAATTAATTATAAACAAAGGAATACATTAAATATTAATAAATATTTAAAAAATATTATTTATATTCGTTCAAATATTTCAATGGTTTTTTACAAAAGCTAAAGGATTCGCCGGATATATAAATTATCCTAAATACAAATTATACTTATAATAAGTATTGATATTTTATTTTAATATCATAATTAAATGAATTATACAGTGAAACATTAATCCAGTGTGCTAATTGATCGATTCATTTTCGTCTTTACATTTGTAATTCAATTTGGTTCAAATTAATCAAATTACAAAAATTGGGAGTTTTGGATTTTCGAATACTCCATTCTGCGATCTCATTTCTTGAAATATTTATACTGGTTGGCAATTAATTTCAAAATAATTAAGATGCATAATTCAAGTAAATTTACTGAAGTAGAAGAACTAGTAATCAACTCTTTCATCATGTAAAAGTATCGACGGGGTTGTGGTTAAGACGCCAACCATCCAAGTGGAAAATCTTGGGTTCAAACTGCAGTCATACCCAATATCTAATTAAAAAATATATCGTAAAAATTGAAGATGTATATCGTAATAGTTTATATCGTAAAAGAATATAATATGTCCTCCAATTCTATCATGTACCTAACCGTAGAACAGTTACCACTTAGAAAAAAAAATAAATATGATAATAGATGGCGCAAAAAATTTGGCATTGGTGTATTCATAATTTTACACTATAACTACAGTTCGGTAATCAACATCTTAGTGAAAATAATGATTAATGAAACTGAAGCTTTGTCTAAGTGATTTGGTGGATGATTTGGTCCCTATTCTCCTTATAGCTTATTATCAAAATAAATGTAAAGAAATCTATACTATGTAGTTCAAACTTATAAAGTATCCTTTTTGATAAATCTAGTGTATATAAAATTTGTATGCATATTTGTACTTTATATATTATGTGTAAGTGTTATATAATATTATATAATTTATATATATATTTATATATGTAATAGTTTAATGTTAATCCTTACCTAAATGGATGACAAATTGCTATATATCGTTCCACAGAAAATGCTGTAATTGTTAATACAGTTACATTTGCAGCTGTTTCCAATAATGTGCTCTCTAGGATACAAACAAAATCTGAAAAAGGGTATGACCTTGGATTCCATAACGAATAAATTTCTTGCGGTAAACCTAAAATATACAAAAGAAAAAAATGATAAATTAAAAATGAAAAATATGGATGGATTTTTAAAAAGATAATATCCAAAACTGAACAAAGATTCACACCAAGTTTTAAAAAGTATATGTTATGTAAGTAAAAAATTTATTAAGAAAACCCCTATGCTATTTCGCAGAGATAGAATTTTTTTAATTAACTTATACTTATTTCCAAGGATCTTCATCAATTTTCAAATTCTGGAGGGATGGAGGTTAATAACAAATTTCTTCCATGAAATTAATTTTTTTGGGATGAAATTATTTTCTTTTTTATTCGTATTTTTAATTTACTTTCATTTCTTTAGTATTCGAAACACGATGCCCTAATTCTGTTCCTAAATAAACTGTACTGTGTACTTGAAATCACCAAAAGAAAAAAAGCAGATATAAAAAAGTTGATATCTTGTTGCTTAGGGTCACCTCCTAAATCGATTTTTGCGATATCCGTTCGTCCGTCCTCCGTCTGTAAACACGATAACTCAAAAAATAATATTATTTTAATGAAGCTTATAAAATAGATTTTTAATTACGAAAAAGAAAAGCGAGGATTACAAAAGGAATCGGACCAAAGAAGACTTAAAAAGCAAATCTTCGAAATTAATATGGATGAAACTTGAAATTTAGAACAAAAGTAATTTATTTTGTTCGTTACAGACCATCATATCTTTGTAATTAATAAAGTTAGAAAACAAAAATTTGGGACAAGAAAGTTCTGTCGTGACTCGTGTTGCCTAATATTTTTGAAATCTGAAATTACTTGAAGTGAGAATGCAACGGTCAATTGAATATTTCTTGAATATACTAAGTTCATTGCATCAATTTAATGTGATCTTATTACTAAGAAGATTTTTAAAGGCAATGACCCAATACTCGCGTTACTTTGACGTTCAAGTAGAATTTATTGATTTAAATGAAACTTGACCAGAGAAACTTCTATTTTTGCTCGCGTTGACATAAAATTTTCATTTTTTTTATAAAATTTTCTAATTTTGCTCGTTTTAAAATAATATTCTCTTTTATTTTTTTTTAATTTATTTTCATCACCTTAATAAAACAGCGTTTAAAACATAATAAACAATCGTTGCGTTTGATTTTATTTGACGTTTATGTGTTTACATTTTAATGTAAAAAGTATTTATTTACAAGATTTTCAGAGAACTTTTTAAAGTGGAGCATTTATTTTAAAAATAAAAATATAAATTGATTAAAAAATAAAAAACATAGGATTGAAAAAAAACAAATTTGATTAACTTTAAAAATTTAAAAAAGAATTTAAAGAGGAAATAAAAAATAAAAGAGGATAGATATAGAATTATTGAAATGTTTTTAAAGGCCGTTGTAATTCTCTATTGTGTCCATAATTAAAATAATTTAAAATAAAAATACAATAAAAGACACTCAAAATCAAAAGTCATTTAATTTAGCTAAAAATCGTTCAGTACAACAATGTAGCACTAGATGCTACATCGCTGCAATTTAGTGTAGCGCTCGATGCTACTGAACGCGACCTATTGTTTCTTTTTAAGCTAATTGAAATTTTTTTTATAATTTTTGACAATTTGATTTCATTTAATTTTCAAAATAATCATATTATACTTTTTTATAACATTAAACAAACTTTTATACATAAATTTATTTTTTAGTTTAAAACTCACCTGATGTCAATAATAATAAATCCGAAATAGCTAAATTGAATAAATAAAAATTCGTTGCTGTATGCATATATTTATTACGTGAGATCACAATGCATGTTATTAAATTACCAATTATACCAGATATAAATATAATTGAATAAAATACTGTTATCACTGTTACAATAGTTAATGCTTCACCATGAAGACCACTTTCTCTTTTGGTGAAAATTGTATCATTAATGTAATGAGATAAATTTTCTGGTGACATATTAAATGCTCTACTTAAATTATCAAGTAATAAACTATAATTGGTAATATTGAAATCAAATGATATGTTATTACTATTTGCGGATCCATAGAATATATTAGCAAAAGTGGCAGCTGAATCTCCAATATCGCCACCACCTTTGTTTGTATTCAATTGATTATTAAAATCATTGAAGGTTAAATTTTCAAATGCGAATTGTTGACCACTCATTTTGTTGTTTTTGATATCAAGAATTTTTTTAATTTCAAATGAAAGTTTCTATCACTTAAAGTATTTTAAACTTTTAAACCGATTTGAAAGTTCTTGATTTGGTATTGCGTTGATTTTATATTTTCCATGAAAAGGTTCAAACGATGTTTCTACTAACTCCATAAATCCATTAAAATTTTCCCAGAACCACTAAGTAAAATTTAATCTGATTTTTTTTTTTTTTTTATTTTGCAATACAGTCAATTTGCATCTGTGCTTTGTGTTGAATTAAATAACAATGATGATGATGATGTTGCTGATGCTTTTAAACTATGATAATAAGTTTGAACTTTGTTTTTAATTCGCATTATTGGAGATGCATTAAAAAGTGTTGAACAACTGAATGATTTTAATCTAAAATGAATAAAAGTACATTGATTAATTAATATAACACCTCACTAAATTATATAGATTAAATATAAATAGATCTAAATTAAACATAGATTATATTGAAGGTAATTCTAATAATTATACATCAGATATATAATTAAACATCAAAACTCCGAAATAAATGCATAGGCATAGAAATAAATGCAAAATTTTCGTGGAACGACCACATATTTGCGGTCGCAAAAGATGCCGTGAAATGCCTGGGATTCTTAAGTAGGAGTAGGAAATACTTTACATCTCCAAATATACTTTAAATTTATATAACACTATATTCGGCAGGAACTTGAGTATAACACCCAGCACCGCTCTTCAATATCTGAATAAGATACAAAAAAGAGCTGTTCGCATTATCAATGATAATACAGTCACAAAAGACTTAACGTATTTAAGTCACCGCCGTTAATGTAGGAGCTGCTTGTCTATTTTATAAATATCTTCTAGGCAATACTTCAAAAGAAATTAAAAACATTATGCCTTAAATCAAAGCCTACCGCCGTAACACACGGTTAGTAGCTCAACGGGTAGAGGTTGTTTTAGTGTAGTAAAAATCTCACACTATCTGGGGGAATAGGATTTCAGATACCTTTTGAGGGTTTTTTCCTCCCTTAGGAAAAAAAACAAAAATATACAGGCAGACAAAATTGGTATAAAATAACAGATCTCTAAATAATTAGTTAAAATTTCCTGGAAATATATTAAATTAAAATTCATTGAAAGTGTTTTTTTTTAAATAATTCAAAATTTAAATAAATATGGTTGAAGATATTTTTTGTTTTTTAAATTTTAATTAAAGTTGAACCTTTTTGAAAATTTCATTAAAAGAACCAAAATCTAAATTAATTAATTAGATTTCAAAAAAAAACTTTAATTATATTAGTTTAATCTATTGATAACCATTGGAATGGAATTAACAATATGAAAAGAAAACCTTCAAAAAAACAAGGTCACATTTATTTAAATTATATAGTGTTTGAATAAATATTTTCAAAAATTCGAGTGAATTGCTTGGATTTAAGCATGTGAAAAAAATATTGAGGATAAATTAAGTTTGTAAATAAAACTTAAAAATTAATCTATTAATTAACAAAACAAGAAGTTTTGGAAACATTGCATTTTTTCTAATTTGAACTTTTGGGTCTCAATCAAAAACTCAAAATATGAATAAGTTGTACCCATATCTAAATTCGCTTGAATTTCGAGCAATGGGTATACACTCATTTATTTAATTATATAAATATTTTTATATTATTTTATTTTAATCACTTTTTATAATTTATGGTCGTAAGAAGGTATGGAATCAAAACTATTATAGTTATTTAGTATATGCGAGGATCGAATCAAGATTGTACAAGGCGAAACCATCTTTCAAAAAATTGAAAATCACATTTCTTTCGCTGAATTTTTTTTTTTTTTTTTTTAAATAAACTTTTATTTTGTTATATTTTTTTACATATGAATATCTTAACCTACAAAACAAAGTTAACAAACAAGGTATATCTCTTTTATTTTTAACATTTAAAAATATTTGAATTTTTTTATTGTTAAATTTAATATATATAGTAAGTAAAATTATTTCTGTTTCTGTAAGAACAAAACTATTGTAATATAATCTTATAAATACATTGTAAAATTTAAAAAATCAATGTTAAATAATTTTTTTTTTTTATAAAACTTAACTAACTTAACCTAACTTAACCTAAACTTAAATTTAAATAAACTAACTTATTGACTATAAAATAGCACAAATGCTTTTAGAAATTATATTAAGATGTATTTAACCACCAATAATCTTTATTTATAACTTTATCTTTTTCTGATATGGACATTTCATATCTTAAATTATCTCCGTTAATATTGCCTGGGATATACTCGATTTTTTTGCATGTAGCCCGTCTACTATAATGAAATAGTATAGGGACATGATCTTGGTTTTGAGTGTATCTATATTTATCTAAGAAGATGAAATGCTCAGGAGCTATAAAACCCGTGAGCAAGGTCTTCTTAATGTACTCCTCATTGTGGTAAAATATATGTGATATTAAACCATTTTCTGGAGTTTTTAATGCTCTATCAAAATGACTTCTGATTAATTTTATCATAAAATTATCTATTCTCATGATTTTGGCTTCCTTGTACAAATATTTATTAGAATAAAAATGCTTGTATTCGGAATCAGGCTTTCTATGTTTATTAATACAAACTCTTATGCACTTTCTTTCGAATTTACGTATTTTTTCCATTAAGCTTGCACTAATGTTGTACCATATTGGTACCCCATAGACAAGATTTGGCCTAATTAATGTCTGGTAGCATATTATTTTAACTCTATTGCTAATATTTTTGTTGTAAAAGAGTTTTTTAGCTGCCATAAAGGATTTATTGCCTTTATCTATTGAGTATTTTACATGATCTATGAAGTTTAAGTTTCGATGTAACTGAACTCCAAGATATTTAACGAATTTTTTGTTTGCGAGAGTTGACATAGGCGATTTAATTTTAAAATGTTTCCAATTTTTTCTAATGTCATTTCTTTCGCTGAAAATAAATATTTTATATTTTGCATATTTTTAGGCTAATATTTCTACAGGATAATTATATTTTTTTTCAATTTTTGAATTTTGGAGTTTTAAGTTCATATAGCTTGGTAATCGAAAGACCGGAAACACGATTATCTTATTAGACAGATTTAGAGAGAGAACCATTTTAATTCTCTTATTAACACTATCATACCCGTGTGAAAAAATTTGTGTGCGAATAAAACAAATTTTGTAATCAGCTCTCAATTCTCTCCTATTTTTTGTACTAAAAGAAGAAATTCTTATTGAAATTGCTGGATGCATAAGTAAATTTCTGAAATAGAAGAGATTCCCCACTATTATAAATGCTTTGTTGCTGATATATTACATGCACAGCATTGAAGGAATTTTAGAGTTGGATACAAAATCAAATTTTCCTTTTATTTTTTTTTGGCAGGACATAAGGAGTAGGGACTTTATTAGTTTAAATACTTAATTACTATCGTATTATGTAAGAAAAAACGAGGAAGAGTGTAGTAGAGTAGACTGTGTCAACTCCGGGATACCCGTATCACCGTAATATAGACATTATGTTATCCGCTTAACTACTTTTGGCAAAATTTCAAACATACAGCTTTATTATGTATTACATGTGAAATATGAAATTGTATAGCAACTACTCAAACCCACTACAGTAGAGCAACCAAATTTTCCACAAACTTTGGTTGTACAACTTTACGACTTTTGGCAAAATTTTAGACAAAAAGCTTCATTAGGTATAGAGTAATCCTCAGGTAAAAGAAGAAGTTGCAAGAAAACTATTCCATGGGGCAAACTGACTGGATTTCAATAGCGATGACGAATTTGTGAAAATTTCAAATCATAGCACCTTTACTTTTTGTGTTTCCCTCTCCTTCAATGCGTCACAAACGTAATGTCAAACTTAGTAAACGGTTTTGACTTATAGTCGTACGGCTACAAAAATTGTAGTAAAGGGTTTTTGAAATTAAGCTTCTGACTCATTTTAATGAGCCATAACTCTTTTCCAGTAGTAGGATGTTCAGTATGGTACTTTTGACCTTGCACCCTTTAATTCAGATAAAACGTGGCTTTTTAATGTTACTAAATACAACAAAATTCTAGCATTGTTCTGATATTGATTCAATCAATGAGATAAATTAGGAAAGTGTAACATTTAATGAAAATCATTTCATATTAACATCATATTTCATGTCAACATCATATTAAGTTTGTTGGGTTTTTAATTGGGAATGATAGTTGATAACAAATATCAATTATTCCCATTCAAAAACCAGTAGTAAACTCTCTTATAATAGCAATGATTTTAAACAACTATTAAAACTTTACCCTTTTATTATTTTCTATCTTAAATGAAACCAATTCTTAAACAATACCTATGGGATCGTCATAAAATATAAATAAAATAATTTTAAAAATTGAAAAATAGCCTAAAGCCGAACCCAAAATATCTGAAAAATCATAAAGTTTCACCTACAACATGTAACTAATGTTAACATATGTACATAATTGTGCAAATTTCCTTGAACTGTTATACATATGTGAAGTTTTGGATACCATACTATTTACAATCAATTTTGAAAAATTTCAAGTTCAATCACACGTAATAAAAAAATAATGTTTTTTAAAATTGATTTTTCCAGGAAAATCATATAGAAAATTAAAAAAAAACATACAAAAATTTTGAGAAAATATTATTTAATCAATATAAAAAATTTTAAAAGGGTATAAACATTTACAATCTGTAGGATTGGTGTTTTTAACCTTCAAAATAATATTTTTATTTTTTATTCAATTATTTTAATAAAAAAATCCATGGTATGAGCATATAACTTTCAAGATTAAACATTTTTATTTTGGAAATTCAAAGATTAAAAATGATTTTAAAAGCTTATATTTGGCACAATATTGATTGTGCAATAGTATATGATTTTTTGTACACTTGGCAGATAAATATTGGGTATTGGCTAAAGGAAGTTGATCTTAGCGTTGTAACATCAAACAAGTAAACATCACATTGCTAAGAATGCACTTGGTAAAAATAAAGGTCTGGGTGGCACGTTGGTAACCTGAATTAAGGTCCTGCGAAATAAAGCCCTCGGGTGTTATTTCCCATGTGTTATTTCCCATTTAATGTAAAATAACAGCCTGGGGCTTTTGTTTCTCATAGTCATTGAGAAATAAAGTCGAGGGTTTTATTTTTCTTTTAAGTTAAACTACGACTTTTATGAGAAATAAAGCCCCGCGGTATTTTATCTCATTTAAAAAACGGATTTAAGAAAGCGACAATGAAAGTGCCAACATTTACGGTACATTTCATTTCAAAGTAACTCAGCTCAGCATTCTGCAAATTCAATTATGGAAATTTCCATATTATGATATGGAAACATATACATATTCTTGCTCAATCCGTGCTAGTGATTATTAACATCGTTTTATTTAAATGAAAATGTGCACCATCGTTTAAAACGAGATAGTTAAAAAAATGGCATTTTCTGAACATAATAAAATTCGACAATTTTTACACATTCTTGCACAGAGCATGATGACATAATAAAATTTTATAAAATTCTTTATCAATATTTTTTATTAATATTCAACACTAGCAACGACCTCGGAAGCAACAATAAATACAAGTAATAAAATAGTAAGTCGATGCGACAGACTACATCTGAAAAATTCAATTGAAAGTTGAAACAAAAAGGAGAAACTACCTTGTACAGGACTTCAGTTTTATAACTTTAAAAAATTTCGAAGATAAATATGCTTGTTTGATCTTCGGCGGTGCGTGAGAGATATCTGAATCACTCTTTCAATTCTTTCCAAATCTTAAGTACATAATACAGGCACAAAAGAACTAACTTATACCAAATTTTAAGTTTTCATCTTTATTAATTAAGAAGAAATAATTGTTAAAACCTTAAGGGGTGGGTGGAAGGCATCCAAAAAACAACTTCAATTAATCCCCAATTTAAGGGATAACATGAAAACAGACTAAAACATCTTTGTACCAAATTTGAAATTTCCATCTTAATCGTATCCAAAAAATGTTCGTTTACCCTTGGTTCAATCGGAAGTTTAAAAGGAATTTATTCATAAAAATTACATAGAAGAATAAAAACCACAACTTTGAATATCTGAATTCTGAAATTTTAGTATTTTGAAAATCAAACTCTTGATAATATTCTGAGACACACAGTAGACAGGAATGAAATAAATGCAAACTAAAAGTTTAAATTTTTTTTGAAATCAGTAGGAAAAAAAAATGTATATTGATTCTTTATTTAAACCTATATAATATATGCCACATTCTTTGATATAATGTTAAATAAATCAATTTATTTTCAAAAAAAAAATTTGAAAAATATTGAAACATACAATTTTAAGAGAGCGTTAGAGAAAATTTGATAAATCGCTATTAAATGAACCAGTTATAAAATGAATAAAGTCACTAAAAAACGCTTAAAAACCAACAAAAGGAAAACATATAAAACCAAATATTAAAGATTAAAAGATTTACTGGGTTTTGACAGCAAACTTCAAGAACATGTATTCAAAAAAAAGTTGATTCACAGTATTTTATTCATTGATTTGAAAAAATGAAAACATAAAGAAAAGTTAAAAGAAAATTCAATACAATAAAGCCAAGAAAAAAAGTAGAGTAGACTTTGTCTACTCTAGGATAGCTACACGAAGATAATTTAAACATATCACCTGGTTAAATTCTTTTAGCAAAGTTTCAAACACCCATATAAAATATAAGTTTTATGGCAGCTATTGGTTGCGTTTAAATCTAAGACGTTTATACATATTATAAGACCTAGAACTACCTCATGTTTAAATTGTATGTGGAATTCATTTAGATAAATTCTAATAATAATAATATAATATGAACCCCCTGTTCCAATATGTACCAATCGATAGGCCAACTGATTAGCCCAGCAGATAAACAATTAGAGCTTAAAGCAAAAAAACAAAATAGACCAACTAAACTTTGTGTAGACGTTGACTATATTGAACTTAACTACTTTTTCAAATATTTGGCGTATTCAAATTCAAAATTTCAATTACTTCAATTTTACTTAACGCTTTTAGACATCAAGTTATGCTCATATAAAAAACTTGTATGGCATCTACTCGAACCTAGCTATAGATCAATTTCAATGCCAAAAACGGCTCCAATAGTCTATCACAAACGTAACGACAAATTTATAATACCCTAATTCACTTATGTTCATCATAAAAACTGAAATTGTTTTGTGATAAGAGTAATTCAAAAGTTTTTTTATCTTCTTATGTACATTCAATAGGTATTTATGTAACATACATGTATTTGAAGAACATAACTACTTACACGAATAAGATAAATATATAAAATTTGGTTAAATCAAAATCAAGTCACTAGGATAGGACCCTTGAATAGAAAAATAAATACTGTATCGAATATTATAGGCCAAAAATTCAAAAAATCTTTAATGGTTGGAGTGAAAATTTGAAACTTTTCTTTTATATGTTAAGTAATTTTTAATTGGTTTTCATTTATTCTTTTTGTAAAACAGTTATTTATTTCAAAATTTTTTGTTTTTGGGAGTTGGATTTTAATTCTTAACAAATCAAGGAAGTAATCTAATTGTGATAATAGGTGAGAGCGAGACAAGAAACAAAATATATAAAAATAAATTGCTCCAAATATACGTAATAGACGTGATGTTTAAGTTCTGCAAGCTGCGGAGGATCAACCATTACATCAAATATGTATAATATTTGAATGAGGCTGTAAAGAAGGCGATATAGATAGACTAAAGGAGGAGATGTAGATTGTGCATGGATCATATCAGAATTGAAAACTGAGCTGATAGCTTTGTGCGTCCTTAAGCACGTCAGCCCGTAAAATAACTCATATAAAAAGGAGCTAGGACAATGAATTTTTTACAAATTCATTTTTAAACAAGAGCCGTCTTTGCTATTTGAGTTTGCTCAACGAATTCGAGTAGCTGAGTACTTGAAAGTAATTTAACCGCTGAACTAAAATTTACACAAAGTATAGTTTAACTAGTCTAAAAAGTTCAAATTGCTGTCATGCAACTTATATTTTAATTTATACATTACTCACAATCTAATAAATTGCAATAGTCTACTCTACTCTTTATGTCGTTTTGAATGTAATTATTAATTCCATTCTGTTCCTTCGTCTTTCCACTTGCTTCTATGAGTTTTTCCTAATTCGGAATTAAATAATAAAATTTTATTAATTGTGGCAGATTTCATCAAGATCTCTTTATATATAGTTTAAAAATTCTAACCTTAACTCTTCTTTAAATTTAGAGTTGATTAAAAACAAAACTTTAAGCTCCATAAATTTTTAAGCTAATTAAAATTAAAAGACTTTAAATTATGATAATAAGTTAAAAATAGTTATGAAATAGTTAGGCATAGGACACCGGAAATAGAATTTCTGTAAATTTTTAAAGTACTACGAATTGTCTAGTTAGATTTAATTCCAAAATCTTAAAAGATTTTTAAGGAGTGAAGAATATTTTAGAGTTTAATTTTCCTTGTTCAAACAATTCTAAAATTCAAGGTTAACTCCACCCTAGCACATATAATTTTTAATGGAATATAAAATGTTTATTCTTGATTAAAAGTTTACTGATTTTATTTGTATCAAAATTTATATGAAACAGAATGCCATATTAATTTGACTGATAATTTTTATGTCCTCATGATAATTCCAAGAGAATGGGATTTATTAATAATTTTGAAAATAAAATTTTTGTTTTTGTTGTTTTTATTTTTGATTTTTCTATTTTCTAAACCTTAAAAGTTTTTGGAATTTTAAATTTATAAATTGTTATCTAAAAATATATGTGTATGTATGAATATAAAATAAACTTGAGATTGATTGATTTCAATAAATATTTTACTTTTTAAAGTATTTCACAATAATTCTAAAAATTTTAACATGAATATTAAATTAAAATATACTAAAAAATATAAATCAAGTGTTTATCAAATTTTTATACAAATTATCAATTTCAAAACATACAATGTTATTCATACATCATTGATTCATGGGGTAGCCCAGATTTTTATATGCACATATGAGTGTAGTTGTAACTGTATTCCAAATTTATCATTAAGTTTATAACGCTGTAAAGAAGATGAGATAGACATAGAGTCAACTGTACGTATCGATGGAGAGTCAAAAAGGAAATCGTTTTAGCTATATATTTTTTTTTTACTGGCACCTCTACGTGCTAACTGTTCACTGTTATAGCCTGAACTGCCTGACTATATATGTGCATGTCGAAACAGGGGTAAATATTTTATTCATATTATTAAAACTGATCAAATGAATTTCAAATACAGTTTAAACATGAGATAGAACTACGCCTTATAATATGTAGAAATGTCTTAACTTTCAATAGGAACATTTCTACTTTGTTTGTATTGTAATAATTTTGTATTAGAGTTCTATATGATATCTACATCTGTGAGTTACATTATTCATTTAAATTATTTATTTATATTTTGTATTTGTTTATATTTGTTTTTATTTTTTTTATTAAAGACATATAATTATTAATTATTGACTGAGTCGAGTCGAAAACCAGATAAAAATTTTTCGCTTTCATTGGGACTCGAACCGAGTTTTTCTCATGAAAGGACGGTACTCTAACCACTGTGCCACTCAGCCTTTAAATGTCTTCATCTTTTTAACAGCTATTTTTCTTCATGAGCCTAACTTTATACTTAAAAAAACCAAATTTTTAAGCTTTAGCTCGACGGTTGTTTAATTAGCTTAGTACAAAACTTCAAATAGCTGCTAAGGGTCTAACTAAGTTACATATGTATCTAAAAACTTTGACAGAAAAAGTTAAGTTAATTTTTTTCCATTATTATGTTATGTCATTCAAGTATCCCACGGTTGACAGAAAATTATATCCTTCTTCCTCGTTTTTTATTGATATAAAGAAGGTTTTGGGGATCCACCATAAATAAATAGATATTATATAAATTTTCGTTTTTTGTAAAACTAAAAGATTTTTAAAAGAAGCACATTTTCCAACCTTTATAACTACTTAAAAAAAAGTTGTTTTACGATCCTTTTTATAAGTTCTTCTCATATTTTGTTGATTGATTATCTGTTCCAATGTAGGGCAAACAAGCCTGTCTATAGTTACAAATTTTAAAAGTTGGGAAGTTATTAAACATTTTAGATTCCTATTATTAGGATTGATCTAATGAATTTCACACACAATTAATACATAAGATTGTACTAATTCTTATAAGACATGTAAGACATGAAAAACGTCTTAGATTTTCTGAAGATTTTTGGAAGACACAATTCTATTATTTACAAATTGTAATAATTTTACATTTGAATTATAAAAGGTAGATCTGAATTAATTTTCAATAATTTTTATAAACTAGCACTGTAGTGATTGGTGTATTGAATAAGCGTTTGACTTATTAACCGAGGGGATGCGGTTTCGACTCCCGTACAGGTGATGATTGATGTACGGTGATGATCAAATAGGCGATATGTATATATAATATATATATATTATACTTTATATAAACAAAATAAGTAATATTATTTAGGAACCACGCCAAAAAAAAGGCATGCTTTACTCCCTAACCACATTGTATGTGGGAGGGAATGTTTATAAATGAATAAATAATATTTATTATATTATGAATACAGGGTATAATTTCTATTTTAATTTGATAATTTTTAAAATATTTTATGATAAGGATGAATTGAAGGCACGTGTTATATAGGTTAAATAGGTTATTATTTAAACAATGATTGATTTTCATTTGTATAATGGAAAAAATCATCGATACATGAAGGTCATCAAAACCGCAGGGCTAAAAAATCACAAACAAATTTTATTTACTTTTTATGGAATTTTATGAAATGTTTAATGTAATGTAAAAAACATTTATTTTTATACTCGTGCCATACCATTTTTTTCCCCTGTAAAAAAAATGAGATATGATATAAATTCAAGTGTATTCAAAATGATTGGATCAAAATGGAAATTTCTTGATCTCTTATTTGAATGTCGAATAAGGCCGGTTCTCCAAAATTTAGTTGAAAGTGTGGTTATATTTTATGACCAACTTTTGCACAACATTTTGGTAAGGCTTGTCCAATTTTAACAATTTTTAAAATAATAAATATTAGCCTCCACAATTGCATTTACTTTTAACCGGCTGATTTATTATTAATAATCTCTAACACCTCGTTCTACACAAAATAATTTAAATATCATAGGTCGCATACTCTGAAATTAAACTCAATTTCCTCAAACTTTAACATTATATTTTATTTTAGTTCGAAATATTTATTTCAACTCATCTTTTTTTTTACTTCATCATATAATCAATCTTTAAATATAAAATTTATTTTGAACTCAATTTGTTTTTCATAATAATGGAATCAATCAAATTTTTAAATTTAATTTGAGATAAATCACATTCTTTCAAGAACGATTAGCTAGAGTTTCTAAAATTTTTGTAATTTATCATTTTTGTACAGTTTAAATTGAAATCAATTTTTAATTTTAAAGTGCCCAAACGAAAGGTCAAATCAATACTCAAAATTTTATAAAAACAAGTAATAAAAAAAATTGAGGGTTTTTAAATAAGCACATTTCCTAAATTAAAAAATATTTTAAATTACCAAAGACGAAAAATTTTATAAAAATTGAGATTTGCATGACGGTGAATTTTAGCGCAGTATGGCAGCCCTATGAATGCGTTTCAAAAATTTATAAAGCTTACAAAAAAATGCAACTGCTGAAAATTAATTTAAAACAATTCTTGCAATAAAAATTTAAATTTGGCCCCATTTCTTTCATGAAATTGTTTTCTCAATATCTACCTGTAGTTAAAATTTATTCTCTCTATTTTAAAACGCTGTTAAAGTTTTTGTAAACATACGCACGAACAGTCAGAGTGAAACTATATAGGCACATTTGTACAAAATCTTTTTAAAATTATGAGGGTCACACTAAAAAATTTTTCTAAAATTCTCATACATATTTTCTCTGTTGTAAGTTCTCTCAAAATTTTAAATTTGAACTTAAACCGTTTGACAGATATAAGGGGACAGGGATTTTGGAAAAATTGAGTTTCGCATAATGGTAAATTAAAATACTGTATGGCAACTCTATACATTTGTGCATTTGTATATTTTTGGAGTTGAAATCAGTTTTCTTTTGACGTTTGACGATATTTTAGAATGAAAATATTTCTTATAGAACTTGTTTTATATCAATATAAATACGTAAAAGTTTTGTATACACACCGACGGATGAATTGACAGATGGACAGAAGAATAGAGTAAAATTATATAGGCACATTTTTTTCAAATTTTTTTTTTTTAATTTTTTTTTTAAAATGTTCTAAAAAAGGTCAAGAAATATCAAATTTTATCTTTTATGAAACATTTATTTTTTTTTTAAATAAAAGAAAGATCATTTCTGTATTGAAGAGACCATATATTCACTGCATAAATACAGTACAAAACAAATTGAATATTATATTTTTTTTTTAGTTAAATGAGATATTACTTATAGAATTACAACTACTAATAAGAGTATCAAGATTTTTAACGGAATCTTATTATACCCGTATGACTATATAGTCAAAGGGTATAATAAATTTGCCATTACGTTTGTGACGCAGAGAAGGAGGGGGGTAGATATAGACTCAAGTGTATGGATCGGTTCAGAATCGAAAAAAAAATCGATTTAGATATGTATGTCCGTCCGTTTTTCCGCACGATAACTCAAAAACTAAAGGAGCTAGGATCTTGAAATTTTCGCAAATTCGTTTTTTTTGCAATAGCCGTCATTGCTATTTAAATCCAGCCATTTTGGTCCATGGGTTCGGGTAGCTGCCATACAACTTCTTTTTTTATATGGGTATTATTCTGTACCTATTACAGCTGCGTGTCTGAAATTTTGCCAAAAGTAGTTTAGTTTTATGGCCAAAGTTTCTGCAACATTTGGTTGGTCTACTGCAGTGGGTTCGAGTAGCTGCTATACAACTTTTTATTTTATATGAGCATTACTCTCCACCTAATGAAGTTGAGTGTCTGAAATTTTGCCAAAAATAGTTTATTGTAATGTCCAAAGTTACGGTAAAATTTGATTGGTCTACTGCAGAGGGTTCGAGTAGCTGCCATACAACTCCTTCTTTTATATAAGTATTCCACTGCACTTAATAAAGTTGTATGTTTGAAATTTTGCCAAAAGTAATTAACCGGATGATATAATGTATATGTTACGGTTATAGGGGTATCCCAGAGTTGACACAGTCTACTCTACTACACTCTTCCTCGTTTTGTAATAATATTAGAATAAACATTATCTTACAGCTAAAGTGTAGTAATTAATATTTGCAGAACTAATGTGTTAAGCTGAAATAGCTCCAATATTCAATTTTGTAAAACATTTTGATGAGAAGATATGATGTAGACTCATATTCTATCCTATACAATTTTCATTTGATTGCAATTCATTTATATCATCAAACTAACAGTTATAGATTTTTCAAGAAAAGTCTGCAAAAACTTATGAGGACTAATATGTTAAAAAAGGTGTACAAAAGATGAAAGGCCCTTCACCCCGTCCTCTCTTTATAATTGTTTTGCTAAATTTTTCCTATTTCCCCTACGACAGGAGTGGTTCTTATGCACAACCTTCGGCACACCCTGAATAAAACTTACTATTACAATAATAAGTTAGGATAACATTTTGAAATCTAGCATTGGGACTTTTATCTAAGATTGATTTATTTAAAAAAAAATAGTTCCTTTTGAAAAACCCAAACATTCTTTAGAAAACTTCAAATATAGGGTCTTAAAATCTTTTTTTACCATTTATTGCAACATAAAAAAATTTAACCTTATCAAAACTTTTCCATATATAAGTAGATTTCAGATTTTCTTTATTTCCATAAACTTTTCTTTTGTTTTGAAGAAAAAAATTTAAGGATTTGATAGAACGATCGAACTATAAACTGACCAATTTTTCGGAGCAATACTTCCTTTTATGTTTTTTTTTTTATCATTTTTGTTCTTTCTCAAAAAGAGACAATTTTCTATTCAATATTTTTGATTTTCTTTCGTTTCTTCAAATTTTAAGAGGGTATGGGAGGTTTTTATGGTAATGTAATTCCATTAGATATAAAACAAAATTTCCTTTTTTCGGGTAATCATTTGCCTATAAACATTTTTTTTTGTTGTTCTTATTGTCATAAACAAAATCTAATCTAAATAAAAATAGTTTTATTTTTCTGCTTTTAATCTTTAAATTTATTTCATTTTTCTTGACATGGGTTATTTTGACTTTAAAACTTATTTTAAAGTTTCTCCAATATAAGATGAGTTAATCTTCAATCATAAATAGTCTGTCTTTCTGTTAGAAATAAAAATTTAAAATGTAAAGTATATACGAAATATTTTGATCAAACATTTGCACTGAAAAAGTTGCACTGATAGAAGCATTAATTGGTCAGATGATAAAAATTTAAACTTCGGAGATGACATCTGTCTACTATCACATAACATAAGAAGATGCTTAGTCCAAATTGAACCACTTGCAACAAATAGCGGGAAACATTGGATTAGAAATAAACATCAACAAAACCAATGTAATGTACGTACACCTTCCATATGACCCGGACATAGAATGTACAACTAACTTCTGCCATTTGAGTAGTATCATCATCTCAACAGGCGGAACCTTCAAAGTTGTAAACTGAACTATCTATAAATCTGACCAATAGCGTAGTGATAAAAACTTCGCCTTTCATAAGGAAAGTCTCGGGTTCTTACCCCGGTCCGATCTCATATTTATTAAAAGATTATCGTTAAATTGTATAATTATATCGTAAAAGTTAATATCGTAATATAGAATAAGATTTAATATATGTAAATATATAGAAATAACTCTTGTGTTAGATAATAGATGGCGCACAAAATTCGCATATGGATATTCATAATTTTATACAATAGCTATAGCCGAGTAATCAACGGCTTAGTGAATATAACGATTAAAGAAACTTAAGCCTAGGTTGAATAGACTTAGTCAATGCCCCTAAAGAAATGGAAAAGGAAAAAAAAATTGGACTATAGTCAATTACCTACTACGATTACACTTTAAAGACTTTTAATTAAATTTGTCGAAAGAATTAAAGTCAAATAGAACTAGTAATAACAGTATTGAAATCTATCATTGCTCTCAAAAAGAAAATAACAAGAATGCAGGCTAATATTTTATTACAATCACATTTATAAACGCGATTGTGAATGTGCTCAAAAGAAATGTAATAATTATATTTCAAATTTCTTTAACTTATAAAACTTTTTACATATATGTATTAATGTATATGCATTAGTGAAATACTACAACCTTGATACATTGAATGGGTTATAAAGAAAATTCTACTTAAAACAAGGGAGATAGTTGAGTAGACCGTGCCACCCCTAAGATACCCACACGAATATAGTAAAATGTTATACCATCAAGTTAACTACTTTTGGTAAAATTATTTTAACTAGTTTTTGCTGATAAAATTAGTTTTTCTTTTGTTATATTTTTACACAATAGTTTAACATCAGTACATATATATTAATATTACGTATAACATATTAAATATAACATTACAGACAACAGCTAATAATAATTACATCAAAAAAATCTCTTTAGTTATAAAAAGTACAACAGCTAATAATCAATAGATACTAAAACAAAAAAAAATTGTATAAATATGTTTGTCTGTAACATTCTAATTAAAAATTTTAATAGACCGTTCACCTCTCCTGGATCGTTACTTTCTATACCTTAAATAATCATGTAAATCGGTTCAGTATTTTTCTCAGATACTGGACCCATAAAATAATGTTGATCTATTTATATAATTACACCCAACTTATTAAACTCTTTTTATAAGATAAATATAAAACAATATATAAGTTTTATGGCTGCTAATTGGATCTGCTGCACTTCACTAACCAACAAAAACTTTGGCAACTCGAACCTGTTGTGCAAAGAGGCTCAATTTTAACAGCAAAGACGGCTTTTATATAAAAACGAATTTGTAAATATTTAAAAATCCTAGTTCATTTAGTTTTATAGTAATAATACAGATGGACGGACGGACGGAGAAGCACACATAGCTAAATCGACTTATTTTTCGATTTTAGTTATATCCATATACTTGAGTCAGTATCGTATACCCTTCTCTTTTACCGCGTCACAGTCGTAATAGCCGTATACCATTTGAATTAAACAGCGTTCATGTGCTACGCTATAATACACCATAAACATAAGTAATCACTTCTTTCTACTTCCCTTAACTTTTTTTATAATATATGTATATTATTTGCTATAGAATTGTATAGAATTGTATATATATAGACAGTTACACACACCCTTATCAAGAAATTTATTTTGCTACTTTTTCAAGTTCATTGAAAATAGCCTGCAACTAAAGTAAAGGTAAAACTAAATTTAAGGCAAAATTACCGTAAATCAAGATTTATACCTAAAGATACAAATGTTTTGAATAATATCTAGACGAGATATAAATAACTTAATTTAATTCGTTTTTATTTAAATTTAAGATTTATTTCGAGAAAATCGATTTTAAACATAAACAAATTGTAAAATTAGCATTTTTAACAATCATCAATAAATTTACTTGTTTATTGTTACTTTGATTCCAAATTATAATATAAAAGACTTGGAGCTGTTACTTTTGTTTGAATAGTAAAATAATAATTTGCAAAAATTAAAGTGTAATAAAGAAATAATTAAGGAAAAAAAACCTAGAAACCCCCCGAATATTTTTTTACCGGCAGCACCTATGGTCGTTAAGTAAACTATAAAATATTCTTCAGATCGTTACCCTAATTTTTAGTAAAATTGAGTATATAAGTACGTACTTCACAGATCGATAAATGTTCTTTTAGTCCTTAAAGGACAATATGTAACATTAAAAATGTACATTTTTTGAAACCTGGAGAAACCAAGTGTCTTTGAGACAGAGTCGTTTGGTCTAGAGCTTTATTGCATTTTTTAAAGTATAATATTATTCGGGTATTTTTGCACTTTTAATATAAACTAAAACACTCAGGTTTTTTCGCACTTCAAAAGTTCGCGTTGCATTCAAAAAATGCGGTCTCCTTCAGTCTTACCACTAGCCGTTAATTTTTTTAAATACAACAAATCATTTGCAGCGTTATGGCATAACTACCGATATGATAGAAGAGGGGTGCAGTATGAGAGATTTTAGACTTGGATTCAAAATCAGGGTATTCCCATTTTACAAAATATTTATATATGGGTATGTGTGGGGTTCTGAATTAAAAGAGATTTTAGAGTTGGATTCAACAGCAGCTTATTCCCTTTTACAGAATATTTAAATATGTGTAAGAAACTTAGGGTCTTATTTCACATTTGTTACGGGGTCTCTTGCACTTTAAAAAGTTCAATAGAGTTTTAGAGCTTTATTTTACCTCACTTGTTTTTGGTAATTAAAATAAAAAATAGCGGGAAGGAACGAGATAAAAATTAAGACTGTGAATAAATGGATTTTTATTATGGCTAGATATTTTAAAACTCGAGTTTGGAAAGTGCGATCTTAAAAGGCGGGATTTTAAAAAGAGGGGTTTCAAAAAAGGGAAATTTCAAAAATTCGTTAAAAAATAAAGAAAATAAATGCACTCTTCATATAATAAGGTATTGTAAATTCCATTCTCGAAAATCAAAGTATGAAAAGACCTAAGAGGCACGAATGATATATATAGCTGAAGAATCTCAGAACATGATTTTCGATTAAATTTTAATAAAAAAATAATCAACAGTTTCAATAAAATAATCAACAGTGAATCTTAAATATAGACTTGAAGAAGAAGAATTTGTTAATTCTGCTTTTGTTAAATTTCCATGTTATTTTTCTACTCGTTTAAAACAGAAGATATTCTTGAACTGTCAATCTGTGATTCTGATAATCATTTTAATAATCTCCTAAGAAATTTGAGAAGTCGTGATAATAACTGTTAAATGTCTCAAGTTTAATCAATTTTTTTTATAAAATCAAAATTTAATATTAAAAAGTCTAATCTTTCTCAAGTGGTTTCCAACACTTGGTTTACAATAGGATCTATTTTTAAGATATACAGATTCAATTTTTCTGTAAATTATGACATTAATTTGCATTTTAATGAGTAAAGGATTGGAGATTTTTCCATCATTTCTGTTTATTACGGCCGCTCGATAATTTTGATTCATTCTAATCAGATTAGAAATATTATGAACATTTAAAAATAAGTTACAGATATTTTTTTGGAACGAAAACTAATAGAATTTTATATCTTTTTTAATTGAACATAAAACTAATTGGGGATGTCCTTCAAATGCTTTAAGAATTAATGTGATTTTTAAAAATACAATATCTTAGATTAAATCTTTACGATTATTGCCAACAAAAAATTATTTTCATTTATTTATTTTTGAATTTTTCTAACGATGCCAAATAATTTCCGGAATCTATCCAAAAAAAAAACAGGAGAATAGTAATAACTAAAAAATGACTAATTTTCTAACTTTATTAAATTCGAAGATATACTTGTCAGGTTGATGGGAATGACAGGTACCCGAACCAGAAAACGCCTTTACCAAATTTCAAGTTTCTATCTTTGTTAATTTCGAAGATATGTTATAAGATTTTTATATCTTTGAAAGTACGTAGGAGGTACCACACCACTTCAATTTATCTAAAACTTGGAAAATGTGTAGGAGATACCCGAGATAACCGTCGTTCCAATTTATTCCAAAATTTAGGAACACAAAAAAAAATGAAGAAGCAACCTTGTACCAAATTTAAAGGTTCTATCTGAACTGGTCTCCGAGATATGTTTGTTTGCCCTAATCTCGATCAGAAGCTTCTAGAATCCGAACCCATGGTCTGATCCCGCCTATTTTTGGATTCTCGCCTTATCTTTCTCACAAATATATTCCGAAATATTATATTTAAACGGTTTACATTCCAAAAATTTGATTGAAAATTACTTATTTTAAATTTGATAAACTTAAATTATCACAGAAAGTACCACGTTATTTTATTACCACTTATAATAAGAATACGGAATATTAAAATAATTTAATTGAAACCGATTTTTTTTTGGAACAGAACAAAACTGATATTCACAATCGCTTGAATTTCGAGCACTGGGTGATACTAATTTTATTTAAAACTTTAAATTATTTATGAGTTTAGGCCCGCAAGGCCTACCTTTTAGGATGGCACATGCTATCTCCCATATTAAAACCATAACAACTTATGAGGTTATGGGATCCATAATCGTATTAATCCTTTTGGTTAGTTCCAATGGACAAAACATTTGAGCGTGAATTTTTGTCAAAAATCTTCTCCAGAAAAATGAATTAATAAAATTTTTTATCAGTACCCAAAGGAATATTACAAAAATAAGGTTATGAGTTCTTTAACATTTTTCAAAAAGATAAATAACATTTAAAAAATATAATTTAATTTTTTTTGAATTAAATATTTTTTATTACTTTCACCAGTTTTGATAGGTTATTTCACTTTTTAAATTATTTTGTTTTTTGGGATTGTTTCATATTAAATAAGACCCCAAATATAAAATCTAATAAATAAACAATTATAAATATGCTTTATTATTATAATTTCATTCTTAAAAACGTTTTATTTTAATTTTCTTTTTCTTTTTTTAAATTTTACCATATTAATCTAAAACAACCATAAATAATATTATTGTTTTATTCTACATCGCTTATATCGAAGCTCCAATATAAACACTGCATAAGAGTAAAGCTTTTTCTATGCTCTTATCGACGCTCTTATCACTTATCGCACCTCCAACATAAACGCACCCTAAAAGCTCAACAATATTTAAGCCTTCGCTCTAAATATTCAATTAAACCTTCAGACGAATATTTTTCAATTTTTAATATTGTTCAAAAAAATGTTAGCAGATTACAGACAAGGTCAATGATTCCTTCAAATAAACAAAAGAATAAACATCTGACAATTTTATTTTTAACGTTTTTAACCAGGTTTAAGAGATTTTGAATCACAAATTTAAATGGGGGTCATTGAGCTTATATTTATCCTTGCCTTTGATTATAATTATTAAATGTTGCAAATTTGCGATTCTTAAACTTTAAAAAAAATATGAGATGAAAAAATTAAAAAAATTAATGTAGTTTTCTTAGTATAAAAACCTTGTAATAAAAGAGTGTAAATTTTTATTACAATAAATGCGGTTCTCCTTAAATAATACAATATGTCATTAATTAGACTTCACAAGTTAGTGTGTATATTAAAATTCACACAAAACATACACATTGGTAACATTGTTAACAGGACTAATAATGAAAAAAACCAAGGGTTTTTAAAAAAGCACATTTCCATAAATATCCAATATTGATATTTGGGTATAAAAATTTATTTAAAATAAATTGTTATATTATAATTTGATTATTTCATTAATTCATTATTAATTATGAATAAAAACAAAATAAATATTTAAGCCCAATGCAATCAAGATAACCTGTTAACATATGTCGACATATAATATTAGAGCTTCCGTGTTAACCTTAGAAATATATACATCGCCTAAGTTATTGATTTTTAAAAATAAGAAATTTTTAATTTTAAAGTCCTAGGGGTCCTTGGATAGGGTAGACTCCGAAATTTTTCTAATTAAACATGCATTTTACTTTAATAAAATTTTGACAGGTATTTTAGAGAGAAGAATTTTGATTTTTTGACGAGAATTAGTTTTCGCGTTATGATTATTTAAAGTGACGTATGGCAACCATATAAATTTGTGTTAGGTATGTATTTAAAGTTTATGATAGATTGAAAATATACGTTATAGAACTTAAGGGGGCTATAGAAGAGGTACAATTTTTTTGTACCCAGATGTTTCTACACCGACGCTTAGTTTAAATTTCTTTTCTATATTGCAAGCAGCTTAAAAGTTTAGTTTTTTAACACATGGACAAACGGACAGACTGAAACTATATATGTACCTTTTCTTAAAAAAATTTTTGAAAATGTACTAAAAATTAGGTGCAAATAATAATTCGATTGTGCCACGTCTAACCACCGAAAATGTATTACATTTCTACATAGAGTTGACGCCAAATATTTGAGTTATACGCCATGTCAGAACTATAAAATTTAAACCTGTTTTTTACATCAAATATTACAGAATACAAAAAAAAAATGTATTATAAATATAAGAGCAAATAAAATCTTTTATTTCTTTAATTATTAAATGTTGATAATTTGCGATTCCAATAAACTTTTGTGTGTGTGTGTATATGTGAGTGTGTGTGTCTGTGAGAGTGATAATTCGCGTAAATTTCAACAGATTTTGATGGAATTTAGTATGAACGCTTTCTTCGTCAAAAATAAGGTTAACTTCGTAGATGAGCAAAATCGAACTACGGGATCTGGAGGCTTCTATTCATAAAACGGAACTTTTGTCATGCATAAATCTCGAGTTCTAACAGTGGGAATGAGTTCAAATTTGGAAACGGCTGGGTGGCACAGTGGTTAGAGTACCGAAAGGCCCGAGTTCAAATCCCAGTGAAAGTGAAAAAACTTTTCTGGTTTTCGACTTCACTCAGCTACCATTCGCCATTGGGTTAAAATTAATGGTTAAATCAATAAATAATGTAAAATTATATATCTTTAATAAAAAAATAAAAATAATGTAACAATATAAACAAGTACAAAATGTAAACAAATAATTTAATTGAATAATATAACTCACAGATATAGAATACCATATAATTTAAATACAAAATAATAACAGAATTGTATCTATTGAAAATCTAAGACTTTTCTACATGTTAAAAGGCCTAGTACTATATCAATAAATCGTATGTGGAATTCATTAAGATCAATTCTAATAACATGGATATAATATGACCGCCTGTTCCAACATGATACCTTAGGTATACACAGGTTTATTAGCCTAACGGTTGAACAGTTAGCACTTAAAAAAAAAACATAGACTATTGGTGTGTACCTATGAAGAGTAGCTTTCATAAATTGATTTTAGTTTCAAGAGGTGTAGAACTTCCAGGAGTTTCGGGAATATCAAGTTCTAATAATTCATCAAAATCTCAACTGATTTAAATGGAATTTGGTGTGAATGTTTTTCTTTGCCAATTATGCAAAAAGAAAGCTTACACAATCCACCTTGGATATATTTCTACGTTTTTCTACCTAATATAAATTTTAATATATGTAGACTGCAGCATTAATTAATAACTAATTTAATTACAAAACCCTTTGGTTGTATTCTATATAAAGTAGTATAATATACAAAAATACATATAAAATATTCAAATTTCAATATTTTAATATTCAGCAGCATCTTCATTTCCATAATAATTAAAATAATATATTATGATTCATAAAACTTAATGTTACTTTTAAATATTTTACAACAAGTTTATCTGTAGCATCAATATATCCGGTTAGTCTTAGCCCGCAAACCGCACCACTAATTAATAATCAAATTTATTGTTTTTAAGATTCGGTAAAAAATATTTCAAAAATTTTAACTTTAAAAAAACCAAAAAATTAAATTTTAAAGTTTTTTTTTTAGTTTTACCACAAAATTGAACTTGTAATCAAAGTTCAAGGTAAATACAAATTAATCTGAACGTGATTTTTTTTTAATAAATTTTTAGGGGATTTTTTGATTCCAATTTTTGAAAAAAATTAATAACAATAGTTCACAAAAATATTTAAAACAAGTTCTTTAATTCAAAGAAAACAAATAAAAATAAATAATTTGTGTTAAATTAAGGTGATAATTGATTGACTTCAGATGTCAACATGCAATTTTTTTTTTATTCTACGTATAATTTAATGGTCAAATATTACCAACGAACTGTTCAATTTAAATAGACTTTACTTTTGAAAAGTTATTATTTAATTTTATAGTTGATTTTTGTAATAAATTTTGCTAAAATTTGCTATTTTTTATACCCTACACCTAAAATAGGTATAGGGGTATATTGCCAAAACCAAGAAAGTCAGATATAGAAAAGTAAAGATATTTTTGCGCAGCGTCACCTCCTATATCTATTTAGAGATGTCCGTCCGTCCGTGAGCACAATAACTCACAAAATGAAGATGCTGATCTTGATAACATTTATACTGCAGATTACTAATGACAAAAGTGCGGCGGGGATTGAAATGGACGAGATCGGAACATGGGTTCAGATTCTGGATATCTCTGATCGATTCATGGAAAAACGAGGATATTTTCGAAACGAATAAAAATAGAATTTGATACAACGTAGTTTTTTTATGTATTCTTTGTGTCCCCAAAGTTTGGAATGAACTGGCGTGGTGGTTCGGATACTCCTGCACACCTCTCAAAACCAAAAAAGCATATTTTCGAAATTAATAATGCCAGATTCTTAAAAAATTTGGTGCGAGAGTATTCTGTTCTGTGTCTATTATGTTCTTAAAATTCGTGATTAATTTAAGTGGTTGTTTGGGTACCTCTTACACACCCCCAACATCTAAGAAGCGTATTTTCATTAATAAAGCTTTAAACCTGCAGTTTAGTACAAGACGGTTCAGTCCTGTTTCTATTATATTTTTTTTTTGGAATTTAGAAATAAAGTAAAATGGTGGTTTGGGTACCTGTCACACGCCTCCTTAGACATGACAAGCATATCTTCCAAGTTGATAAAAATAGAAACATCAAATTTGGTACAAGAATCTTCTTTCGATGTTTGTGAAATTTGAAAGTAATGAAAGCAGTGGTTCGGATAGCCACGACGCGCCTCCGTAGACCTAACGAGCATATCTTTGGAATTAATAAAGTTAGAAAATTGAAATTTGTTACAAAGTTCCTGAAATTTGAGATGAGTTGAAATGACTGTTTGTGTAATCGATTGAAACAACAGTAAATCGATGCAACAGACTTATAATCTACAACTGACAAAAAATTGTTCTTGAGGAGGGATCTATTTCAAATGGTTTTCGAGATACCTGCCTTTCATGTTATTTCGTAAATTTTTTTTAAAAAAATAACATCTTTGTCCCTGTAGAACATAGAAGTTTAAATGTCACTGACTAGCTGAAGTATGGGCTTTCAATTCCGAATGCGAAATGAAGAATCAGAATAACTTACAAAACTCTATTCTGAATAACATCTATGCATTCTTCGTACCTTTATGGAGATACAAAATAAATATTCGGTTTCCATAACGAAATTTCTTAATTTTTAAGGTGCCAACTACTGGATTGGGTAAAATTCCTCAAAACTAAAATACCTAAAGATATTGTGTTTTATACAATGAATTCTGTACCGAAATAACTTTTGTATAGAATTCCGGAATTTGTTTTATTGAAATTTTTTTGGACTCAATGATTTTAAATAAAACTTTCCATTTGCATGTGCTTTAATTTGTTCGTAATTAAGCTTATCATAAATATAGCTGTTCATAGTCTCCAAAAATATACATTTTAATGAATATATTAAAAAGTTCCGCATTTTTTTTTAAGTTTTACTAAATTAACTAAAAAACTACCAAAATTATTATACCGGTTTATTAGTAAAAACTAAGTTATTTTTGTAAATATAAATTTTAAAAGAAAATTATTAAAACTTAATTGCTATTTAAATTAAAAAAATTTAAACCGTAAAAAAAAAGTAATTATTTTATCTTCATGTCTGTTTTAAAAATTTTAACAAGAAAACTTAATTATACTAATAATTTTTTTATAATAAAATCTTTAATTTTTGATCTTTAATTTTATCTCTCGAACTTATACAGACCAAGTGGTGCCATTTTAAGTTGTAAATTATATTTTAATATAAAAATATAAAATCATAATACAACTTTCTGTTGATTAAGTTTTGAATTCAAAATTTTGGGAAAATGTATATCTGGTCGAGTGTCAAATTATGTTTGAATTTAAAGAATTTCTGCACTCTTTAAAATAACTGTATTTTTAACTAAAGATCCCAAACAGTGTCTCTGTTAACTGAACAAAGAGCCAGAATAATAGATTTTTATTATTTAAATCAGCAATCAGTTATTGTAACGCAAAGGGCAGATCGCCGCCATTTAAACGTCTGAATTTCACCGATTCGTTGCTTAATTGATCGTCACCACCAACAAGGTTCTGGAAATTATCTACCAGAAGGCTTCTGCTCAGCTAGGAATGTCTTGTACATCTCTACGGCGCATTTTAAAAAAATATTTACTGGTATTTCCATATGAGATTCATTTGATGCAAGAATTAAAACCCGGAAACCACCGGTATCATCTAAATTTTACAGTTAATTTTCACCAGCCAGAAATGAAATCAACTTTATTAAAAATCTGATTATGAGTGATGAAACTCATTTTCATTTGAATGGTGGTGAAAGATGTGGTGTCAGCAGGATAAAGTCGCTGCCCACACTGTTCTAGACACAACGGCACTTTTTAAGGTGAATTTTTGCAAAGCGAATAATTTTCAGAAATTGGGAAGGCAATTTGACCGCGCGTTCACCAGATTTATCAGCACACGAATAAGTCTGAGACAATTATTTAACTCAAGGCCAACATTGTTGCAGAAATTTGAACGCTACAGTCACAAATTTCGCACATCATTGCGAAGCTGAAAAAAATTTCTATTTCATAACCCAAAAAAAAAAAAAAAAATATATAAACAAAAAAGTTATTGAATTTTTGAACCTCGGTTTTACATTTTAAAGTATGTAAACAGGTTGTAAAAATGTTATTGTCTGGAAATATTATTAATTAATATTAATGGTATAAATATTTTGGTTAGCTTAATTTTATATTAAGTTAATTATTCATTAAAACTGGTTAACATATATATTTAATAAAACTAAATATATCAAATATAGTTTTTTTTGTAATTGATCTTTTAACACTTTGAACTTACACCGCAAGCTTTTAATAATTCATTTAGTTACATAGAATCGGTTCTCTGTTCTGTTTTTAGCACATTTTTAAAAAATTTAGAAAAAATGTGCTTATTAGTTTCACTCTGTCCGTCCGTCCGTCCGTCCGTCCTTATATTTACACAAACTTTTACACCGTTTGAAATAGAGAGAAAAAATTTTAATCCTGGGTTGGTTTGCAAAAAAAAATAATTTCATGGAAGAAATTACCATTAAGCCAAAAACCTCTATATACAAATTTTCATGGAAATCGGCTGAGCAGTTTAGGAGACTTTTCACTACATGCAAACAAACAAACAAACTTTCGCTTTTATATAGATAAATAGGTAGATAAAAGGAAAATTAAAGAAATAAATCCAAAATAAATTCTATAGTCTCTATTATCACTTGTTATGTTTTTTTACACGTCTTTTTACAAAAATAAATCTATATATATAAAAGCGAAAGTTTGTTTGGTTGTTTGTTTGTTTGTATGTAGCGAATAGACTTCTAAACTGTTCATCCGATTTTCATGAAATTTTTTTTATAGAGGTTTTTGGGTACGGGAAGAAATCGTGGACCAAAAATTATGTTCTAACGATCCGCCAAATTAGGGCTGTGGTACAAGTATTTAAACTTTTTTTTTCTAAAATGAAAACGGATTGACCGATTGACTTCAAATTTTGTATACGTGATGCTCCTTGAGAATTGAGCTGACACAATTAACTGTTTAGGAATTCGTTAACCCATGTCGGTCCGACGGTTGGTCAAAAAATATTTTGGAACCAAATTTTGTCCAATTTTGCGAAGTACTGCATTAAAAGAAAGCTAAAAAGAAAGCCTCAAAAAAGATTTTGTTGAGTTCCGTTAACCCATTACGGTTCAACAGCTCTTTATAAGTTTTTGTAGAAAATGTAGTTGAGTCTGTTAACAGGCTTGGTTTTTGGTAACACATGTCGCTCCTACGATTGGTCAAAAAAATTTTTTTGAAGTAAATTACGGCCAATTTTGGAAAGTAGTTTGTACTGCTTTGAATTACAGAAAGTTTCAAAAATTACTAGAAAAATCGTTTTAAAAAAATTGCTTTCACACATTTTAAAATTTACATTTACACCGCGTGTAATTTTTGTATTAACTTTTTGCAGTAACATCAACTTCAATTGAAACTCCATTGAGAGGCGCAGCAACGTGCGTATGGTATTAACTAATTAAATATAAAATGATTTTTTTATACGTATGTTGAAAGGTAAATATTTAAAAAAAAATTTTTTTTGGACATACCACTGGCATAACTTTAACTTAATTAAACTTTAGTGAATCACCATAAATTCTTTTAAATAGAGAATAATTAAAAAAAAACTTAAGACAAAAATGCAAATCTTTAAAAGTCATTATTATTTATAATGTTTAAAATGTTTTTGAATGAATCTATTGTGTTAAAAAAGTTGAATATCTAGTTGAAAAGCTTAGAAACAACCCCCAGTTTTTTTAGTTAGTGGCTCTTAGATGGCCGATTATTACAAAAGAACAATATTGAAAGAAAAAAACCCAAAAAAAAGCACCAAATAATAGACCACACGAAGATAATTAATATTTTATTAGTAATAAATTAAAAATAAAGACTTTGGTTAGGGAATTTCCCAATATCAAGAATAATTAATGATCAGAATTATTTGTTTAATACGATTTTTGATTTAACGAATCAATTTAATGATTATTGATGTTTAACGTGATTTATAAAATTATGAATATTTTTACTCTTTTTGTTAAACCTGGAAAAAAAAAACAAAAAAAACTATTTCTTATAAAAATAAATATTTGACAATTATGTCATCCTTTAAAAGCTTTTTTCAATTTAAATGATTAAAAGACTAGAAGAGAGTGTGTCAACTCTAGGATACTCCTCATTATGTTCGACATTATACAATTTGGTTTAATAATTTTTAGAAAACTTATTATACTCTCAGTTATGTACAAAAAAATATATCATACATTGTATATATCATAGTCGTATGACAGCCTTTCGACTAGACTCTTCCACTAGACCAACTACATGTTGCTCAAATATTGGCCATTAAACTTTAATACTTCTGACAAAATTTCAGGTACTTAGCTTCATTATATATTAAGTTATGCTCATTTTAAAAAAGAAGTTATATGGCAACTACTCGAAAATAGTTGAATAAACAGGCACAACTTGAATAACAAAGGCGTTTCTTGTATAAAAATTAATTTGAAAAAAGGACTGCCGAATTGCCGGCTAAAACTCACTTGTCGATTCTAATACTTGTTCCTATCCATTCACTTGGGTTTATATCTACCACTCCTCTTTTAAAGTATCATAAACGTAATATCAAATTTAGTATACCCATTTTAATATGTACATACTTCGGTCTATGAAAAAAATATAACAACAAATTTAATTAATTTATTCAAATTTGACAGCACACAATCTAAACAAAAATTGGGCATTAAAAAAAATTGAATTAAATTTTGAAAGAAGATTATTTTAATTGCAAATTTATATACAACCACTAAAAAAATATCATTCTTTAATTTTCTTTGATTTTTTGTAATTAAAAAATTAATTTTTCAATCTTAAGTAATTTTTTGATGTTTAATGAATGTTATGTCATGACATTTTAATTTTTATATCCAATCTACGTATATTATTCAAAAATTAAAAGGTATACAAAATTTTTCATTAGGAACATTGATGGCGCTGTAAAGGAGGTGGGGTAGATATACGATTAAATTGTATGGATCGATTTCGAAGCGGAACGTTAGTCGATTTAGCTGTATGGTTCCGTCTGTCCGTTTTTTCCGTTTGTCCGTCTGTCCGTCTATCCGTCAATACGTCTATTCATATATCCATATATCCGCCTGTGCGTCTGTTCATCTGTTTACATAGTTGGAACTAAGAAATGAAATTTTAACTACGGATAGACTTCGCAAAAACATTAATTTTATGGAACTACATTTTTCTGCAGCCCCATCCGTTACTACAGCCCCCCAAACTCAAGAAAAGTCTTATATCTCAATTGTTATAACAAGTATCTATAATAATCTGGAAACGGTAAACGATTTTCATAATCTTAAATATGTAATAGATTTAAAATAAAGGATTATAATGCGGGACTTTAAATATATACTGTAAATTCAATTATCAAACAACTTTATCAAACAACTTTATCAAACGACTTTGTGTCCGCCTTTAGGTTAAGTAAACAGGTAAATGATGTTTTTTTGAAAAATAAACTTCTCTTAAGCACAATCGTACATAATAAAAAATGTTCGAATACAATGTTATTGTAAGAATTCTGTTAATCATATACCAAATTAATTTTTAATTACTAGAAGATATTTTTAATAAAATATCTATAAAAATATTCATTCATATGAAAATCTATGTATACAAAAGCGAAAGTTTGTTTGTTTGTTTGTTTGTTTGTAGTGACCGCCAATGTAACGTACCCCCAAGTTGGGTATGTGGTAAAATGTATTTGAACTTTTTTCTTCTAAAATAAAAACGGTTTGACCAATTGGCTTCAAATTTTGTATGCGTTAAGCACCTAAATATTGAATATGGAGTTGACTCAATTAACAGGCTTGATGTTTAATAAAACATGTCGATAAACATGTAACAAGTACTTTGTAAAATTTAAAAATATTTATTTCACGGAAAATTAGATTGCAAATTTCAAAATTAAGTTTTTTTAAAATTTCATAACTTTCTATTTAATGCAAACGTGCTCAAAGGTTGTAAATCATTTTTAGCACATTTTCAAAAAATTTTGTAAAAATGTGCCTTAATAGCTTCACTCTGTCCGTCCGTCCGTCCGTCCGTATGTTTACAAAAACTTTTACACCGTTTGAAATAGAGAAAAAAAATTTTAACCATGGGTAGTTTTTGCAAAAAAAATAATTTCGTAGAAGAATTTTTTTCTGTAGCCCCACCTGTTACGGGGCTACAGCCCCCCTAAATTGGAAAAAGCCCTATATTTAAATTGTTATAACAAGAGTTCTGTTACATATATTTTCAATCTGAAAACGGCAAATGATAGCTGGTTTCATAAACTTTATAAATTTTTACAAGGCAAATGTTTAGGGTTGCCGTACGGTACTAAAATTTAACATTACGCAAAACTCAATTTTCGCAAAATTTTTGGTCACACATATCTTCTGAACGGTTCAAGCTAGGGTCTTGAAATTTAGGGAGGAGTTAGATCCTAAAAAAATAATAGGAGTCAGTTAACAAAATTTTTTTGTCAAGCCCCCTGTTTAGGAGCTATAAGGGCCCGAAAATTGAAATTATGCTATTTTTAAGCACCTGTAACTTGAATACCTGTCCATTTTTTTTAAAGGTCCAACATTATATTTTAACATATGTTAAAGGTTTTTCTTAAATTTAAAAGGGGTTCCTTAAATTGAAGAAAGTGTCTCTTAGTTTTACCCATTTTTGCTTAGATAATAAAATTCTAAGTAAAATTCCAAATTTTTGTGTAATTCATAATTTAATTCCTAGAACCTAAAAAATTAGAGGATGAGGGGGGGAGTTGAAGTTAGGTACTTGAAAAATTTAGCAACCTTCCCCATTGAAGGGCTATAACAACTTTTAAATAAAAGAAGTCAGTAGTAACTATTTCCAAGTAAATATTTCCAAAGTTAAACTCAGTATGTAATACAATATGATTTTGAAAATGTGCTTTTTTAAAAACCCTTGGTTTTTTTTCATCACTTGTTTAAACTTGTAATTAAAAACTTCGTATACAAGTAGACCATTCTTGAAAAGAATTGAAAGTTTCTAAAAATTATTTCAAGCGAATTTTACTTGAAATTAAAAGTTGAAAAAATTTAAAAAACATGCAATAGGTCTCATACGTTGCAATTTAAAAGTTTTATTTTATTTTTAAATTATTTTTTAGAAATTTGTAGGTATTCGAACATATGAATTAAATGTAGGTAGGTACTTAATTCTTTGAATACTTTAAACAATTACTATTTTAATTAATGATATTTCTAAATGGTTTATAGAAATATTCAATAGATATTGATAACAATTTTTAAATTTATGCTTACATGACTTTAATACATATAAAAATATTTTCTATTTTTGTTATTAAAACAATCCCAAGTAATAAAATTTAGTTTTAATGTCCCATTGTTGATATTAAAGAAACATGTTATACTGATTTTCCAAATAGGAAATGGTTGATAAGTTCAAAAAATAAGATTTTAATAACAAACTGATTTGATTTCTTAATTGAAAATCGTGACTTGTGAAAAATGAAAATGCAGAATAATTTTTTTCAACTTAGATTTTTTTTTTAATTTAATTAATTGAAACCTTGACTATAAATTGAATTCAAACTATTGCAATTACTTTTACTGTTGTAATGTAGTATTTAAAATAAATAATCAATATACTCGTATGTATGTATAGAGAACATAAAACTAGAAAAACATTAACGGTTTCTTAATAGTGTGGGTGGGTATTGGCAAAATATCTAAACTTCGATAAGTTTTCAATTAAAAATGACTTTTCTAAATTGAGTCAAGATTATTTTGTAGTACAAGTGCAAGAGTAAACGTGTTTAACATCGATATTAAATGACATTTTAAGAATATCTACAAAAATTTTTAAACAAATAACAGGTATTGGATAGTCTTTGGAATAAATATGTTTTATTAAAACGATTATGTAATTAAAAATATCTGATATTTGGAAATGAGACGTGCCTCACATATTCGAATATCCACATTGAGTACGAAGACTAAGGTCATAGACGAAATAGGTATATTTGTTTTTTAAAATAATGGAGAGACAGGTAAAATGATTAACTTTTTGATGACGATTACGATAACTTTGACATATCTGAAACCAAGTCTATCATTTCTAAATCGATGTGTTACAAATTGAGAAACATTTTTCATATAATCGGAACCATATATAATTTGAACGGGTATAAGTTAGTGATGCCGATATGTATCGATATATCGATATTTTATCGATAACTTTTACTATAAAAATAAATAAAGTAAGTTTATTTCTAAAAATGTTCATTTATTAAATAGTAAGTTCTCATTCGTTTTTTCATGCTTCTTCTAAGTTTGAAGTTTGGAAGAAGTTCTAGTAAGGCACTCGCTATTACTTTTTATTAAATCTATTTTGAATTGAAAAATTACAACATGTAAGAATTTTAGAATTGAGATGTCCTTTAGTAAGGAGTTTTTTTTTTTAAATTATTTAATTTTTAAATAATTTAAATTTTTTATTTAATTTATACAAAACAAAAAATTATAAAATATATCGATATGCAGGTACCAATATTATCGACATATCGATACTCAACAGTAGTGGTAAAAAAGTATTTTCGATATTTGACATCTGGTCAAGATGTTCAGTTAAATAAATTAATGCATTCACATGACAGTTGCCCTGTCGGTAAACTTCTTAAAAATGGTCTATCAGCTCGTCATGTTTTAAATTGTCGTTAACTCTTTTCTGTTTTTATAACTGCATCCGTAATTGAATTTAAAAATTTATTAAAAATATTTAAGTTCTAAATTGTATTTAAGAAATAAACTTAAAATTGAATGTTTTTACATATATATAATTATAGATATATATAAAAACATTCATTAATTTCAAATATAAATAAAAATTAATGTTAACCAGAAGGAGTTTCTAATTACAATTTAAAATAACAAATTTAATCTGATTGAAGAAATATTGGAATTTTTCTTTAATTTCAATGGAAAATTATAAATATAACTATAACAAATTAAATTTTATATTTCTATATTATTTTTTTTAATTGGTAGAATCCATTTATTAAATTAAGCTTCACATGTATAATAAAAACTTTTCGAAAATATATTAAAATATTTAACAGGAAAAGTTAATTGGAAAAATCTTAATATGTATACTAATTTTCATTTATAAATAATTTAAGTTTTAATCAGTAAAAAATAACTGAAACAAACTACAATTGTTAAAGCAAATTCTCAAACGAATTATTCAAAGCAGATTAAATATATATATATGGAATATTAATGGTTGCCTACATGTGAATAGAATACCAAAAATCAATTTTGCTGAAGCATATAATGTACTTTTAATGATGAATAATATGTATTTAATAAAATTCGATAGTTTTAAAATGCTGTTCTTATGAAAAACACATTTTAACAATTAGTATGGGGATTTTAATAAGTTAATATTTAAATTTCAATTAAAATAAAACGAACTATTGGTGGAAAATCGATTTAAATTTACTTAAAATGCTTTGAGTTACCTTTTACGTTGCTTAAAACCCCATGTATTCCAATATTGAATTTGAATATGAATTATTTGGATCTATGACACTTTAATGAAAAAGAAAATCCCCAATGATTTCAAACCGTGAACCTCACAGATTTGAATCCCAAAATTCCAAATTACGAAACCTTATTTAGATTGGGTAAGAAGTTCCAAAAAAAACTACCACTTAAATATACAAGCATATTTAGTAAAAGGCAAATGTAAATACTCTGGAAAAAGCTGCATACCTGATTTTAAATCCAACTCTGAAATCTTTCCTATTTAAAATAATGGAGACTGCCGCCCTCAAACCCCCGCTTAAACAAGTTATTGGAATGATTTTGTATATAACTTTAAAATCCTTCCTAACTTTTTTTATAAATAGTAAGTTAACAAAGCATTTAATATAATGTGACCTGATTTTTGGTTTGTAGGATTTCTGGTTTTCAGTATTTTGTTTTTTTTTTTTCAGTAATTTGGAACATTCGGGATCTTTTTTTTCAGTAAAGTGTCATGCACCCGAATTATTTGTGTATTTATATATTTATAATATATCTTGTTAATGCCTTTATAATTAGCTTTTCCAACATGATTTTGAACTATATGTTTCTGACTATATAAACTTTGTTTAACTTATTGAAAATTTGTTTAACTAGGTAGTAGGGGTATGGGCAAAATTAATTACAGCGAAATTATTAATAGAATTATGAAAGTAGTGAATAGTAGGTAGTAAAATTATAAGTTAGTACGTAGCAGTTAGTTAGTAAGTTTAGTAGTAGATTTAAACATACAAAAAGCAAGCTTGGTTATGTTAAAGACCCTATAAATTAATGGATCAGAATCGAAAAGTAAATCGATCTAGCTATGTATGTTCGTCCATCCCCACGATAACTCAAAAAATAAAGAAGCAGTTTGCAATAACTCTATACATGGTAAAGTTGGATGTTTGAAATTTTGCCAAAAGTTGCCATACAACAACTGCCATACAACTTCGTTTTTTTACAAAAGAGCATCACTCTGTACCTATTTAAGAATTCTGTACAAAATTTGATTGGTTTACTGCAGTGGGTTCGAGTAGCTGTCATACAACTTCTTTTGTTTTTTGAGCATGAATCGAGTAGATATTACGGCCATACTGGTATCCCAGAGTTGAAACAGTCTACTCTACTACACTCATCCTCGTTAATATTAATTTTATTTTATTTATTTTTTTTATTACCTACTGTAATTTTATTTTAATTAATTCAAAATTAGGTAATTAGCCATAGATTATATTAATTGAGTACAAGCACTAAAAAAGTTTGCATATCGTAGACAAAATACTTGTATTTGTAAAATAAAAAAAATTTAGTCAAATTAAAAGAAGTGCTCTTTGATTTTTTATAAACATCAATTATATCCCAATACAGCACTAATGTAACCAATAATTAATAATTATGATTAATAGTGAAATAAATACCTAGAATATAACCCCAATGCACTCAACAAAACCTCTTAACAAGTGCGAAATATAATTTTGGGAAAATATACACTCGTGAATAAGTTACTGATTAATAAAAACATAGCCCTTCATTGGGGAAGGTTTCCAAATTTTTACTAAGTAAACTAATGATAATTCTCAAACTCCCGCCTACTCCATCCCATTTTTTTAGATTCTAGGAAATCAATTGGAAACTCCACCAAAATTTGAAATGGTTAAAACTAATTGACAATTTCTTCAATTTAAAGAACCTCTTTAAGAAAAATCTTTAACATTATATAATATAATGTTGGACCTTTAACTTTTGAATATTTGTAAAAAAAAAAATTGAACATGTATTCAAGTTACAGGTGTTTAAAAATAGCAAAATTTCAATTTTCGAGCCCATATAGTTCCGAAACAGAGTACTTTGCAACAAAATTTTGTTAAACGACTCCTATTAGTTTCTGAGGATTCTAACTTCACTCAAAATTTCAAGGACCTAGCTTGAATTTTTTAAAAGATATGTAAAGCCAAAATTTTGCAAAAATTGAGTTTTGAGTAAATTTTAGTAGCGTATGACAACCCTAAACATTTACCTTTTAAAAATTTATAAAGTTTATAAAACCAGCTATCGTTTATCGTTTTAAGATTGAAAATACACATAACAGAATTCTTGTTATAAAACAATTTAAATATAGGGCTTTTTCGTACTTTGGAGAGCTTTAGCTCCGTAACGGGTGGGGCTACGGAAAAAAGTTCTTCTACGAAATTATTTTTTTTCCAATATCTACTCGTGGTTAACATTTCTTTACTCTATTTCAAACGGTGTTAAAGTTTTTGTGAACATACGGACGGACGAACACAGTGAATCTATATAGGCACATTTTAACAAAATCTTTTGCAAATGTGCTAAAAACTATATGAATTTTAATGTTATCCAGATGTTATTTTTCATTACCATTTTTTGCCTCAATCTTTACTTCATTCAAAATAAAAATATATGTATATCAATTAAAATAAATTTTAAATAATAAATGTCATAAAATGTTTCAATCAAAAAACTTATTAATATATTTAAATTTAAACATTCGTTTAATTGTCACTCTCGAACTACGCAAATTCTGATTGATTGACTGATGCTTTTACCATTAATAGCAAACCATTTTCATTTACCGCCAAATATATAGAGTTTAATTTAATATAATAAATAAATATTGATATTAATGCCTAAATTTGGTTTCATAAAATAATGTATTACTACAATTTAAATGAAAATGTCTAAGAAAATAAAAACTAAAAACGTTGCTAGAAAGGGAAAAAACTATTAAGATAACTAAAGTCATTTAAGCAAATTTGGTAAGTAATATTATAAGCGGAATTACAAATATACTTAATATAGGATTTACGATTTTTAGAAAGTTGTTTAATAATTTTTAGAATTTATTTTTTATTATTTATTTTATTTTAATTGAATTGTATCAGAATGAATAATAAAATCATAATTTGTTATTTAAGTATTATCTGATATTTGGAAGTTTTGTCGATTCATACTATTGCAAAGTTTCTGATTTCAAGTGATTAGTAGAACTCTTAAAATACTTTTATTGCAAATATTACCATTAAATACAGTTATTTAAATTGTCTAAACTTATAATTTCATTCGTGTAATCAAATACAGTAATCAAATGTTAAATGATTTGACATTTGTATTAACTAAGCAAATTAGTTCCATATCTATAGTTATTTTTTACAATTGTTGTTTTCAAATTTATTTTTATTTAAAATTAAATTTTGTACAATAAGTATATATTTTTCAAATTAAAAATAATTACGAGTATCTGTACTTCATATGAATTGAATACATTTAAGTTTTCAATACATTAAGTTTTATATAAAAGTTTTTTTTTATACTTTTGGTTTCCAGTCCTTTTGATTCCCTTTTTTACCAACCGCTTATATGAAATATAATAAGCGGTAGGTATTGTTTTCGCATTCAAAATTGGAATCTGATTTGCAAGTAAGCAATGCATATCAGTCCGCAGAAACTCAAAAAAACGTATTTTTTAGTGATGACCGTTTGTGTGTACAGCGTAAATAATAAATAAATCAGAGGAAATATTTTACAGTTTACTTTATTTAGTCCTGGAGCACAATGAGCGAACAACATTGAAATTTTACTTCAAGAGTTAAACATATGGAAAACAATGCAAATGCTCACTGAAAGTAATAACAAAATTTCAACGTAGCCTTCTACTAATCTACTTTTAACTTCTGCGACAGCTAATTGTTTATTTTTTGTTAACTATTTATATTTATTATTACTTTTGAGTTTAAAACTGAATAATATAGAATTATATAAATTAAAAAATTAATTTTATTTATTAAATAAATTATAAAATTAAAAAATTTTAACGAAAATTTTTACTTTACTTTTACTTCAATCAATGAGAAATAAATTATGTTTATTTACTTAATTTGTTAAGCTACGGTTTTTGACATTTTACAACTTCGATGCTGCGTCATGGCTGTGATCATTGTGTGCAGAAGCATAAATTTAAAACTTTTAACTTTTAAATAATAAAATTTTTGTATGTATGTATTGGAGTCTTTCAAAAATCTTGATGGAAATTATTGAGTTGGTAAAAATTTTTTGAAGAAAGTTTTACATTATAAATTTCCTGTCAGAGCGGTTGGAACTTATATCATCCGGTTAATTACTTCCGGTAAAATTTCAAACATACCAGCTTTATTAAGTGTATTGTAATGGTCATATAAAATAAGAAGTTGTATGTCAGCTACTCGAACCCTCTACAATAAACCAACCAAATTTTGCAGTAACTTTGGCCATAAAACTAAACGATCATGCGGACGGACATACATAGCTAAATCGATTTTTTTTTCGATTCTGATCCGATCCATACACTTGAGTCTATATCTACCGCCCTCCTTCTCTGCGTCACAAACGTAATGGCAAATTTATTATACCCTTTGACTTTCAGTCATACGGGTTTAAACACTGATTGGTATATTAAATACAAAATATTTAAAAAAAAAATTTCAATTGTAGAAATAAAAGTAAGAATTTTGTTTCAAGTTAGTTAAGAGTAAAACACTTTCAATTTCTATAAAATTAAATCCCTTAAATAACATGTGCTATCCTTTACTCACATCACTATATGTCGCTTTCAAACTATAAGGACTCATAACATACAGAGAGTAGTTCACTGCCAGCGTGTTCAAGATTTCACAATTTGAAAATTTAAAATCTAATACATATATATTTTAATGGTTATCGAAGGCTTAATTAAGTAATATAAGTCTTGAGAAAGTAAAATTGCATTATGCTTAAATGAAAAACTTATTCTCTAAGCAAACAATTATAAAAACCCTTTTAGAAATACAAATAGCCAAAAAACAACTTTACCAATATATTGTCATGTCAGTGTATTTACATATTACTTAACCAAAGAAGTTGCGGCAAATATTTTATTCTCATTTTTTGAAAATTGTAATTTAATTACCAAGAAAAACAGACCACCAAAAAAAACATAACCAAAAAGCATCCTAAAAGGCAAAAATATAATAGTCAGTTTGATGACCAGACTCTGGAGAAATTATTTTAAACACCAAATAACTAATTTTTAAAAAAATTAACTAATTTTTAACGGAAGCTAAAACAAGACAATTAAAAATATATGATGTGTTCACCAAAGAACCAACAACCAATATTACAGGAAAAGCTTAATGAAAAATTTCATTAATAGATTTTTAGAGTCTACATTGTAAAATTTTTTATCAAAACAAAGTTTTTAAAGATTCCAAAACACATACACATATAACAATTTTATTATCTATTATTTAGAGAGAGGAGAATTTTTTTTTAATTTTAATTTTGCAATGCGTTAACAACAACAGCATGTCCAATTATTTGGAACTTAGAAATTTGGAATTAAAAATCTTTTTTTAAATTTAATTAAATGGGCTCCAAATCAAATCAAATGGGTTACTCGGATCAAAAGACTTTCTTTGGTAAAGTTGTAACTCTTTATTTTGTGTATTATTCGCAAAAGCCTAAAAATTACACTAGAGAAGTGCCTCCTGAAGTCAATTGATTTCCTCGAAAAGTTTATCTATTTAAGATTCAAGAAAATATTAACTTCAAAGCTATATTTATGAAATTTGGAAGAATTCATTTCGGTCGTTTAATCTGTACAAGTGTACACAGACAGACATGCATACACACAGACGGACAACATAAAACAAACGTTTTATGGGTTTCTGCACACCGGAGTAATGCGTACACCCAAGTAACATTTGCCAAGAGTAATACTCTAGAAAATTTGGAAAAGCTCTCATAAGGCTCTCATAACACACTTGGAAGCTCTCATAACATATTCTTATTACAAGAGTTAAATTAACTCTTAAAGTGTTCTTGTTATGAGATATCAACACTTCTAGTGTTAAAAATTCTTTTACTCTCATAGTAAAACTATTTTCATATATCTCCATTAAAAGTAAGAAAATTTCTATTCTCATAAAGTCTTTTTTATGAGATTTTAACTCTTGTAGAATTGTGCTCTTATAAGAATTCCTTTGTGAGAGTCTAACGTAAATAACACATTATAATAACATTAAGCTCATTACTTACCTTAAATTAAATTAATTTTTCAATTTAATACACGTAATTTTTCAATTTAATTCACAAAAAACTATTTCTTTTAATAAAATTCTTTAATACACGACTGTTAATAACAGAGAGCTTAAATGTTATATAAGTAACTAAATAAAAAAAAATCAGAGATCAATACTCTTGTAACAAGATCAATATTCTCATAACAAGAGTAAAAAGACTGATTTATACTTGTAGGAAGAGCAATATTCTCTTAAAAGTAAAAAGACTGATTTATACTTGTAACAAGATCAATGTTCTCATAATAAGAGTAAAAACATTAATTTAGTTCATGAAATATGAATTAAATTTCAAATTAATCTCATAAGAAGATCAATACTCTTGTAACAAGATCAATATTCTCACAAAGAGAAAAAAGGCTGATTAATACTTGTAACAAGATCAATATTCTCATTTGAGTAAAAAGACTGATTTGATTTTTTTTGTTTGTATGTAAAACACAAAGAAAGAGTTGTCTTCGCCAACTCTAAACATCTACTTTACTGCAAAACATGAAATTATATGAATTTTGTTTTTTTGTTTTTGTAAGTAGATAACGATTTCGAGTTACGATTTCATATGATTTAAATGATGCATAGTTTATTTAAGATAAGCAAAAAAGAACACAAAGATTTTTAAGTAAATAAATAAATAAAAAATTTAAGTAAAAAAATAATAAGTTATTCAAAAATTATGGGATAATAAGTTAAATTTTTTTTTAACTATTTTACTTTCTTATATTTTTTTTGTAATGTTTATAATAGCATAGGGGAAATAAATAAATATTGAACAGCTATATGTTATACTAATTTAATAAGTTTCATGTGATACAAACGTAGTATAAATTTTGGCATACCTGAAACTTGTTTGTTTAGATATAAAAAAAAAATTTGAATTTTCTGAGAAAAAAAAAATATTTTGACACTGAAAAAAATTATCAATCAATACGTTTTGTCGAAATACTTGGAAATTAGAACAAATAAAAATTCAACAATATTATTTTTTTAAATATATTTCATTGATGATACTTCATACATTTATAAAATAAGTATTTTTAATAAAAATTATTTAAGGAGTTGAAATTTAGAGAAGAAATTTCATATTAGTTTATTTAATTTCTTGCAAATATATAAATAAGTATAATATGTAGGCTATAAGACACTGTTAGGTAATGTCAGTAAAAAATATTTTTAATGATATTTTTATTTCAATTAACTTTTTAACAGATAATTAATTATATTATATAGATATGGTGTTATCTAAATTCTAAAGTGACATCCAGACTTTTGAATACATATAGCCGGTTAGAAGATGCAAAAACTCTGCGTGTTTTTAAATTTATTAGAATTTATACAAAAATCATAATAGACTACCTATACTATTTCTAAATTATACTTCTAAAGTTATTTAACGCTTAAAAACACCAAATATGTATATTACATTAGTTAGTTACTGTTTTTTTTTAATTTCGTTTAAAAATAGGATTACCTTTTAATTTTTATAGCATAGCATGAATTAAAAATAATTTTTAGATTCCTGAATTTTACTCAAAACTTAAAAACTTATTCATATTTTTGATGAAGATGGTAATAATAATTATCCAAAATACAAAATTATAAATTTTGTGAACCTGGTTAAATATATTTTATGCGAACTAATAAGTTTTTAAAATTATAATAATATTTATATTAAATATTAATAACCTTGCCAGCTAATGCTATTAATAATAATAACAATAATAATGTTACATATTTATAATATTATTAACTTTATTTGATTTGTTAATAATTTTTTTCAGTGAATTATTCTCATATGAAGAGTTTTACTCTTATAAGAAGATCACTTACTAATCTTATCAAATAGCGGCCATATTATTCAGACTGTCTTTGTTGTTCTCAATCTTAACCCTTAGATTACTAAGTAATTTTTTTGAATTAAAAAATATGAAAAAATATTTCTTGTAAAAATTATTAAATTTTAATAATTTACAACATAAAATGATAGCTTCAATTCAATTTTAGAAATAATTTATTGTATTTTATATTCAGTTTTACAGAAATTTACTCGAATTTTCACATAAACATAGGTAGAAATAGAATAATAAGCCTTAAAAGGGTTAAAAAATTATTATTAAAATTTTTTAAATTTGAATTATTTTTGGCGCGCGTTGTTTTTTTTCGAGCTAAAATGCCTACTTTTATTAATAAAATTTCAATGCCCGTAGTATTTTGGCTTATATTATTGACGAAATAGTTATTTTAGTTTCCTATAAATTATATGTTCATATTAAATCTAATATACTTCTTTATGATATTATACACATACATATAATTAAAAAGTTACTTTATTTAATCGCCACCAAAAATAATTCTAAAAAGCAATACGGATACATTTATATTATAATATGTTGGTTTCTCTTTCTACCAATAAACTATACTCTTTTGAGTATTGTATGAATGTATTTTAATACTCTCATAGTAGTGTTCTTATGAGCGTTTTATACTTATAGAACTCTTACAATGAGAGCTAAACTCTTGTTATGAGTGTTAATTAACTCTCATAACTGCGCCCTTTAACTCTTATAATGATCTCATAAGACTCTAGAAGAATTCTTCAAGAGTAAACTATGAGAGCAATACTCTCAGAATTAACTCTTAAAGAATTCTTCTAGAGTCTTATGAGATATATTTTGTTACTTGGGCATGCAAACATCACAGTGTCCAATTTTTGGTGCGACAAAAATATCTATCGCTTATTATATTTCATATAAGCGTTTGATAAAAATATATTTTTTTGAAAGGTTTTTCTAATTTTGGTTTTTTTTTTTTTGGTTCTAATGTTACAATAAATGGACCATATCAAAGGATATAATATGTCCTCCAAAGTTCACTAAATAATTGTTAAATATTTTTTGGACATTTTGTTATTACAAGACCTTTTATTTTAAATATGTACTTACAATTTTATTCTTAGGTTTCATTTTTCAGTTGATTCTCTCCAGCACTATATGGAATAAATATAGGATATAATTTGAGAATGAAAAAGAAACCGGACATCAATTTTTATTCTTATGGTTTTTAATATAATTTTATTTCCTTTTAATTTATAATTTATAAAAATTACTTTGAAACGTTTTAGAATTTAAAGTTGTAAAAAAAATTGCAAAGTTTAATATCAAAAGAATTTAAATTATTTTTTACTGAACAAGACACTGCTAATTTCTAAATTAAAGGGGTTGTAACAAATTGAATTAAAAAGGGATATTTCAATTTAAGGAATTCAGAAGGCCACTGAGAGAATAAATTTAAAGATATTTCATCTAAGAAGAGTTAATGTTAATTTATAACTATAGAATAATAGATTTATATAAGGTATCTATTAGATATAATTGATTTCAATAGCTTAAAATATTGTTGAAGAATAATAAAAATTTTTGAAGGTTCGGATGGTCTAGCACATAATATGTAAACTCGTTTGTCACCCACAATGTGTTTAACAAAATTTAAGAAAAAACCCAACTACTTTCCTATAATATCTCATCCAACTTTCACCTTTATCCTTCATAATTTATATTTCAAAAATTCCTAAGTTTCTGAACGTTTTAACCGCAACAACTTTAATATACGCTACTGGAGCTGTAATTACAGTCCCAAACTTTATTACCAAAAACAAACTTTATGTTTGTGTTAAAAGTCTTATCCTAAAATTTCATTTAAATTCAAGAGTTGGCCAAGCTTTTAGTTTTTGAGTTATCGTACGGATAAGCAGACAATGACCCATGGCACTTATATCGATTTATACTTTTTGATGATTGATATTTGATATTAATACATTACAAACGGACGAGTACTTTTAATATACCTAGTCGTGACTATCATTCCCACGGGTATAATGACTGACTAGAAAGAAAAAGGAGTATTCTCATAAAGGAGACATAATACAAACATGGAAAAGCATTAACTTAACTTCTTTTGTTAAAGTTTTAGTTATACAACTTATTAAACCCCCAGTTCCGCAAAAAATTGTAAATGTGTTGATCATAGAGCTACTTACTTTTGGAAAAAATTCAGAAACATAACTTACATATAACTCACCTTCATAGAGCTTTTGCTATAACTATTTAAAAATAACACTTTTCAAAATATGGGCGCGACGGCGCTGTGGTTTCCTCATGGGTCAGGCCCCAAAACATTCATTAATTTTGCAAAATATATCCGTAAATAAAATTTCATTTCTTTTTTTGTAAACAGAGTGCAAGTTTTGTAAGCGCACGGATGTACAGAGTACCGAGTGAAATGAGTAGAAATATTTGAAGAAGAAGAAACAAACGGAACGAGTAAAATTTAAAAAAAGTAACACGACAAAAAAAAGTTTTTAAGAAACACCAATAGAGGGATTGAATTTTAAATGATAATTTAAGAATTAAAAAGAATTAGCAACACTAAAAAGGAACAATAAAACAGTTTTTCAAGAACTTTTACATAGAAAGCAAAAAAGGTTTTGTCCTTGATGTATTCTGATGAGGTTTAGTGAATATATTCAATAAATAATTGTTTCATTATTTTACTTTTTTCCCAAATAAAATAAATACAAAAGTTTTTTTAAATTCTACAGAAAATTCTATTGTAACCAATGCATGTACGTTAGACTTCTCGTTCTAATTCTTTTTTATATTCATAAAACTTTTTGGACAATTTACAATAGGCGTACCTTAATTGGTGCATTCAAAAACGTATTATTCCTAATTACTACTATACGTGCTCATTTAAAGTTTAGTTTTACTGATCTATTGTAAAAAAAATGGATGAAACGATTTCGTATAGCAAAAGGTATTATAAATTATCTTTAAGTGGGTCAGGGTTAGAGGAATAATTTCATAATGCAGTAATCACTTGTAAGTAAATAACTATGTTAGAAAAACATTAAAGTTTAACTAAAAAATATTGAATGAAGTTATTTTTATTCATTTGTTTTTGTTTTTACAAAGGAATGGAACGCTAGAAAGCCACCTATTGAAAATGTGCGGTATTTCTTTGAGTAGTGTGCGACTTTAACACACCAAAACCACACCCTTTTTCAGCCAAATTCAGGAAGGAATCTGTACAAATAAAGGAATAGGGATATTGAAGGATTTTAGTCATGGATTATAGGAAGGTTTTTTGGGGTTTTTGGATTTTGCGGGATGATGAAAATTTAGGGGATATTAAGGAAAAAGATGAAGTCGTACACATACGAATAACCGTCTTTAGGGAACATATTGGACGGCATATGGTTCTATTGTCTCGACATGTACATAACAAACGAATTTTCATAAGCCGTGTAACACCATCTTAACATTTCGACATAGTAGGAAATGATTTCAGAGAGACAGAATTTAATCTATTCAATCAACTTCTAAGAAAATAGATGACATAAAATGGACTTAAACGTTCCAGAGTAAACGTTTTTAAGATAGCCCTTAATAATTATAAGAAAAACTGCAAACACCCATTAATATATAATGTTTTAGCGCTTTTCTTTGCATATCAGTTCGAAAAAAATTATGGACAGACATTCTAGTTGCAAGTGCGCAAAAATTTAAAAGTTCCAATTTTTGACCTTTTACAATTGCTAAACGGAGGACCAAGTTCTACAAGATATATTTTCAATCTGAACTAAAGAACAGCTGATTTTATGAACTTTATAACAATATGTAAAATAAATATTTGGATTTGTCATATGGTATTTTTTATATATCGTTATGCGAAACTTAATTTGTACAAAATTTTTTGACCCCATAAATATCTTTCAAACAAATATTGAAATTAGGTTCTTAATAAGGTGTCCAATATGCCGACATTCTATTTTTTACCAACTGTTCAAATTTTTTTGAAGTAATATACAAAAAATATATTATTAAAAAGGAATATAGGGTTACTTTAAAGTTACCGTTAAGTGTGACTTTATTTTTTATAAATTCTAAATCAATGTATTCCCCTTTTTCAGAATATCTTTAATCTAATACTGAGTGTAGAGTGTCAATAAATTTATCGACTATTTTTTTATTCACTCCAAATTGAGTCTTCTCTCAAAAAGGCATGATCAACCAACCAACATGTGAAAAAAGTTTCGAGGATAATTTCATTGCAGGGCAAATAAATACTAACCTCTTGTCAAAAATTTTGAAGTTCTATTCCATCTTTGGATATTTTTTAATAACCATCAAATTGTATCAATTGCAACAACAATAACGATTTATAATCCAATATCTTATGTACTTTTTATTTTATTTATGTTTTTTTTACTTTTAAAATTTAATTAGAAACACTTTTGAAATATTAATTAATACATTGATTTTTATATATTATATTTAATATCTTTTTTTTAATCCTTATTATAATCTATAACCATTTTATTTCGTTAATTTTTTTAAATACATGAATTTTAAGAAAATAATTAATAAATGTTTCATTTAGTATTTTAAAAGAACATTGGCTTAATTTTTAATATCACTTTAAATAATATTTAAGAATTGACATTTATAATGCAAGTTTAATTTTTTTTTATTTAAATTAAATCACTTATTTTAACAAATAAATCTTTGAAGGAATTATCTTTTATGTACAAAACACTTTTAATATTGTTAAATTATGAACAGTTCTTTTCTATAAATAATTAAATTTTTAATTTTTAATATATCTCAAAATTTATTTTAGGAAGGTTTAATCTAGCCTATTTATGTTGGATCTTTATTTAAGAGATCATCTCAAGTTCGACAGTGAAATCATAAATTAATCAATAGGTTCCTCTAATATTGGGTAAATTTTATTTAATTTTGAAAGTCTTAATTTTTAATTCAACTACGTTTATGAATTTGTATGTGAAATATTTTTTTGAAATTTCATTAGAATTTTTTTTCACCCTCAGGGACGTATGTAAAGATCAAAGGACGACTCCAAGAACAGCTATTCCATTAAATAAAATGATTTAAAATATCTTTTTATGAAAAAATTTTTAAAAATTTCTTGCTTTTTCAAATCTTTAGCAAAAACTGACAGGGCGAAATAAAGTCTAAAGCATTTTAAACTAAAAGGCCTAATTGTTATTTTTTAAATAATGGAAACGAAGTCTAATTGAAATTTTGTATTTGTCTAATCAAATTTTTTTGTAATATTTTCGTTTTATAATAATAAAATAATGCATACGATAATAAAATTCCTTAAACATAAGCTGGAAGGAATATATGAAGGCTGGGCAAAGAATTCTTTAAAGGGAGGTCACGAAGGTCACCAGACTATCGAGAGCAAAGAAAATTGCAGATCTGTTGGAAAATATTCGGATTCGGCTTCAAATTTGCAATTGAAATAAAATAATAATTAGGTCTTTTAATAATTTAGGCAAGAGGAAAAAAGACCTGGAGTAATTAGACCTAATAGGTGATATTTCACAATTGAGTTGAGGAATAAGGCCTAATTTGTGAAATTTTCCGGTAGGTCTTGTTTCTCATTTCAAAGAGAATTAAAGCCTATAAATTTTATTTAATTTTAGAAAATGTTATATTGTTATATTTATTATTGCAATTCTAAATTTGTAGCTGACTGTTAGATCCGAATGTTTCAACAGGTTTTAAACAATTTTCTATATTCTGATCAACTCCAGCATTCACCCCTTCATAATTTCCTTAGCGCTTGCTTTGATGAAGTGGAGGCTGCTGCCTTTTTAACTACCTTCGCACACAGCATTCACGTCGAAAACATAACAGCGTGGACTCTTTTTTGTTTTAAATTTATTTTGTTTTACACTGTTAAGTCAGAAATCAGAATCTGAATTTAGAGGGATATTAAAGTTGGTTACAACATCAGAGTATACACTTTTTTCCAAAACATTTATCAAATATCCTATTCAAATTTCCAAAACAACTATCAAATATAGTTGAACAATTTAATAGTTGTTACCTAAATAAACTTCTGACTATTTAAGGTTAGTCAATACTCTCATAAGCCGGTACGTATATAAATGTACATATATATATATTAAGAATATACTACATTTTTCCATTATTGTTAATTAAATATTTTTATCACAAACCTAACTTGAGGTTTCCAATTTAATTCAACAAAATGTTACCTTTATTTTGATAATAAATTGAAAACCTGTTTTTTATACATATTATTTAATTACTTTGTTTACTTTACTTTGTTTATTTTAATAATATGAGAAATATAAGAATTAAAATATGAAAGAAAAATATATTAAAGAATGTTATTACTTTAATTCCATTATTTAAAAAAAAAAGAATAAGGCCTCTTGTAAGCTTTACTGCATTATAGACTTTATTTCCCCCTGCCCCATCTTATAATAACTCTCTTAATGTACCACTGACTTTCTTACATTTTTTTATTTAAGAGAGTCAGTGGTACAATAATTTAAAAAAAAGCAATTATACGCCTGCTTTATTATTCTTGTATGTATTTAAGGTAAGGAACACCAGGTAAAAAGTTAAAATAAACTAATGATTCTTACTAATGAAAACAACAATCTCTTAATTAGGGAATTTAAAAATTTCAAAGAATGCACAAGGTAACCTATTTTTATAACAACTGCATTAAATTGAATCACAAAATAAAATTTAATTAAAAATATACCGTAAATTGTAAAAAGTACAAAAATTAGTTAAAGTCTTAGAATAAATAACTTGTAAATTTAGAACTTGTTTTTCAAAATATTTTTAATCTTAATTTTTTAAAACTAAACTTTAATTAGTTCATTTTCAAAAATTAATTATTTTACTTTTATTCTAAATATTTTATTATTTACTTTAATTTTAACCTTACAATTTATTTTTTAATATTTAATATCATACTTTTTTTATTTTTATTATTTATTAATATTTTTAATTATTTTTTTTTTTTTTAATTATATATGTAAATTTTTTTTCACATTATTTTAATAAATTTTTTTTTTTTTTAATCTTAATTTAATTATTTTTTATTTTCAAAATCATCACTCACATTAATTTATTTATTTAAATTTTTAAAAACAAGTAATCCAACTTTAATCAATTAAAAATTTTATTTTAATTTTTAACAACTATACATACAACCACATATATATATATATACAAATGTACTTTAAAACAGATTTTTAAAAAATTTTTAATTTAAAGATTCAACAATATCAAAAATCATTCTGTTTTTGAATTACTTTATATCTTCATTTAATTAAATTATTTCCAATTTATATTAAAAATATTTATTTTTTTTTAATTTCGAATATGATTAGTGGTTAAATGTTAATTAAATTCAAAAAAAAAATTAACATCTTATAACATGTAAATTAAATATTAATTAAATTAAATTTATTTAACCTAAAACAACTTGATCAATTTAAAATTTAAATTTTCTGAATTTATTAAACCATATCTGTTTTTGTATTTTTTTTTTCAAGTTTTCAAAATTAACTTTTTTTTTAACGTCTTTTGTTTTTTTTTAATCAAAAACTTAAAGTATAATAACAGTATATTTAAACTCTTTTTTTATTTTTTTTTTTTATTTTAAATCACAAGTGAAATAAAGGACACGTCGTTCTTACAGCATGTTCAAAAGATAACTAACTAACAGTATTAACAAAATAATCATGAAATCTACTGTGATAGATAGATATACCAGAACAAGACCATTCACAATGTTAAACTTTTTTGGGTTTTTTTTTTTTTTTTTTGGATTTTTCTGTAAACTTTATTTAAAAAAAAAAAAAAAAAAACAAAACAAAACAATCTTTAATAAAATAACAGAAAAAAAAACGGTAAAAAAATATATAACTAGTATTTAATGAGTATTGAGCATCTGCGTTAATAAATATAGAAGAATATATACAAACGCACACATGTATATACTAAAACCTATGAATAAACAAAACCTTTTCCTATAGGTACCTACCTAAAAAAACAAATCTAAAAAAACTTAAATTCGCTTAAAATATAGTAAAAGCTCATTTATTTTATTAATAAAATTCAAATAAACAGAGAAAAATAAACCGAAAACGGCGAATTTATCTTAAGATACAAAATTTTAATTCATAAAATTTAATTTATTTAAGGAGAAAAATTTTCTAAAAGAGAGCTTTGTTTTTTAATTTAAAAAAAAAAAATAAAATAAAAAATTTATGCGGCTTCTTATCTTGTTTACTGTTTTTAGCCGCTTAAGCTTTAAGCTTTCAGTATATGCGTTACGTGCGTTAAAATGTCATTTATTCGCTCCAAAACTTATACGTATGTAAACAATAGATTTGGAATATGCAAACGTTTGATTTTAAATTCAATTTTAATAAATTCAGAGACTATGGCTAGACTAAGATATAAACAAACATATTCTTGAATAATAACTAAACGAAAGGAGGAAGATTATAGTTGCCCTTGTCAACTTTTAGATACCCGTGCATATCCACTATGATGTATAAAATAAAATAAACCGTTATTTATTTCCTTTAAGCTATTATTTATATTACAAAAAAAAAATTAAAAAAGTTAAAAGTTTAAAAAAATTTGAATTTAAAAAATTTAATAAAAAAATGAACTTAAAAAAAAGAAAAATTCCCCCCCCCCCCTAAATGTTGGTCCGAGTGATGTCCAACTTTGCAAAGTAACTTGCCCTATTATTTTACCTGCCCAATTTTAAATTTAACCTCATAGCTTCATTAGATTGACAGTTATCGAATTGACAACTTTGTAGGGCAGCTGCCGAAAATAGGGCCGTAACATATTGAAACTTTATATAGGTGCTTGTTCTATTGTATAACTAACCGTGTGTAATTTTCATCCTCGTAGTATAATAAGTTTTGAAGAAATTCATATTGGTGCAAAGAAGTTGTATGGCAGCCCCTCGAAAATAAAACCGTAACATTTTGAAACTTCCTATAAGTGCTTGATTCATTATATAAATAACCGTGTGTAATTTTCATAATTACACACGGAAGCAGCATGTTTTTTTAAAGCTACTACACCAATCTTTTTTAATCGGAAATCCAAAACTCTTGATAATATTTTACAGAAAGGATTGGGCACGTAATGCCAAATCACGAAATCCCAATCACAATATGTAAAAGGTATATAACCCGGATTTTAAATCCAACTCTAAAACCCCTTCTAATTGAAAACCGCATAAATAAAAATATTCTGGAAAAAACGGCATTCCTGATTTTGAGTTCAACTCTAAAATCAATATTAACAGTATGTCAATGCTTACAGAGTTTCCAATAAAATTATTTAATTTTGGCATTTGTCTATGAAGAAAAATTAAATTTTATCGAAAGGAAGAAAATCAAATTTGAAAATTGACATTAAGCAATTTTGGAATTTTGTAACTATGGGATTTTGTAATTATGTGATTTTGATACGTTCCCTTACAGAAAATGGTTAACGAAACATGAAGTATAGCATTTAAAGCAGCTAACATAAACCTGTCATCAGAGACAAATTTCCCATAAATCATTATAATTAAAGTGATTTTAGACTAAATCTACCATACAGAACTTAATTATACCCTTAGTTATTTATCAAAGAAAATGAAGTTTTATTACAGCAATATTAGAACCTCTTTCACTAAAGTTGTTAAGCACAGTTTCACAAACAACAACTTTATTAAACCATAATTTATGACTGAAAAAATAAGAATGAAATTATATTTTTTTCCAACTAAATTCCGTTAGATTCCAATAGAAGGGGAAAATAACTGGAATATAACAGAATTTATCTGTTTTGAATGTGGAATATAACTGGAATAAAATATTATAAAATTGATAGTTATACTGGTATTGAAACATGTTAAAATATATTGTTGGAAATTTGATTTTTGTATACATAGGTTCTTTAAAACAATTTTACTAAATCCAATTTATAGGTATATTAAAATAGCGGATTTTCAATTTTCGAGTCGTTACAGCTCTTAAACAGTGGACGACACAAAATTTTACGTTGTACATGTTGTACAATTATTATGCAACGAAAGGGTGGACCAATGTTTTTCAAATATCATTTGAATCATTTTCTTGACAATTCTCTTACCGTACTCATTTGGATAAGTCAAATAAAATTAATTGATAGCAAATTTTAAGAACTTAAAAAATTACATAATTTTTCAGCTAACATCATTTAATTCTTTTGATTCAAAATTTAATGACTCTTACTAGAATAATGACTAATACTTTAAAACAAAACTAGAAAGTAGTTTACAGTTGCCTTATTAACTCTGTGATACCTCATAAGACAATGTTTAAATTTACTGTCCCTCGTATTTGTTATATTATTATATCCTAAGGCGAAGGCCCAACAAAGACTTTGCATGCCTCGCTTGCTTCTAACGCTTTGACGTCTGCAATAAAATAAATTATTTCATATGACCCCAAACAAAGCGAGCAAAGCAAATAATGTCTGCAAAATTGAATAAATATAAAATAATAGCCTACAAAATTCCATTGAAAAACAGATTATTTTCTAAGAATATAACCTTCAAGAAACCGGTGACCTTTTATTAAAAAATTAAATTCATAATTCATAAAAAAAAGTAGTTTATTTAAAAAATTTATGTTTCATTTTTTAAAGTTTCTTCTAAAGCAATTTTATCAAGAAACGCTTTCCAATCTACTAGTCTTCCTCGATCTGCAAATGGTAGTTTTGGACACAAAGAACGAATTGGTTCTGGTGCGAAAGAGATCGCTCTGCAGTCAGATGAACTGAGGAACGCTAGAAAATCACATATTTCAATATCGCCCTTTTCATTTTTATTTAAAACTCTTATGAGCAGGTCAACAATATCTATTGAGAACGGTAGTCGACAGCCCATAATTGTTGAGCGTAATTTTCTTTCCGAAATATATTCGCAATCATTCGGTTCAATATGATAAATATGTTCCTTAAGTCTATCCAATTCATTCCACAAATTTCTTTGTATTTCCCAATGTACTGTTGATCTAATTAGTTCCCGATCACAAAGATCTGCACCCTTTTTTTCAAAAGTAAAAGCACGACAAATTGTTAAAATTTCATGGTCATTTATATGGTTTCCTAATAATTCAATCAGAGCTTTTCTGAATGTATCGGAACGAATAAAACAACTGCAACAATCTGGTGACATACTAACTTCTACCACTTCTGGCAAATATTGAGAAACAAAATTCTTATAATTTGGACGTAAAGCTTCACGAACTTTTGCAATAATTGTTTCAATATCGGAAAATGGAAACTAAAAAATTTTAAAATGATTTGTTAACCAAAAAAATATTTATGAAATATTGAATTAAATTTTAATACCTGATATGGATTAGCCTCCATGTAATTTAAAGTAAATTCATCAGCTGTTGCTAGATAGAATAAATGGTCGTTAAGTGTTACTGTAGCGCCAATATAAAAATGATATGGTTTATAGTATTTTGGTCTATCTGATGAAAAAATTTCTTGTTTTGGCAGTAATTGTCTGGTTTTCTTAGAAAATTCTCCACCCAAAAAACCAGAATTTCTAATACCTAGTTCAAAAACTTGAACACATTCATCAACCAAATAATAAGATATTATAAATATTCTTTCACAGTTATCTTTATTATCCGACAACATTTTTGCACCAAAACGTAAAATGAACTTATCTAATTTGATAAAATTTTGCAAATCCAATAAAGGTTTTGTAGGCAATATTTTTTTGCAATTCATTTCTGAATCTTCAAAATCACCCCATCCATTGTAGGGCGGTAATTTTAATTCCATTGGTTGTCTGCACGACATTGGTGTTAATGCTGGATTTGGTAGAGCAGTAAAACTCTCGATACCATACTAAAAGAAAATTTTCTTATATACAATTTGCAAGAGATGGAATCATTTTGCTTACCTTGTTTCTATAGTAATCTTTTGTAAATTCATCGCAATCAGTTAAAATAACTTCTCTTCCAAAAATATTCATATGTTTTCCAATTTGTAAATCACAGTCCTTATAGTATGTAATATCTTTCCTACCAGTTTGCAGTGTATCTGTTAGGTATCTTCGATTTAAAACATTTAAGAGCGTTGTATCTGTTTCTTCACCTGGCAATGGTAATCCTGTCCATTCCTACTTTTGAAATTTGTTTTTTAATTTTAATATTTTTTCATTCAACTTTTTTTGGTTACCTTTCGAAGTTTTTGTTTTTTTAAGAATGTACCTGGAGCATCGCGTCCCGAATTTAATGGAAATCTTTCTTTTACTTCTATTGTGTCATCAGCTAAGTAATATAAAACTTCTAAGTTTCTGACATCACCAAACTCAGACTTATCATCCCAATATGCATTAAATTTTAAAATTTTTCGATCATTTTCCAAAAATTGAGCTAAAGCAAAATGTTTTGTGTTTGGTACAAGTATTTTTCTATCAGCCATTTCCCGTGCTTCAAAAGTAGGGTCCCTACAATTTAATTATCACGTTATTTGATTAGTACTCATTGAAGTTCTTTTTTGTACATAAAATTTATCTCAAATTAAAAAATTTAAAAATAAACTTACAATGGAACTGCAACTGGATCTGGTACGTGAATTCCCATTCTATTTAAAAAATGTCTGGTAAATAAGTCACAATCGGTTATTTGATAAATTCTATCGTAGATTTTAATTGGCCTGTTAACATTTATATCTAACATTGTAATAAATTCATTGTGACATGGAGGTGGTTTTGGTATTCTTTGTCGACTCAATAAACATCCTTGTGGTATACCAGAATTTCTAACTTTTGGTTCTGATATTTCGATTGTACCATCTTCTAAATAATAAAAAATTTTTACTTTTCGTACTTGATATGCCGCCCTATAAACTTCTTGTAATGTCTCTTGAAAGTAACCATGGAAACATAAAACTTTTCGATCATAAACTAACCAAGCTGGTACTCTTGGCCCACTTTTTGTAGCATACAATGATGGACATTCATATGGGGGTGCATCTGCTGGATCAATCACAATCCCTTCTTGATTTAGTCTGGACATGGGAACTTTATCTGATAACATTTTAATACCATTTTGACTGTGAAACCTTTGTATTAGTGGAAAACGATCTTTTCCAACCTAAAATAAAATTTTCAAAGAATATTTTTACTGAAAAGAAATTTAAAACTATATTTATTATTTACATCTAATATCAAGGAACCAGGTAAAAGTGGCATCCCTGGTATTCGTATTTGAGCCATTTTTATTTTGTTTAAATTTTGGTGTCTTCTTTTACATCAAAAAATACAACTTTAAAACACAATTAGAAAAAAGTTCGAAAATAAAACATAAAATTATTACTTCTTAAATGAAATTTTAAAAATTCTGTAAAAGTATTGATTAAATAAAATATTTATTTAGAGTTTTTTTAGTAAATTTTGGTTGCTAAGTATTGAATTCTGAAATTAAAAAAAATATATAATTAGTTATACATAAATATAATTTTGTTATTCCCTTAAAATTGTTTATTTCTTTTGTCAGGACTACAAATAACGGTGCTTATTTTTAAAATGAATTCTTTCAATCAAATACAGTTATTACTAAATACAGGGTAGTCCTGACTGACTGATTTTAAGTGCTCAATTTTTTATATCAAATTTCTGATATAAATTATATGAGTTATTAAATAACTTTTTAAGCTAAATGTCAAAAATGACATACATTAAATGGCTTCAATTTTCGTGTTGACAGTTAATGTCTCATTTAAGGCATTTTGCTTTATGTTTCGAAATTTTTATGCGAATCTTCTTCTAAAGTTCCTAAATGGTTTCTGGTTTGTTGACGTAAGCTCGATCCTTCAAGGCACCCAAAAAAAAATTCAGAGGCCGTCAAATCTACTTCATCATTTTTTTAAATTATTCGGTTATCGAAAAGCTCTCAAGAATCTCTTTTGTACCTTTCGCAGTATGAGCTAGAACTATATGACACAGTCATTGAGAATTACTGAACGTAAAAAAATTTTCGACATGGTCCGGTATACTGCCTCAGACAAAATTTCGGGATGCTCAACTCCACTTTTGAAACTATTAGGACCATAACTCTACCTGACTTCTGTTCCACAACAAACAGTGCATCTGAGATGACGAATTTTGTCGTTAATGTACTGCTTTCGGATTCTCCGTACACCAAATTTTGCAGTTCTGTTTATTGACTTATCCATTTAAATGAAAATTTCATTACTCTTTGCTCATAATAAAATTGCTCCAAAAGTTGGCATTTTCCGAAAAAAATAAAATAAATAAAACCCTTTAAAATTAAAAAAATTGTAAGCATTTCAAATCAGTCAGTCCAGGTTAGGCCACCCTGTATTATTTATTGTATAAATATGATTATTTTTTTTTTTTTTAATTAAAAACTTTAGCATTATTTAATATTCTACGTTTGAAACTATAGACATAAGATAGCCGTTAAACCTTCGTTTTGTTTTTTAATAATTAATGTAAAATTTTGGTTTAAAAAACGGTGACATGCCAGAAGTCTAAAGGTAACAAATTGAATCACAAAATAGCATTAATCTCTTTAGAAAACAGCCATAACACCCTAAGGAACTTTTGATCTAGGGACGTCTGACTTAAATAAATGGGCCATTAACTCCCTTAAATAAATTAAGTAAATTATAGGAGGTTTTTGTGTTGGCTTCTTAAAATCGAGTTATATACGCTTTTGTCATTGATACAAAAACAAATCCTTTGGGTCTTCTAACCTAAAAGATAATTAAGTATCTAATTCCATTCTGGGTTGAGTGATTAAATATATCCTTGCTTAAAGGTTTTAACTAAAATATCATTTAAAACTTTAATTTATATAGACAATTGCAGGTAGATTTTGTTAGTCTTATGGAGCAATCTACCTGTGTACCTTTTACCTATACAACTATTTTGTTTAACGTCAGAAAGTAAATCTCATATCCTATTATAAGCAACAAAATTTAAAATTTTATGAAATTACGGTAATATACCAATTTTTTTAACTGTTCGACTGGCTAATAATCCTGCCTACATCAAAGGTACATGTTGGAATAGGGGGTCAATATTATATTCCTGTTATTAGAATTGATGTTAATTTATATATATTTAAAATTGAAATTGTTATATTAATGTATTTTTTATTAAAGATATACAATTACTAATTATTGATTAAGTCATTAATTTGAACCCAATGGAGAATGGTAGCTGAGTCAACTCGAAAAATTATTTTTTCAAATTAAAGTTTTTTCACTTTCACTGGGATTCGAACGCATGAAAGGTCGGCACTCTAACCACTATGCCACCCAGCCGTTTATATCAGTGAGAGTTTATACTATAGTATTAAGATCCTTTTAATTTAGGATTTTCAAGCTCTTCCGGTTTCAAGTATACATATCAGAATTTACAAAACTCAGATTCTCTCTTTAACAATTTTAAAAAACTATTCAACATTTTAGTAAAATATCAAAATTTCAAAATACAACTCCAAAACTTAAGAAACAATCTGAACCAACTGTTCCCATTCACTAATTTATCTCAAATAATATAATATCCGTTTGAAAACTCAAGAATAGACAGACTGATAGACAAATAAATTGAACTAGCTGAAAATTAAATTTATTAAAATTAAAATAAGCATCGCTATTATAAAAGCACACGCGTTTACAGTTACCGGTTCTATAAGTTTGAATTAAAAAAAAAATAACTTTTCTCAATAATTTTTATCATTTATTTAATGAGAACTTAAAAATGTACACATTTACATATATATAAAAATAAATCAAATATACTTAATACAATAATTATGGAGAATCGGAAATTAAATTAAGTTCTGGACTGGAAGATGGTGTTAAAGCATCTGGACTTTCACCACGTTCTCTTTTTTCTCGACGTTCTCTTGCACGTCGATTTTGAAACCAAATTTTTACCCGAGTACTCGTTAAGTCCAATTGTATTGCTAGCTTATTAGCTTCTTCAGAACTTAAATATGTTGATGATTTGTAAGCATTTTCTAACGAGTTTAATTGTCCCGGTGTAAATGGTACTCTGGGTAATCTGCCAGGTGTTCTTTTGACTGGTCCGGGTCGAAATGGTCCTAATTATTTAAAAAGAGAGAAAAATTATTAAGTGGGTGTTTAAATAAAAAAATGTACAAAATTTTTATTAAATTAAAGTTTACTTATTATCATTTATAATAAAACTTAAATTATGAAACTAATGACATTGGGAACCTAAGTTAAATAGTTTTCTAGAATTAATCATCTCAAATTTTTCTAATGCAAAGACATTCGACAGGTATTAATTATCCACAAAATATATTTCTATATAATGTCCTTTGAAAGGCTCAGAACCAAAGTGGCCTAACGGTTTTAAAAAAAATTTAAGAATCTAAGAACTAAATAGATATCTAAGAACTAGATATAACATAGGGCTGTGTACTTGAAAAGTCTAATTTCCAGTAACAAATACGGTATTTTGTACACTCAAGCACTTTTCTTTTTAGTGGCCTAAGCCTTGCAAGCTTTTTTTAAATTTTTATTGGAGGTTAGGCCCACAATCATTATGGTTCTAAGCCCACAATCTAATTTTTCCGAAATATTTTCTACATTTTTAATGTTATTAGAATAAACAAAAATTGTATTCGAAATGGCTAAAAATACAGATGAAAGTGTTAAAAAAATATTGTGTTTTGGAACAATATCGGAACTAAATTGAACTTTATTTACAAAAATCAAAAAATAAACTTCCGGCAAAAATAAACTTCCTCTTGCGCTTTAATGACCGATTTTTTGGTAAAACCTACATAAAGAAAAAGAAAAAAAATTTAAAAAGTTCAACTACTAAGTCCGCCCATCCCACCAAATAGCCCTGAAAAATTATAGTGCCACTTTTTTAAGGCTTTTTAAATAGTTTCCCTCTTCTTAGTGTCTGACACAGAATCGCGGACTAAGTTTTTCAATCACGTCGTCCAGGCTTCTGGGTTCTAATATTAGAGGACTAGAACTTTTTTCCAATTTGAAATCGAAATTTTTCTGAAAAAAACGTGTTGAAACGAGTAAAAAAAACTTGTTTAGAAAAATTTTTTTCGCTCTTTCCGTTGAATTCTACCCCAATATCGTTTCGTTCCGAAATGTTGGTAGCCATGGCCATGCAGTAAGCGATCCGATTATTTTTTTCGATAAAATGGCCATTTATATTTGTCATCTGTTTATCACTTTGTTTTACAGCCACTTGTTTGAAAACCAATATGTTTGAATTATTTAAAACAAAATCATACCCGAAAAATCATACGCAAATCATCGCCCTCCTCTTTCAATGTGGTCAATGCCTTACACTTCTAACAGACATCGAAATTATACTCTTTTATTGATGGGTACACTTCATAGATATATCAAAATTTTTAATTAAGGTCAGTAGAAAACTTAATTCTAAAATTTAAACAAATTTCTAAAACTTCATTCAAACGAATTAAAAGAACTTAATCTGTCCAACAAATTCTAGAATATGAATAAATTAAGTTTCAAAATTTTTGAAAACAAAAGTTCATTTAAATTGATTTTGTTTTTATTTTCCAATTACGGGAAATATCATATTTTTGAAGCTTTATTTTCAGAAAGGGGGGGGCCATGTTCTTTTATTTTTTATAAATCAGGTTTACCGCACTTATAACCAATCGTAGACATAAAAAATTAAAGAAAATCATAATTGTGGATGCTTGAAAAGGGCTTAAAGAAGTTTTAGATGCATATTATGGATTGCCAAATCAATTATGTCTGTATTAATTAATCCAATAGCATTATGTAAATCATGTGAATTTAATCAACATAATCGTTTCTCTCTCCTTTAATAGTAACTTTTATTAATTAATTTATTTATTTATAATTAGTACCAGACAATAGTAAATATGGCCTATGTCAAATATTACATTAGCCCGAAAATTCGCTTTTGGCGCTTACGACTTTTTCCCTTAGCACGGCAGTATAGTCCTTTGCCAATTTGTGTTTTGGGCTTGTTAAATTAAATATTTTCTTTTTTTGGGCTTCTTAAATTATATATATGTATATTTAAATTATATTTGGTCGTCATGGGGATTTGTATAAAAAAAATTCATGAGTCATGGCACGGATTCAAAACCTCCCCACCTCGCTTAAAGCCAAATACTTATCCACTAAATTTATTAATTTTTCAATTTTTTCTAAACTAACCTACAGCTTAATTAATATCTATATATATTATAATAAATTTAAATTTTTTTTTAATTATTTTACTTACTTGGTAATTTTGGTGGTCGATATCTTGTATATTGTAACCAATCAAATATTGGTGCTCTATTTAATACTAAATTATTTGTATCTGTTGTAAATTCAATATCATCAATATTTTGAAAATTATGATGATGAAATGTATTTATTGTATTATTTATATTACAATTTTTATATCCATTTAATAATGTTTCATAAAAATTAACAGCACTAAAATTTGAATTATTTGTACCACAAAATGAACGATTTTCACCAGCACGATTTAATATATGATCAATACTAAAATCACTTATTTTTATTGTATCATTTTCATTTAATTTATTATCATTATTTTTTTGATTTGATATTAATTTTATTTTTGAAAAATTTTTTTCCGAAGATGATGAATCCGATGATCGATCCATTTTCTTTTAATTTCAATTTGCAACTACACTAAAATCAGTTTTTTTATCTTAATTTATATAATAATGCGAATAATTGAAACTTTGAAAAAATATGAAGGTAAAAAAAAACAGAAGTTATATCATTAATTTGTGCATTACAAACAAATGAAACACCAGTTTAAATGGTATTAGAATAAAAGAGAAAGATATATATTTATGTATATTTAATATGCATCCCTTTTCATTAAGGATCATCCAAAAGGATCAAGTCAAGCAGATAATATAAAGATGATGATTTGGTTTGTTTATTAAAACAAGAGATAATGGAATGGGCGTTAACCAAAAACTGTATTTATTTAATACTATTTAAGATACCCTTAAGAATTACTATATGAGGTCCGCTTTTTTTTTTTTTTTCTTTCTTTTTTTGCATCTGAAGAGACTTCCCATGAAATATTTAAGATATATCGTTTTCATTCATCTTCTGGTTTTTTTTTTTTTTGGTTTTATATATATATATATATGCACAATATACAATATGTATATATATATATATACGATATCAATTTAGTATTATTAGTTGAGCTGATTAGGAAATGGCTTTAGCGGTAAATTTACAATACAATACAATGTCCTTAAAATTTATACAATAGTGTTTATTTCATAGTAAATTTGTCTACATACTGCCATTTTACTTTTGTTACTTGTTTACATATTATTTATATTATTTGTTGTCAAAACATATTTTCCTATTATTTAATAATCATTATTGTTATAAAAATTACCCTCACAAATAAATATAAATAGCCAAAATAGAAGGAAAATAAGATTGGGGTTGGCCTGATTTTATTAGCAAAACAATATACTTTAAAAAATAATAATTGTTTCTTAAATGGTTTTGAATCAAATGTTTTTTTTTAAAAGTGTTGCAATATAAATAGTACAGTACTTTATAATTTTATGAAGTACACAGATATACACTGTAAACAAATAATATAACACATGCAATAATTCACGAAACAACAAAATATTATAAATTGATAGATATGCTTATATATGGATAAATATATAAACAATAGCTAGGTCCGCTTTTAACTTTTCAATATTTAAAAAATTAAGCTTTGTAGTCTAGTACACAATAAGCTTTCTAAAGCTATACTTAAATGCAGTTGAATATATATTTTTATATATATACATTTCGAGCCCATACGAATCGATCTTTTAAATCAAAAATTATTTCTTTAAAAATTTAAAACCCTTTTTAAGATTACTCCTATACTTAAGTGAAGTACCTATATGGGATTTATTATTTAGGTCTTATATTCTTCTTCTTCTTCTTCTTCTTCTTCTTCTTCTTCTATGGCGCTACAATCCGTTGTCGAACCTTGACCTCCTTTAAATTATTATTAGGTTTTATATTATATCAATTATAAAATATTCGTGACATTCATGGACCATATCAATAAATTTCAGATTAAAGTTTTTGTTATTCTTCAATTATGGGAAATAATATTAAGATACCATTATGAAAGCCTATAACTCCAGCTAGCTACCGACACTTTAACGAATCTTCTATATTGTACTCGGGGCAAAGATATTATTATTTCTTTGAAAAATTTATAAAATTACTTTGAAAGCTGTTATCTTGGAAACTGTCCGAAATTAGATATCCCTTCCTCCAAAACAACTTTTTGCTTGTTATGAACCCCTCTATCACCTTTGCTCTTTTGGTTTCCAGATATCTGTATTTCTTTTTTCTAATCTGTGTCCAAATAGGTGTTTGTTATGCTAATAGCCACAATTCTAAATTAGTTATTTTCCGTGGCCTAGTAGATTTTTCATATAACGCGAAAACATTTGTTGATGAAAACCTGTAACTTTCTTATATGGTGCTGATGAGGTTTCACTGCAATATGTAGGAGAATTGATTTCAAGCAGAGGTAGAATATTTTTTAGATCTTCATAATCACCATTGTCCGCCGAAAGCGGGCCTGATTATACCTAATGCTTTATTCCAACGTGTTTCGAAATGGATGTATTAAAAATCTATAATCTAACAGTTGAAAAACTTTCACATTAAAATATCAAACTTAGTATAAGATCAATTAATATAACTTTATATTAAAAATATATGTTCCTTCAATTGGTCCTACCTTATAAAATGGTGAAACATACTTTAATTACAAAAAAAATAAAAAAAATAAATTACAACTAAAATAATATGATGATACATTTCAAGTATCAGATTTCTTATCAAAAGTGACGATCTGAATAAAAACAAAAAAAAAAAATTAAATCTAAAGATTGTTTTTGAATATATATATATATATATACATTTTTTTAAACAATAAAATTTTAAATTACATTGAATAGCCTTTTTGCGGAAGAACAACTTATTTTTTGGTTGAATTAATTTAAAAACAACCATACTTTTATTCAATTTAAATTTTCATTCTTCATTTGTAAAAATACATATATAGTATACTTTGTACGTATCCTTTCTTGATCCTGATGAGGATTGAATTGAAAAAAAAATATTTCAATTTGTTTGTTTTTTTTTTATTTTTTTTTTTAAATCTAATTGTTGTGGTAAGTCTGTGATGATAGGAACTGGAAATGTGATAGGAACTTTTGATAAGCACTATAATCATAATCATTCTTTTGATAAAAATGTAATCATGTAATAACATTTAACATGTATATAGTGTATCTTAATTAACCAACTTATATACGATTCTCGTAATTAATAAATTGAATGATATACCGATATAAAAATTAACCAGAATTTAACCGACAAAGATATTTACAGAGTTATAATATTTGATGGACATGAATAAGAAATATTGAATCCTAAAACTAATCAGAAGAATTGTTGAAGAACTAATGTGCCAATATAGGTTTTAAAAGATAACAGAATATTGCAGTGATCAGTATATCACTTATAGATTTTCCCATTTATTATAATTTTTGATTAAATTTTATAACTTTTGTCTAGAAAGCGCTCTTCAACGCAATGCAAAAACCTAAAAAGCCCATATTAACAAATTGCAGTTCTGCGATATGGCAACTTTTTTCTTACAAGCGAACGTTATTATCTTTTCAATTTTTAGTTATAGGCTTTTAAAGTACATATTAGGATAGAACTTCAGCATCCTGTATTAAATAATTGGTTAGTTCCGCCTCGACTGATTCAGTTCCATATTAAGCTGCTACGTCTTTTCGTCTTTAAAAAGCTTTGTTGTTTTTAGAAAATTAGGAGGTGCTTCAAAGTTTAATATGAAATCAGGATTTTTTATAAATATGATTTTTAACGGGGATTTGGGTTTGGCGCCTTCCATTATATTAAGGCTTTAATTGATTCATATATTTTTTTTTTTGAAAAGCATCTTGAAGGGTTTGCACAACGGGTTACAAGGTTTAGGTTTTAGAACAGAAGATAATCCCCCATGAAATACAATAGCAGCATTCCTCTGTAAGGAATTTTTAGTAAAAACTGATATTCGGAATGTGCCTCTAGCATTTATTCGTCTTGCTCAAAAAGCTTATCAATCCGAGGTGTCCACGTCAAAACCTTATATACGAAAAAATACTCATCGGTCGTTTAGACTGAACACGTTTTCACAGACACTTACATCCAAACACAGACATCTAACACACCCAAATCACTTTTGTCAGGTTTATATACATCGAAGTAATGCATGTTAGTAAAAATTTTCAAGCTCAATTTATAATAAATTATAGCAATACCTACCTTATGCATTCCATATATTATTTTTTTTTTAACTGTTCAACTGTTAGGCTAATAAGCCTGTCTATACCATAGGTACATGTTGGAACAGGGGGTCATATTATATTCGTGTTATTAGAATTGGTCATATTGAATTCCACATACAATTTAAACATGAGATAGTACTAGGCCTTATAACATGTAGAAACGTCTTAGATTTTCAATATTTACAATTCTATTTTTTGTTTATATTGTAATATTTTATATTTTACTTATATGGTATTCTATATCTGCGAGTTATATTATTTAATTAAATTATTTGTTTATATTTTGCATTTGTTTATATTTTTATATTAAAGTATTTTTTTATTAAAGATTTATAATTATTAATTATTGATTATGCCATTAATTTGAACCCAATGGCGAATGGTAACTGAGTCGAGCCGAAAACCAGAAAAGTTTTTTCACTTTCACTAGAAATCGAACCCGGGCCCTTCCGCATGAAAGTTCGGCACTCAACCACTGTGCCACCCAGCTTTATTTACTTACTTACTGGATCCTAGAACACCTGCTGAAGCATTAGACGCCGACAAATCTTCTACATCTTTCACTTTTCTTAGCAATTCCTTTTAGTTGTAACCCTGTTTTGCGTTGTGCTTCTGCTTCTTTCAAAACAGTTACCATATTTTCTTTAGTCTATCTACTCGTCGTCTGCCTTGTTTATTTCACTAAAACATTGCCTAGCAATGTTTTCTTCTGGTTATCTCAAAGAATGTCCGATCAATCGCCATTTTCTCTCTCGGATCTCAACTTCAATCATCTTCTGGTTCGTTTTTTGTCACAGATGTGTGTTGGTGATGATTTGTGGCCAACGAACTCTTAAGAAACGGTGTAGACAACGGTTTATATAATTCAGAAACTTTTTGTTGATATTGGAGATTACCTTTCATATTTCACAGCAGTGTAGAAGTACAGATTTGACGTTTGTTTCAAAGATTTTTAGCTTTGTACGCAGAGCCATATATTGGAAAGTTTTCCAAAAGCAGATATAGATTTATTTGTTCTGCTGTTACACTAATTTCCGTTTCCCTATTTAATGTCACCATGCTTCCTAAATAATAGAACTGCTCTACCTTTTCCATTCTTTCTTTCATATATTTTTAATTTTAGTAAAACTATTTATACATCATAGAAGACGAAACACTTAATATAAAGCTTTCTAGTGTAGTAAAGGGAGTAAAAAGAGTCTCCTACATTATGTAGATGCATAACCCTCAATAAGAGATGATAACGTAAGTACCTACAGGAATTTTCCCAATGTAAAAAGGGCCTAATTCTGTAATGTAAAGTTATATAAATTATTCTATTTAATTTATTTCATGCCTGCAGTTCATTGATATCTTTCTTAAAGCAAATTCTTAGAAAACTTTTCAAGGTTACCTAAAATCAATTTTCAAAATGTGCTTTTAATATCAGTAAGTAAACTTTCCACCAAGTAACGCGATATCAAAATGCTCGTAGAAGTTTGTAAAAGCTGAAAACTACCATATTAAAACGATTTTATAGTTATTTTAAAAATTTTCCTAAAAATTTGGCATATATGTAAAATTGATGTCTATTAACAATATGTTAACAATTACTATTATTCAAAAACAAAACATATTTTCTTGTAATAATATATATTTTACTTAAATAGATTTGTTTTACTATACATATATGTAAATCCTTTAAATCTTTTATAGTTAGACATCCCTAAACCAAATAAATATTTAATTTTATTATACATACGTAAGAAAGTAGTTCGTAGGGTATAAAAAATTTGCAATTGCGTTTATGATGCTGTTAAAGAGAGAGATAGATGCAGACTCAAAATAAAAGAATTGATTCTGGATTGAATTAAAATCGAAAAATGAATGAATTTTTCTATGTGAGCCCGTTCAACTGTCCGTATTTTTGCACGATAACTCAAAAAATTAAAAGAGAAACTGAAAATTATAGATTTCACATTCACAAATTCATTAATTCATAAGAGCTGTCTTTGCAATTGAATTTGAAGAAGTTCGTTCAGCGAGTTCAAGAAAGTGACATACAACTGATTTATTATATGCGTTTATCTCGAAATTTTACAAAGCTGTATGTTTGAAATTTTAACTAAAAGCAGATTAGTTCTAAGGCTAACGTCTGTCCAAATTTTGGTTTATTTAATTGAATTAAGACATTCAAATACCTACAACCTGCAACATTATCTCTTTTTGTTTTATGCATAATTCAGGAACTAAATTAACTTAGGTATCTTGTGTTTTTGCGACAAGTAGTTGTCTTTATATCTACATTTGAACAATTCACTTAGTTAATAATGACACTCTCATGAAGCTACCAAAAATGCAGCAAAATTCATATATTCTCATAATTAACAAAAAGCCCTGAAATTTATTTATTAGTTTATGGAACGTATTTAAATTTTAGTGGGAAAAACTTCTTTAATATTTGATTACTCTGGTAAAGCAGCTTCGACTAGCTGGCGTACAATTAATAAGTATTTTGCCAAATATTGTGAATTCCCTCAGGTATCCCAGAGTTTACACATTCTATTCTACTTTTTCAATCGTTCTTTAAATGTTTTCAATTTATTCTTCAAATAGTTAAAATTAATCAGATTAAAATGTTAAGACTTAGTCTGTTACAGTATTACACAAATGAACAAATCCTGAATGAAAAAAAAAATAATTAAAAAATACCTTAAAAATCAATTTATGCAAAATAGATACAATAAATAAACAAAGAAACTGTAAAATTCTTTTTACCTATTGAAGATTACAATATTATAAGTTGATTCTATTTAAAACAAAAAGACCGCATGTAATAAAATATGCGTGTGGCTCTTTTTTTTTAGAAGTCTGTTATATTTTTACTGGTGTTGGGTCATAACTCCAAGGGTTATGTTATTTATGAATTTATGTATGAGAAGATTTGGTTATAAAATTAGCGATGCCCTATTTTTCTAAATAGCCTTATTTAAGGGAATACTCTGATTTCGAATCCAACTTCAATATGTGAACTATATATATATTCGTTCCCGTCACTGACGCTGCATAATTGGAATTAATATTTGTTTTAATTATCCCTCAGCTGAAAGCTATATATAAGGGAGTTATTACCTACCACTCTGAGTCAAAACTCCCAGGCATAAGTTTCTTAGGGAATTATGGCTAATTGCTATGTTACTGGGGACTTATACCTCTCCTTTTCTCTTTAAAGGCGTATCTATAAATTTAAAGGTTTTCCAGCCGAACTTTTTGCTTTTCATTCCTTTAAGAACTTATGTCCCACTATGTCCCTAAGGGACTTATACTGGGGACTTATACCTCTCCGTTTCTGTTTTCAAGACGTATCTATAAATTTAAAGATTTTCCAGCCGAAGTTTTGCTTTTACATTATACATTAAAGTTCTTTTGTTTTATTGGGAGTTAAGACCCTGCACCATTTTTCCTACCTTATATTTTGCTACAAGAATCTACAAAAAAGAATGTAAAAAAAATTCAAAGAGAAGGCGTTATACTTACTATTTTGATCCTTTGTCCTTTTTTTGTCTTTTTTGTTGTATTTGTTGAATTTTTTAGCATTCAACAAATCTTACCAAAAAAAATATTTAATACGATTATTGAATTTGTATTTATGCGGTATGAAGCTAATCTTTTCTTCCAAATATCATGGGATTTATTATTTTATAATATAAAAAGATGATATTTTATTTTGATGATTTATTTACTGGTAGCAAATATAGATAATATCAAATTACATAATTGGTGTTACACTTATAATAATAATAACAATAGAAAATTAATTTTTAATAAATATATATTTGGTAAAATATTATTAGATACATACATGTTTTTTTTTAAAAAGATACCTTTGTTGCAAAATAAATAGTTCAAATTAACTTTCTAAAAAAATAATATCTTCAAAACAGGAAATAGTTTCATCGGATTGAAATTAATATTAATTTTTTTAAATTCTTACATACATTTCAAACAAATGTTATGTTGCTTTTGAACATCGTGAATTCCGAAAATAATATTTAAGATTAAATTTCAGTTTCTTATACTTGAAACTTATGTTCTAAGATCTTGCGCAACCTTCTAGAATCCTCGCCATAATATAACCTACAGTATATTATAAAAGAATGAAACGAACTTCAATAACGAGGACAGCCACATAAATAAAACCATCAATATATTTGAAAAAATGCAATGAAATCCTCAATTAAAAACTCGGTGCAAACAAATACAACGGCCCCGTGGGAGAACCTACAAGCTTTTTAGGGAAGATAAAACATCCATCACCGAAAGAAGCTATAAGAGAAAATATAATATAAACAATAATTTTAAGGTTTAAAAAGCAAGTTTTTAAAGTTTCGGCTGAAAAACTTTTAAATCTATAGATACGTCTTGGAAACAGAAAAAGGAGAGGTATATGCAATAGTTTCCGAAGGTAAAATCATCTCTATCAATATGATGGAAGATTACACATCAGTTTACACGGCACAACTAATGACGCTGAAGGAAAAGCGGACACCAATCAAAATCAAATATTTATACAAGCAGTCTTATAGTTCTTTAAATGCTATATTAAACGTCTCGGATAAAGAATATAAGTAAAACTAAATTACCAAACCAGAATAGTCCGAGGCAAAGGAAATATAATTATCTTCCTGGTCCCTAGCGATGCGGCGATTAAAGAACACGGAAAAACTGTAATAGAATCAAGGCAATTAAACTATGAGCTTGAAATCAAATTAAAATTTTTTCAAATAAAATTTTGAGCTCACTCGTTATGTTACAGTGAACTTAAAAAAGATAAAATTTTTATAGCTGAATTTTTAAAAATTGGGCACTTACGTTTAACATAAGACACCAAGCACTAAAAGAATTGTTCCAAATATGTAATAAACGAAAGCCAAATTAATTACCAAAAGATCCAAAAACATTATTACAAACACCAACTGTTACGGCAATTAAAAAAATAGGGTTGGCTGGGCTGGGCACCAAGGCACCAAGGACTTTCATATTGTTTGAAAAAATGTTTTGATGATATCAATGAAAGTAACAAGATCAATATTCTCATAATAATAGTAAAAAGACTAATTTAGTTCATAAAACATGCAATTTTTATGTTTATACGTAAAACTACAAAAAAGGAGTTGCCTTTGCCAACGCTAAATATCTACTGCAAAAACATTTAAAATTAGCAGCAAATGTATAATTTATTTAAATTTGTGTAGTACTGGAAATATACATATGTACATTAATACATTTGTAGTTTTTGTACTACGTAATCAGTTACAATGAAATGATAAAACCTTTAAAATTCGTCTTTCTTACAAAATAAATAAATTAATTACGTTTTGAAAATTTCAGACACAGCTAAATATTAAAAAAAAGTATGATTCTACAAAAACTTAGCTGTCATCGAACCACAATTAAAAATTTTTTTTGTTTTGAAAAATATATCAAATGTCAAAAATGTCTCAGAATTTGAATTTTTAACAGCTTTTATAAAAATAGTTCTTGTATTATTAATTTTTATAAATGTAAATTGTATTATTAATTAAATATTGATAGGTAAGTATTTTTTTGTTATTTATTTATTTATTTATTACTCTCTTTACTTCTCTTTTCTTTCTTATAACCTAATAACAAATTATATAACATATATAATTACATCAATCATTCAATAATACACATTACAATAAATCGATAGTTCAATTATAGTAAGCGCAATAGTAATTAAAAGAAAATTAAAAAAAAACAAAAAAGTACATAAATAGAATAGTTTATTTTATTTGTAGTACCAGACAATAGTAAATATTGCCTGATAATATTTATCCTTTGCCTGTTTGACATTTGTACTTCTGATTAAATTATTTTAATATAAACTATATTTTTTTTATTAGATATGATCCGACCAGGATTTGAACCCGAGACTTTTCGATTGAAAACCAGCCATTTTGGAACTGAGCTATCGGTCAGATAGAATAGAAACTAAGTAAGAATAACAAAAAAAAAAATGAATAATGACTTCTTCTATTTTTAATAAAATAGTTTTAAATGCCATGTTATAATTCTTGAATTTCCACAAAATTCCTGAAAGGTGGTATTTGGCTTATTAATCGAGGGGGTGTGAATTAAATTTATGTACACGCCATTTAAAAATTGCAATAAGTTATTTAAAAATTATTTTTTTTTACAAAATTCCATTGTTGGTTAAATATAATTTAAATATAAAATATATAATACAAAATAAATAGTATTTCTTATAAATTAATAGAAATACTTGAAGCGTGATGTCAAACGGACCGAAAGGCCTACCAGTCAGTATGGCACATGCTATCATCCCAAAGAAACATCAACCATAACAATAATAAATAGAGGCCACGCCTGAAAAGGAAAGACATAATTCACTCCCTTACCACATTAATTGTTTACAAATAAATATTTATTTATACATAATATATGTATGTTGAAATATTTTTTTTTTAATAATTTTATAATTATTTCAAATTATTTACTTAATTCTTTGTTATTATGTATGTACTTAATAATTTTATTAATTTCTCAAATCAAAAAATCTCAATGTACTTCAGTTGTCAAAAAACGAAACATAACTAAATAAAAACAAGTGATGAAAAAAAACCAAGGGTTTTTAAAAAAGCACATTTTCAAAATAATATAGTGTTTCATACTAAGTATTTTATCGGAATATAATGTTCAAGCTTTAATATTAACGTTTAAGGAAATATATACGTTGGTGACTAAGTTACTGCTTACTTATAAAATTTACTGCTAACAGTAAAGTTTTTATTTTAAAGTTGTTATATCCCTTCAATGGGGAAGGTTGCCAAGTTTATCAAGAATCTAACTTCATCTAACTCCCCTCACCCCCCGTCTCCATCCATTTTTGTAGGTTCTAGGAATTAAATTGTGAATTCCACAAAAATTTGGAATTTTACTTAGAATTATACAACCTAAGCAAAAATTGGTAAAACTGAGAGACACTTTCTTCAATTTAAGGAACCGCTTTTAAATTTAAGAAAAACCTTTAACATATGTTAAAATATAATGTTGGGCCTTTAAATTTTGTATATTAATAAAAAAAAATTTGGACTGGTATTCAAGTTGAACCGTTCAGAAGATATGTGTGGCCAAAAATTTTGCGAAAATTGAGTTTTGTGTAATGTTAAATTTTAGTACCGTATGGCAACCTTAAACATTTGCCTTTTAAATATTTATAAAGTTTATGAGACCAGCTATCGTTTGCCGTTTTCACATTGAAAATATATTTAACAGAACTCTAGTTATAACAATTTAAATATAGGGCTTTTTCCAACTTTGGGGGGCTGTAGCTCCGGAACAGGTGGGGCTACAGAAAAAAATTCTTCTACGAAATTATTTTTTTTGCAAAAACGACCCATGGTTAAAACTTCTTTACTCTATTTCAAACGGTGTAAAAGTTTTTGTAAACATACGGACGGACGGACGGACGGACAAACGGACGGACAGAGTGAAGCTATATAGGCACATTTTTACAAAATTTTTTGAAAATGTGCTAAAAAATAAAATGACATTTAAGTCGTGAAACTTTCCTATTCACGAATACAAGATAAAATTAAAACAAATAAAACTGTTAACCAAAGACTCCACCCACAAAAATTAATGTTTTTTGATATTTATCCAACCAACTTTCCAACCTTCAAAATGATTTTATTAACTTACCCATAAGTGATACAACTTATATTTGACTCGCGGACCTGTTTTACCGCGGATTCGAAAAGTTGAATTGAATTTGGTCCGAAATCAAAAAGATTTTATGTAAAAATTTAATTACAATTAATGAATATTTTCTTTAAAAGTTACCACATTTATAGGCGGTTTTGTGACAATGTTAGAGTCGTATATAGCTTTTTAAGTTTTAAAGTTATATTTTTCTTTTCTATATCATTATTTCAACCAATTTAAAAACAAAAAAATAGTAATTAATTACAACGGTTTAATTGTGCAAAAAACAAATGACTAACAATTATTTAGTTAATAATAGCGTTGTGAAGGTTAACCTAATTTAAATAAACTTAAAATTTATATTAGTTTACAAATTTAAGTAAATAACAAAATTAATACAAAATTATTTAATATATAATATATATATACTTTACAATTATTTAAGTTTATATTAATTCAATAATATAACTCACAGATATAAAATACCATATAACTCAAATACAAAATATTAGAATATAAACTAAAATAGAATTATATTTATTGAAAATCTAAGACGTTTCTACATGTTATAAGGGCTAGTAAAATTGTTTATGGAAATAAGATCATTCTAATAACACAAATATAATTTGACTCCCTGTTCCAACATGTGACTATGGTATAGACATGCTTATTAGCTTAACAGTTGAACCGTTAGCGTTTAAAAAAAATAAATAAATAAATACTGGAATATTTAATATTAGGAGACCTAGATCAAGAATTGCAGAATTTTAGACTTTCGGGGCTTTGAAAAATTGAGCTACCATTTAGTTTACTTTGCTTCATAATAAACCCACCCTTTTCATTAAAAATTAATATTTTAATGAATAATTAACTATATTTATAGTTTTGTTTTAAACAAATTTATTTTCTTTTTATTGAATTCATAATATGGGAACTTTGTTTTATTCCGTAATTAATTTATTAAACCAAAGCATTCTCCAACACTGATTGTAGTTTGATCTATTTTCATAAGTATATAGCTGAGTTATCTATATATTTATATATTATTTTATATAAATTATATAAAAATAACTTATAATTAAACATTTAATAATCTAAATCAGCTGGCTCACAGGTCTATTTCGCAAAGGGCTTCAAAATTGCGTGCAAATAATTATAATTGTACGAAATTAATAAATAAATAATATGTATATTTTTTATTCAAGCAATTATCGTTTTTCAAAATTCTTGGAAATGAAAAAGTAGATTGACGAGATAAAAGTATTAAGAATTCCAAATTTTATTAATAACTAGCTAATACACGGTGCGCGTTACTGCGTCCTCAATGGAGGGTAAATGTATTTTAATTTTATTAAAAAAAGTTAACACAAAAATTACATATGGGATAAATGTTAATTTCTAAATGTATAATAATATTGAATCAATATAAAGCATTTTTTTTAAAATGATTTTTCTAGGATTATTCTAGCAATTTTTTAACAAATTTATCAAATTTCACTTCGAATTTTTCATAATTATTAATAATACGCGGAAATATTAATTCACTTGACATTATTTGCCAGAAACCCACCATCCTCAACTCCAGCGTCAAAGAGCACCACGTATAGAACAATTAATGATAAGGGGAAGCTCCTTACAAAATTCAAAACTCAATCAGTTAAACCGTTTCTTAAGAAAATATCTGTGAAAAGCAATTGGCCCGCAATGGGTTAACGTAACTCGAAATTTTGCAGTACCTACTTCGCAAACAAATTTCAAGTCTGTTAATAGTGTCAACTCAGGTTCTCAAGGAGCATCACATATAAAAAACTTTAAGTCAATAGGTCAAACCGTTTTAATTATGGAACAAAAAAGTTTAAATACTTTCACCACAGCTCTAACTTTGCTGTCTGTTAGAGCAAAATTTTTAGTCCAAGATTTGTTTTCGTTCCCCAAAACCTCTATATACAAATTTTTCATCATAATGGGCTGAGCAGTTTAGGAGTTATTTGCTACATACAAACAACGAATAAACAAACAAACAAATAAACAAACTTTCATTTTTATATATATAGAATAATAAATTTTTAATTGAACTCTATTTACGTAGGTACGTCATGGTGTTAAAAAATTTTTTTTTGCAATTCAAATAAATATTAAAATTCATGTAATATTTTGTATTACTTTTGTATTTTCATATCTATGTCTCCAATCCACTCTCCATTCCTCTAACTAATTTTAAGCATATTTTTAAAAATTTTTGAAAAAAAAAGTACCAAGTGTCCGTCTGTCCGTATTTTTACAGCACTTTTACACCGTTTCATATAAAAAATAGAAACTTTAACTACGGATGGTTGCTACAAAAAAAAATTTAATTTCATAAAATAACTTTTTTTCCGTAGTCTCAACATGGATCTATATCCTCGAAAATAGGGAAAAGACCTACATTAAAATTGTTATAACAAAAATTCTATAAGGTACATTTTCAGGTCAGGGGCGCCAAAAAATAGCTGTTTTTATAAGATTTATAAATATTTGTTAAAGGTTGCCACACTGTATTTTAATTTACCGTTATGCACAACTCAGTTTTGCAAAATTCTTGAATTTTTATTTTTTTCAAACGGTTTGAGTGAGGAACTTGAGGGGAACTTGTTGGATTTTAAAAAAAAAAATATGAGAGGAGTTAGATTTTAAGAAATAAGTGTAAGTCTTTTATGGCCCTTTGCATGGAGTCTTATTACGGCCCTTTGTATGGATTCAAAAACTAAAAATTTGTAATTTTCAAACATCTGTAACTTGAATACTTGTTCAAATTTTTTTTAAAGTAATATACAAAAAAACAAAGCATAACCAACATATGCTAACTGGTTTTTTTTAATTAAAAATTTTTCTTATATAATCAATTTCTAGAGATTTCTAGAGATTGTTTAACTTTGAAAATGAGCTTTTTTAGAAACCCTTTCATTTTTCATTAATTGTTTACTTATTTATAATTTAATATGATTCACTTCACTTTATTCTCTTAATCTCTCCTCTAATAAAAAGGGGAGAGAGTAAAGTGACTAGCAATTTAATTGCTGCTACTGCTAGACTCCATAAAAATTCTCCCAATATAAAATCCAAATTCATATTAGTTTCATTTCATTTGTGGAGATACTCAGTTGCAAGTTCATTTCGCTTAATATACCGCAAGATTGTTATTATTCTGTTTTTTTAATTTTAATCTGTTTTTTTTAATATTTTGTTATTGTTTTCTTTTTTAAGTTATAAAAATAAATTTAAAATAAAAAAAAAAAAAAAATTAATCATAATTTAAATATCAAATAAAGTAAAAAAGAAAAAATGGCTTGTAAGAAATTTTTTACTCTTAACAATGGTTTTAAAATGCCAAGTATTGGAATTGGAACATGGATGGTAAGATTTATTTAAACGATCAAAAAAATAATTTAATAAAATTTAAAAATTCTTTAATTTTTAAATTTTAATAGATTTGTTTTTTCTAATTAAATAACTTTCTAAGAATACAAAAATAAAAAAACTAAAAAAGCTTCAATTTGTTTTTAAACCGGTTTAACACTTTTAAGAATTTCCAACATTCTTGTGGTTTGAAAAATAAGAAAATTATAGTCAGAAAGTTAAAATGAAAGTTAAAACATTTTTATTTGAAATACTTTTCAGATATATTTTATATCATGTTACTTTTAAATTTAATTAATTTTATCATGTTTGAGTGATAATTAAATATGTATATAAATACTTATATGTAAAAGGGTTTTTAAAAATTACAAGTTTTTTCTTAACCTAAATTGAAATTAATTACTTACCTATTGTTTTTAACTTACATAGATTTAAACGAGTTAAGATTATGATTCTACTAGTAATTATTCCGAACGGAATCGGAATTAATGAAAGTTCAAAGAAAAATATCTGACCAGATCTTCAATATGCGCTTTATTAAAAATGAATATTAAAATATTTTCAGTATTAAGCACGCAGTTATTAATATATCTCAGTTTATATATTCAGAAGTTACTGCAAGAGTTTTTCCCGAAACACCCTATATGAAAAAACTAATAAGAACCTTTAAGAAGACATTTTTAAGCTTTTTGACCTTGAAAATCGTCTTCTCTGAAGATACAAGATTTTCTTCCGAGACACCCTATGTAAAAACTAATCAAAACATAGAAAAGTTTCCAAAATTAGTTATTTACAAATAAATGTTGATGAAAGACTTAACTATCTTTTAGCATAAAGTTTTAGCATACTAGACTTATTGAATTAGTAAGTGCAAGCTCTAACTCCGAAAATTTCAATTAAAAACTATTTTAGATGAAAAATTACAAAAACAAGTAATATTTTTTACTATAATCCGCTTGTTGATCCAATATGAAGCAGCTTTGCGGTCTTAATAAATTCCACATTCAATTTACACATGAGATAGTTCTACAAGGGCCTTACAACATCTAGAAACGTTTATATTTTCAAAAGATACAATTCTATATGTTGTTGTATACATATTTTGTAATAATTTGAACCCAATGGTGAATGATAATCAAGTTGAGTCGAAAGATCAGATCACTTTTTTCACTTTTACTGGCATTCAAACTCAAACCTCTCGAATAAAAGGTCGGCACTCTAACCAATATGCCAGCCAGCCACAAAATTATTAAAATATATAAGTATATATAATAAAATTGAATATAAAACATTTGTGCCCATTCCTTTTTTTCTCGATTCCCAGTAATCTCTCATACACCGAGTGAAAAGTATAATGTCATCTCATACTACAATTTCATTATTAGTATTTCGATTTTACCACCATTTTCTTTTTTCACACCATTTCAGTATGAAAATTTTTAAATGAAATCCGGCGACCGACAATAATTCAATTTGCTTTTATTTTCCCAAAATTCCTCCGTAAATTGGGACCTGAAAGTCGCCCGGGAAAGTCAAAGTTTCAAAAAATACCGTCTTAATTTTAGGTGACCATTTTCTTCGGCAAATACTATATCGTATAGATTCGACTTCTGATTCCCAAAATATGGGGACATTTTGAATAAAAAAATATGGCATTCATTCAGTCAAATGATAGAACAGTTTCAATTCAAAATTTGGGACTACTTTAATTTGAAAACAGATCAAATTAATGCGAAAAAATAAAAATTTCATTTTCTTTGAATAAAAATACAAAATAAAGTCTAATTTCACATTTTTAAAACTGATCTAACGATTCATGATCAAACCATTACATATTACAAGTATACATTCAGAAAAAAGTGCAGAATTTTTGTACAATAGCTTTTCATGCTATATTTTACCCTTGAGAAAACTATATATATGTATATACATATACATATTTTTACTCCAAACACAATCCAGTTTTATATCGTCTTCTATCTTTTAAAGGTGACCTCTTTCACAAGTTATAGTTAATCGTGATCGCTTGTACTTAAAAAGCATGAATAAAATGTCGATGCTGCACTTAAAACTAATTATAAATATATGTATTAAAAAATCTTAACAATGTATAATTTTAATTATATATATAGAAAATAAATTAGAATTAAATTACAATTAATATTACATCTATTTAAAATATATATATACTCATATAGTTTATATAACAATACCTACTATATATATTACATAAATATATCAATATGTTTTTAATCTATAAGTATTTAGTTTAATCATAGTTAAACCATTAGTTTGAATCATAGATGATTATATATTATATGTACATCGTAATAATAATTAAATAATAAATTTTTATGTTTTTTTTATTGTAATCAATAAAAAACCGCAAAAAAACAAACTCTATCTATAGCTTATATATAACTATAAATAAGTTTCCTTTGTTGATCGTGTAATTATAATTAATGTTGTCGTCGGTCAGGTTTGAAAATAATTACAAAATTATTAATTATTCATTTTTCAATTTTATTTGTAAATAATTTGAACAGGGTGTCTCGAAAATAAGTTTTCTAATTTTAAAAGATGTTTTAAATCTGTTATGTCATTTTATTCTTTTGGTTCCTATTTTATAAGCAAGAGCTTGAACTTGATATTTACTTCAATTTGAACCAATGATCCTGAAAATCTGATCAATGGCGTAGTGGTGAAGTCGCCGCCTTTCATACGGAATGTCTCGAGTTCAAGCCCCGTTCAGATCATATTTAATAAAAAAATATCGTAAAATTGTATAATAATATCGTAATAGTTAATACCGTAATATAAGATAAGATTTAAACATAACTCTTGATAGGCTTAGAACCAGAAAAATAACTCTAGTGTAAGATAAATAGATGGTGCACAAAATTAACATTTGTGTATTCATAATCTTATACAATAGCAACAGCCGAGTACGGAGTATCCAACGGCTTAGGGAATTTAAACGATTAAAGAAACTAAAGCCTAGTCTAAATAGAATTTATGAATGTCCCATACTCCTCGAAAGAGTGGAAAAGGAATCAAAAAAAAAAATCGGCAACGGATGAAAATATATTCTCCTTAATGACGCTATTTTTTATTTGTTTTTATCTTAAAAATTGTCTTCTGAAATTATATGACTTCTAACTTTCAGGATATCCTTCCTATGTACAAACTAATCCGAACCTCAAAACACAAAAAAATTTTAAAAATTTCCGACATTAGCTATATACAAATAAATTTTGATAAAAGATGTGTTTTTTAAGAATCTGTATTATATTAAGTACAAATATTTACTCTAGTCTGGAATCTTTGCCCTATTTTAGTTTTCAGATTTAAAAATTTACTTCATTTATAGTATCTAGTTACTATATATTCTAACATGGGAATTGGTCTATTGTGAATGGTTTATATTAGAATTATTAACTTAAATTGCTTGTTTTTTTTATTAAATTAAAAAAAAATAAAAATAATAAAATAAATATTTATTAAGTGTTATTTTAATTAGCTTTATCTTAACGCGATTATTTAAGCGACGAATACCGGATCTGAATAAAAATTATATTTAACTTAGTAATCATTTTAATTTGCATTGCAGTGATTCCTATAATAAGTTATATTTCTTTTAGTTTGAAAATTTTAATAATTATTATTAATTAAAAATTCAAAGTTTAAAATTTGATATATATGTATTCTTGAATTTGCACACTGATTTAATTATTGAATTATAATTTATAAGTACTATTGTTTTTTATTCATAATTTCCCCCCACTCTATAGGTTCTTAATAAAGTTAATAGATTATACATACATTTAATTCAAGTACATATTTTATAAGTTTTAAACAATGATTATATTAAAAATTTAAACGTATATATCCTTCTCTTCTAAACACCCTCCCAATTCTTCTTGAATAAATTAAATTGACTGCTAATACTAAGAAACCGGTACTGCACATGCAGGCCCGAAGATTTAACGCAAAATTTTCGCATGGAAGGCGTTATTTCTCAATTAAATTAAGGACAAAGATGTTTTAGCTGCTATTACGTTAGACTTTAAAGCACCCCGCCTTTTTATTAATGTCGAATCATTGTAGAATGAATAAGTGCTTATTTCATTTATTTTTTACATAAATTTAATTAAATACTTTCATTTTAATGAACCTATCACAATTTAAATAAACATTTTAACAGAAGATAGGCTTAAACAAAGTGTAAATAAATATTATTTAAGTTTTATATTTTTCACTTATAAATAAATTTCTTATCGCAAAAAAATAAAAAAAATATTTAATTTATATACATAACTTATATGCATAAGTGTGCTGTATTATTTATATACGTTTTTTATATAGTAATATGTACATATTAATGGTTGATACAAGTACATAAGATTATTCTCATGTATGATAAAAATTTTTATTAATTTTATAGAATGAAAAAATAAAGTTAATTAATCTTTGCATCATTTTTAATTTTATAATTCTTATTTTCTATATAGGAACAATCACTCACTTCCAATTGTCATATACCTATGCACTTGGTAAAAAACAACAATAGTTAGTAAAGTGTAAAGTTGGTTTGATTGTGTCAACTCTGAGATACCAGCACGATATGAACTCATGATAGTATTTAAAATGCAGTGAATAATCACTCTACCTTAAATATTATTTTTTTAAACTTTAAAGTTTTTGCTTTGTCATGATTTCCATTACATATTTGATTCGCTAATTAAATTCTAAGTTATTGTTACCATAGGATATTGAACTGAAGAAGTTTGTAGTTGGAGAGATAGGTATCTGAATTTTGGTCGGACTTTTATCAAAAGTTAACTGAAACTTACAAATAGCTTCAAAAATATTATATATAAATTTCATGACCCTATAGTCTAAATGCAATAGATTTTGAGTTATCGTGGAACAGACACACATAACTAAAAGCTACTCAGAATTCAATCCTAATCATATACACATCTATATCTATAATGTTTAATTCAATGTGTTAAAGGTTATTTTAAAATACTTGATGTGAACTATTTTTCCACACAATCTCAAATTTCATTTCGGTCATATGAAGGCTTCTGAACCAAACTGAGCTAATCCGAGGAAAATTAGAAAAATAAGCCACAAGGCTTTTGATACTTTGGAACTAATAAAAAATAAGAAAAGTGGCTTAGGCCAAAAAAACTACCATATATGCAACCGGAAATTAACTTTTATAAGTTTCCAGTCTCATTTTATATCTAATTCTAATGTGATTTATGCAATACAAATTTTGGAGGGCTAGGTCACTTTGGTTCTAAGTCCCTCATATATAGTGAAGTGTAGAATCAATAGGTTAATCAATAAGTTTTAAAAGGTTAATTAAAATATAATTTATAAAATCTTGTAAATATGTACCTACATACATATATATGTATGTAATTATGTATGCAGTTAGAATTTCTATTAAAATTTTTTGCAGCCACAATAAGAAAATTATAAAAATTTATTTATTTTCAGGCACCAGACAATGAAATTGAGACCGCTTTAGATTTAGCATTAAAAGCTGGTTATCGTCATATTGATGCTGCACCAGTTTACCTTAATGAAAAAGCTATTGGTCGTGTACTTAAGAAATGGATCGACTCAAATCAATTGAAACGCGAAGATTTATTTATTACAACAAAATTACCACCACCAGGTAAAATTAGAATTTTCATTTTTTAATATGTATTATGCATCTAGATTCTATATCATCATATAAATAATATTAATATTTTTTAATTCTTTTACAAAAGCAAACCGTCCAAGTTGTGTTGAAAAAACTTTAAAAAGTTCTCTAAAAGATCTTCAATTATCATATGTTGATATGTATTTAATTCATACACCATTTGCTGTACCAGAAACTGGTGGAGATTTTGAACGTGATGAAAATGGTGATATCAAAGTTGATGATACAACTGATCATGTTGAAATTTGGAAAAAAATGGAAGAAATGGTGGAAATGGGTCTAACAAAAAGTATTGGTGTATCAAATTTTAATAAAAAACAAATTCAAAGACTTTTAGATAATTCCAAAATCAAACCGGCAAATTTGCAGGTAACATAATTGTGCTCATATTACATAAGGGTGCAAGATAAGAATAATCTCAAATATCAACTTTATTTTTAGATTGAACTTCATCTATACTTTCAACAAAAGGAACTTGTTGATTTCTGTAAAGCAAACAATATAATTGTTGTTGCCTACTCTCCATTAGGTTCAAGAGGAATAGTGGATTTGAAAAAATCGGCAGGAATTGCGTATGTTAATATTAAAAGAGATGGAATTTAATTTATTTACATCACTTTTACCTTATATTTTTTTAGAGCTGAAAAATTAGGTTTATTAGAAGAACCAAACGTCCTCGAAATTGCTGAAAAATATAACAAAACTCCAGCTCAAATTTTGTTGCACTGGATTGTTCAACGTGGTGTTTGTCCCATTCCTAAAAGTACCAATGCAGATAGATTAAAACAAAATCTGAATGTTTTGGATTTCGAACTTAACGATGAAGAAATGTTAACTTTGTCCAAACTCGATAAAGGAACAAGAGTATGCGATTTTTGTTTCTTTAAAGGGTATGCAATATCTTTTAATTAAAAATTAAATAAATTACAATGACTTATTATTTTTTAGAGTTGAAAAACATCCTGAATTCCCATGGTAAATTGTATTAATGTATCAATTTTGAGAATTGTATTTGAAAAAACTTTCACATTTTTAAATTTTAATAAAATACCTATTTACAATAAATAAAGTTTTTTTTTTAAATGCATCGAATAAATTATATGTGAAACCACTTACAAATTTCAACTTTTGTTTGAAAGCACAGAAACATAGATGAAGAAGGAAATGAAAGAAAAAATTTTGGTTTTTGCAAATTTATATTTTTGAAATATAACCAGTTGAATCCGAAATTCAGAGAATGAATTTTACGAATATTGTAGTTGCATAGCTGAAGTCATTTGGGTTAAGTATCTTAAAGCGACAAATACTTCTTAAAACATGATGGAATAAAGCAATTAATGTCTCCCAATTACCCAAAGCTATAGAAGAAGCTCTACATATTCTCGTCTCTACAATAGAGAATTGTCAAATGGCTTACAATCTTATGCTAAGATTTTAAATGAATGCTCGCTAAAATCCTTCTCGTGATTCGTATAAAGAACTTACGTAAAACTGATAATACTTTCATATTTAGGTGTAAACAGAACATTAATATCTTTCTTCTAATCTTCCTTCATAGTCCCTAAGTAATATACAATATTATCCTTTTTTTCCAATCTCGTAAAAAATAATAAAACTTCATTATAAATTATAGAATAGATAAAAAGTTCATTTTTATTTAAAGATAATGAAAAATATAAAAAAAAAATGTGTATTTTAAATAAAGTAACAACTTATATACAATATACATTATATAAAATAAAGTTAAAGTAACAAGTTAGCAAAAAATAAAATAAATATTTAGTATATATTTCCTAAAAACTGAATTTAAGTTCATATAAAAAAATAAATATAATATATATTTAAGCTGTATATATATAATTCTTGCATTGTTTATATAATGAAAATTATCATTACCTATCCTAAAATTATGAAAACTTTTAAACTTAACTTTTCGAGTAGTAGTTGTAGATTATAATATTTTGGAAGTATCATTATTCGTTATTAGTTTCAAGATGACTAGATACTGCACTCCATGGTATGGGATTGTTAGGTAAAACTGTAGAAACAGTTTTTCTAACTAACATAACACGAACCGGAGGCTTTGATTGATTTTCTTCATTTTCTTTATTTTCATTAGTTATTAATTTTTCAAGATTGTTTTTTGCCTGACTAATTAAAATTAAAAAAAAAAACAATTATATAATAATCAAATTTTTTATTAAATAAAAATTAAAACACAAAAAATAAAAATTTTTTTCGTTCAAAATCAGTGTTAGTTAAAAAAATTTTATTTTGTTTAGTCTAAAACACTATTTCAAAATTTGATTAGAAAAGGTCTGATAAAAAAATCAATTATATTAGTTTTTAATATTTGAAAAATTTCTAAAATAAAGTTTTTATTATTATTTTTAATTAAATAAAAAAATGTAGTAATTTCTACTTTAAAAAAATCTTTAAATTATTAATTGTTAGTTCAAATATAATTAATACCTATTATAATTACATATTAAAATTTAATTTTTTTTTCAACAAAAATTCTTATCATGCCCGACATCAAATGGGATACCATTACTTAAAAATAAGTATGTTATTTTTATAGAGAAAAATATTTTAGAATATAATTAAAATATACAATATTCGTAAAGAAATTATATACAAATATGTTTTATAATTTTAAAAATATACAATAATTCTAAGCAAACGTTTGAAAGATAAAAATATTCTAAAGATAAAAACGAAACTAAATTGTGAGACATAATAACAACTTTAATAGACATTCATACCTAATCTACATGTTACTAACAATTTTTAATTTATTAATTTAATTTTTTAACTAACGCTCAACCTAAAACTTGTAACCCTACAACTGTCGTAATAATTAATAAGAAAAATAGCTTTGACAATAAAATTGAGAAGGTTTGCTAAATTTGATTTTTAATTTTCGAAAAATAATATTTTTAAAGTGTTTACTTAAATTAAAATTTATTATATTCAATGAAATCACATTTTAAACATAATATAATTTAAGACACATAATTCCCTGATTAGCATTATTTTTCACAGCACAAAAATTGCAACTTAAGCATTAATACATTTTAAAATAAAAAAAATTAGTTAACAGAATATAGCTGTATATTGAAATTTAAACTAAATTTAATCAATATGTTAATATATTAAAAATAAATATAAATTATTTTATTTTCCTATATATGTTCATATATATACATATATTTTTTAAATACTTTTACATATTCTTTGGTTATACGTGCAGATTACGTACGAAATATTTTATGATTCGAATTTAAAGGAATGATTATATCTTCAAATAATTTTAAAAATTAAATAATGGGAAATGAAGTGAATAAATAATTTTGTTTTTATACTTTAAGAATAAGGAGTATATTTAGATATAAGGAGTCTAGGGCGTATTAAACAGTAGCGAAAATTTTTGTAACCTACATATAAGAAATATTTGTAAATTTTTTCCTCTATGTGTTTACTCAATTATTATCATTCTATACTGTTGCAATTGTTTTTAAATAGATTGTTAATAATATGGTTCGGATACATTTAAGCTAAGATTCATCATATAATAAAATATATATATATATATATATTCTAATTTCCCTTAATTTGATTGCTTAATGATGAATTGTATCTTAATTGTTTTCTTTTTTAATTCGGACATTTTACACTTTGGAATATTTAAATTATAAAAAAAACCACACGCATGCAATTTTTTAACCATAATTCAAATTTCATATAATTTAAATATTTATAGTTATTTTTGGTTTGTTAATAATTCATGGATTCGAGGTAGTTGTTATTAATTCAAATTCAAATTATTCTTGGTCAAAAGATGAATGCCGCCTATTTCTGTAAAAAGAATAGTAAATAAGATGGCTTAATATAAAATAAGCTTTTAATAAAATTCAAACAGATTAAGTATAATATAACAAACATTTTATATGGAAATGAAAATTTAATTATTATTTTCCAAATTAAAATTAATGAAAATAATAAAAAAATAATAAATTGTCCTAAAAGATTTTTTTTTTTTTCGAAAATAAAACCAATAATTTTTAAAATAATTTTACCATAAAATAAAATAAATTTAAATTTTAATCCAATATTTAGTTATTCATTGAATTATTAAAACTATGCATGCAAATTTATTCAAACTTATATACGTTTTATAAATTAATACACACTCATACAACGATAATTTTAACATAAAAAGAGACGAAACTTACACTTTATTCTCTTCTTCGGACAATGATTTACTATTTTAATGATAGTGATTAAAAATATTAGTTAACAAATTAACAATTATTACTCTGTTTTACTTACTCTTCCTCAAGCCTTAAAGTAACTGATGCTACTTCAAAAATTCCAATAAACAAGCATAACATTAAAGGTCCAAATATAGCTCCTTGCCATCCCATCCAATACATTCCGCCAGCAATTGCCAAGCCAGTTAAATAAGGATGCCCTCCACTAAAATTGATATTTATAATTATACATACATTATATATTTTTTATGTATACCCTTTAATTTCAGAGTGAACTTCCTGTTCTAAATAAGGTGGAACAAAAAATAGGAGTAACATTAGTAAAACTCCGGAATAAAATCTATCCTGTGCCAACCACAATTCTAAAAATGCTGGAACGCCACACCAATAACTTCCTAAAAATGGTGCTGCCGATAAAATGGCAGCTATTGCGGACGGTAAAAACACTATTCTAGCACCCAATACTGTGTGTATTAACCAAGTAAAGCCACCTTGAAATACTGAACATTTTAATAAGGCAATCAACACTCCTGAAATAGAATTTTCTAAAGCATCTGCTATTTTCGACCCTGATGATACTCCTAAATAAGTTCCTACTTGTAAAGGCGCATATTTTTTTCCACTTGAACTTAATAAATAAAAAATTGCAGTAAAGAATACAATCTATAAAAAAATATTGGGGTATATAAAATAAATGTATTCAAATATTTTTAATTAAATTTACCATATCCAGAAGAAATTCAATAAATGCCTGTCCACCGGAAAGAACTATTGAAAATATACCACCAGTAACACCCATAATCATTGAAATATTTGTTCGAACAATATGCCAAATAGATTCAGCTACTTCCAATATTGTATTTGTATTGCTTTTTGCCCAGCCCAGTATTCCTTGTTTGGCAACTGAAACTAGCTCTTTAAAATAACCTTAGATAAAGTAAATAGAAATGCCCCTTGTTAGGTATTACAAATCGTGCGGTTAAGAAGGACATTTTTTTAACAAATGAGTTATGAGAAATTAATATGAACATTAAAAACAAATTAAACATATTAAATTTGAACCAATAACGAAAACATAACAAAAAGGCATATAATTAGTATTTCCAAAAAATTGAATAAGCATTTTTCAAAACTTTTTTAATATTTTTTTTTCTTAGAGACAAACAGTCGTATGTATGTATGTTTGTATAGAAATTTAAGGAAAAATTTTCCATTTCATAAAAACTGTCGAATCTGTAGAATATTAAATGGTTTTAAAATATTCTAAATTGAATTGAGAAATGCTATTAATATACATAAATACTTTTAAGTTATCATTTTAAATAACAAAAAAAAACAAACAAAACAATTTGGCAAAACAATTTACGAAAAAAATTAAATAAACAAAAATTAAATGAAAGTAATGTAATGTTAAAAGCAAAATAAAAAAAAAATTAAAATAAATTACCAGGATTATCTACTATCTCTCCTAAAGTACTTTTTAATGCATCCGTAGGTACTCTTGGCCCAATCGAATCGGTTTTATTATAATCGAACCAATATTGAATTAACCTATCCCATACATTTAAAATTTGTTGTTTTAACTTTTCACCATGGACTGGATCTGCATCCTTTAACAAATCGCTGACATACTGTTCAATTCTACGCCTTCCATATGTGTGAGCATTATCTAAAGCGTCATCTATGGAATCTTGTATATTCGCTGGTAAAACATCAATTAAATCTGGGCGATTTGTAATTGTTTTATTAATTAAATCTTTTCCTAAATATGCAACTTCAATTGTTTCAGAATATATATTTATACAAAAGAAAACTCCAACAAATAATAATATTAAAATCATTAAAACAATCATTATTACTGACGTTACTAGATCAACAGATGATCTTAAATAACTTCTAATTAATGTTTGTATTTTATAGTTCATTTCCAGCAAACCAGGAAGACAAAGAGGTAATACTGCACTATGGTGTTCAAGACTCCAATCCTAAAATATATTTAAAACATTTGTTTGTTCAAATAGGAAAATTTTTATTTTAAAATTAAATAAAAAAATATTAGAAACTTTACTTTAACTGTTGTCCAAAAAAGAATAATTTTTTTTCCACAAAATTCCCACAAACCCGAAGCAGCTCCAATATGATAAAATAAATGAACTGCTATTGGAATAACTCCTAGCAGATTTAGCCAAATATTCCGATACATAAAAGTAAATAAACATGCATAAAAAAGATACTTAAAATAATAATCACTCATTTGTTCTGTATTATCTTCTGCACTTGTCGTTAGCAAACTTTCACTTAAAGAATTTTCTTCAGTAGTAGGTTCACTTGAATTTGAATAAACTTTTTCCACAGAATATTTAAATGTATTTTTATCTAATAGTGTCATAAATCGATCCTTAACACTATCAGGAATTTTTATTTCTTCTTTTTCAATTACTTGAAATTCTGATTTTTGTACATAATACAAAATCGCTACAAAACAATATAACATCAAAAATAAAAATACAGGAACTTGTAATGCACCCAAGAAACTGCATATATAACCAACTAAAATAATCCAAAGAATTTGACCAATGATACTGAAGTATAATGCATTTTTGGTTGTCCATAAAAATACTACAGAGCTTAAATACAACGAAACTAATAAAGTTAACTACAAAAAAAATATATATATTTATATAGTATATAGAACAAATCAAAGCTATTGTAAGTTACACATACTTGGAAAATAGTCAAGAAGTTTATTAACGTTGAAAATGCTGAATGTGCCATAACAATTAATCTCCAAAGCCCACAAAATAAACCCATAGGAGCATATAAAATAAAAATTTTCATAAAAATTACAAATGTTAAGCCTGCTGTTAGAATTTGCCAATGTTTTCTTAGCCAATTTACTAATAACCGTCCTGAGTATTCCATTGTTTGAACAGGGGCAAATGATATTGCTACAAAAATATTTGTATCACTTTCTTCTAATCCTTCAAACCACTCATGTAACACAGACGCCAGTTTTCTTTTAAAGGGAAATAGAAATGCACCTAAAAAAAATTTTACTCATTAAATTTTTCTTTATATTTTACAAAACAAAATTATTCACCTATTAAGAACGCCCATATTAAAGGTTTGACAAAAGGACCAAGGATTAAACATACGACAATAAAAGCACATACACCAAGTGCAATTAAAAAATTATATAGAGCAGCTTTAAACGATTCATTATTATCAGTTTTCATACGTAAAATTTTGTTCAAGATGCTATCAAAAGATCTATCTCGTCGTATAGAGCCTGTATTTGATCGGTTATTCATTTTAAAATCAATAAAGAGTATAGTAAATATGAGCGTAAGTTATAATATTAATTCATCATAATTTTTATTTGAAATGGCAAATCTAAAAATAAAAATCTATATTATTTTTATATCAAAAAATTTGAATTGTTTATTAATAGAACTATGATGACACATAAATACTACATAAATACATACATACTTACTTTTATAAAATTTTTCAAGATCATTCATTACAAAAAAGGGTTTTTTCGGACGTTAAAAAATTTTATTGAAATATTCAATTAAAACTTATTCATCAATACTCATTTTAATTTTTAAAACTTTTTAAGCCTAAAGCTTTAATAAATGTTTTGCTTCAAATAATGTTGTTTTTATTTTTTTCCGAGATAATAAAACAGCGGATTAAAAAATATATCAAATTTGTAATATATTTGTAATGGAAATGGGAATGGGAATTTATGACAAGTTTACATCGGAATTTGGAAAACAACAAACTGAATACTGATTAATAATCAAACTTTTCTTTTATAATCGATGCATATCGAATTAACGAATTTACATAATGACATCTAATTTCCCAATAAGCATTTTATATCCAGGTTAACAAACAAGCGCTCATGCAAAGAAATATGATTCGCAGCGAAATTTATTACAAGCTTTTGGAATAAAATTGCAATTATAAAAATTTAAGCGTATATTCCTTATATCAAGTTTGTAAAGCTTTTTTTGACACATTTACATAATCTTATTTATCAATATTTATATTTTTACAATATTTAACTATATATTATATAATATTACTAGTAGGTATATGTAATTTTAAATAAACTTTTACATTTAAATTAATTTAAAATTTATTTTACAAAATTTCATATATAAATTTAAAAATATTTAAATAAATGTTAGCAAATTTTTTCTGATATATTAAAAATAACCAAGTTAATTATAATTGCAAAATATATTCAGATTTCAGACTTCAGTAAAATAGATAAGTGTGTCAACTACTTAGTTTAACAAAAGTTTAAGAATAAATTTAAAATATAAGTGATTTGGTTAACATAAACATTGCGATAGCCTTTTCAAGAATCAAAATGGAAAACTGTTGCAATTAGCACTATCACCTTATAGCAACTTCAGCTGTTTGAAGGAGGCTGAAGCTACATGAAAAAATTAAAGGTGTTTTTTACGCTGAATATATTACTATGCGAATAAATATATAATCTTTGAGTATAATTCAGTGTTGCCACTTCAAAATTTTCAATCCGGTCAAATTTGACAGTTTGACTGGAAAACTTTTTAAAAAATTCAGTCAAAAAATCCAGTCAAAAGTTTTTAGAGTAAAATACTGTCAAAAATCGGTCAAAATAAAAATTTTAAGAAAGACTTAAAATTAAGTATGTACATATAATGAAACATGTACATAATTTCTTTGTTTAGATTGATTTATGGAGGGTTCCTTTTTATAAATTCGCAATACCATAAAGTAACTATCACCATAGAGTATTCACGTAGAACAAAAAAGTTAAACAAGTTTTTTTATTTCCTAAAATCAACAGCAGTTTGTGTATATTTTGATTATAAAATAAAAAAATATTGATAGAATATTGCTTTATATTTTTTTACTTGTATTATTCCAAATCTTTCAAATCGTTAGAAAATAATTCCATAAATTGTCTTCTAATGTACCTATGTATTTTAAATTTTCGTTAGTTTAAAATAGGTATGTAAAATTTTTTTATAATTTTTAGGTTTTTAACTATCTACAAAAAAAATATAATTAAAAACTTTTGTTAATCTTCTTGAAAATTTGTTTTATTATTTAATTATTTAATTTAGAATTCAAAAAGAGAAAAAGCCGGGTAAAATATATTATGGAAAAGTATATTAATCAGCTTTCAAAATTCATATTTCATTCGGCATAAAAAACCCTTTAAGTGTGTAAATACACATTATAAAATATACATAATATGTATGTATTTTGCGATGTCTTTTGTTCTGCCGGAATGTGCACTATTATAGAATAGCCTTCTAATGGCTATTTCATCGAATACCAATACAAATTAGGATTTACTCCATTTCAAAAATTTATAACCCTTTTGGTGAATTAAAATGTTCAGCGTCAACGAATATTTTTAAAAATATTTTAAATTTTTCCGAAACGAAATTATGTCAAAAGCGGTCAAATAAAAAAATAAATCAGTCAAAAATCCAGTCAAAATATTTCGAATTTTTTTCCTGTCAAAGAATATTTTTTCCAGTCAAATTTGACCGGAATACTGTCAAAATGGCAACACTGAGTATAATACCCATATTACCCACATTAACCCACATTTGAAATTCTCCAATACGTTTATAGCAATTTAACGGCTGATAGACGTAGAGTATATGTAGATATGATATAAATTTGAATATAATCGATTCTAAAAATAATCGACTTTAATATTCAAAATAATCAAAACAATTTACACAAACACATGTTATTTGAAATGACTTATTAATTTGACACTTAATATTAATTTGCAAAGAATAGAGGAAAAAGTAAAATACACGTGCTACAAAAAGAGGGTTTTTTTTTTAAAAATTGTAAAAATTATTTCGCAAAATAATATATATTAAGGTAAAATGTCGGTTAGTAAGAAAAAGCATTTAAATCAAGAGGATGAAGAACATTTTGACGAAGAGTCCTCTAGTTCGGAAGATGAAGGACCACATCCTGATGCTTACAAAGGAAATGAAGTAAGTTTTAATTGAATTGAAGAAATTTAAACAAACCATAACATTTGTTTATTTTTTGTATTAAGGAAATTCAGGTTGACTTTGAGGGTAGAAATCCCCTTGATATTGATTTCCATGGAATAAGGCAATTACTACAACAATTATTCCTTAAAGCTCATATAAATTTGTCACAATTATCTGAGATGATAATAGGTAATGTATTTATTGTAAATGCGTTTTTTTCCTTTAACTGAAAAATGGAATTTTAATGATTAATTACAATAATCCTAATTTTATTTCAGAGCAAAATTATATTGGCAGCGTTGTTATACAAAGTGAATTAGACGAAGAAATGGATGATGATGACGATGAAGATTTATGTGATACAAATATGATTTTTGGCATAACATCTGTTGTAAACATGATGGCTAAGAAAACCTCGAAATGTATTGAAGAATTACAAGAGTATATTTTGGATAAAGCAGAAAAAAATGCTTCAGCAGAAATGTTTCAACAAATTAAAAATATTTTAAATAATGATGATGAACATGTTGGATTTTTAATTAATGAAAGGTTTATCAATATTCCAGCACAAATTTCTGTACCATTATTAGAAAATTTATATAGAGAAATAAAGCGAGCAAAAGATAAAGGAATGCCTTACAATTTTAAATATTATATTATGATTGTAAAATTTTATCGCAAGAAAGCGAAACATAATAAACCAGCTGAAGATTTTTATTCAAATCAAGAAGAGGAAGTAATATGTAAGGAAGCTCTACATGAATTTGAATATTCTGTTGAACATGAAGCAGATTCTGGAATGTCTGGAGATTGGTTAGAAGGAGATAGTACCATGTTACCATATAGAAAACTAGTTTTATTTGAATCAAGTAGATTATCAGATTTAATTTTAACTATAAAAGAATATATAAACGAATAGTGTTAATATTTTTACTTTTTTATGGAATTTTAATGAAATAAATATATTTATATGTAAAAAATGAAAATACAATTTAAATAAAAAGTTTAGTTAGGAATTAACTTATTTTTTATCCTGCAGTGAATAGGGTATAAGACGTAAAAATCAGAAAAAGCCAAAGATGTAAATTAGTAGTGGGTATAAGATATACCATAAACAAAATAAAGTAATATTACTTATAAATTAAAAGAAAGTATATTGGGAATGGGATGCACAACGAACTGAAAGAATCAATTTAGTTTTTGCGAGGCCTACGTATGGTCACATGCTATCAAAAATATATCGAATTTCGTATTATTCTAAGAATAAATGATTCATTAAAGAAGAAATAGGGTAAAACCGGTTGTTTGGCCACTTAAAATTTTCTGATTCAATTTATTATACAAACTAAAGTACAAACCTATTAGATAATAGCAAATATATTTTTATAAAATAAAAATATAATAAATATATTTTAAAATAAAAAATAAAAATCTTATTTGAAAATTTTCTGATAATATATGTTTTTCCAAAAACTTCTTCCTAACGAAAAAGTTATTACTTTCTTTCGAACGTGTAATATCGAGTACCAAATACGAAATATCAAATTACTTTCTGTATGACGTCTGTGCTGTGGCTTTTTTACTATTAAGGTTGTTTGAAGTGTCAAATTACTAGCTGGAAAAAATGATATATAGAGATAGAGGCCAGAACTCCGAAGTAGCAGCTAGATAGTACACAAATACAAAACATTTTATTTTAAAAAAAACTATTATATTCTCTTCACCGTACTTCCATGCCATAATAGTTTTTTTCTAGCTAGAAAATAATTAAAATATTACTTTGACATTTAGTTCGAACAATTAAAAATACCCGCAAATAGAAAAAATGTTCAACATTTATGTCAAGCTAATTTTTGTTAAAATTCGAGGTTTTTAAATTCAAAGTTCTATTAAATTAAAAAATTATTTAAATTTTAATGAATTGTAAGTTATTTGCAATAAAAATTCATTCATTATTCAAAACAAAGCATGTAAAGCAGTTAATTCATAAAAATGTAGTATTTTGCGCATTTTTTTTTTTTAATTTACAAAATTTTTGCATGTGTAATAAAATATTCAGGATATTCAGCAAAACATATTTTTGTGGATATTTTTAACCAGATTACGGATAATTATGGTAATTGGTGGGTACTTTTTTTGCTTTTGTCTCTTTTACACGCATATTTGTTCAACATTTTCGTGGATTTTGATTGGTCCGGTCTTATTAGCATATATTTTGAAAGAATTTGAAGTATGTATCAGAATTCATTCGGAAATCCATAATCTTAATACAATACTAAAATACCAACTACAAAATTCATATGGGAATTTGCTAGCTGAGATACTTGGTACCTGTAATATAAAAATATTAAATATATTTTTATAGCTTTAGTTTCTAACATCTTATATTAATATATTTGCACTTAAATATGATAAATATTTTTAATTTGCACGTTGAAAATAGACTTTTTTTTTATTATATGAAAAACGTATTTAGTTGGTAGAAAAAATAAAACCACTTATAATAGAAATTGTATAATAATTTTGATAAAAGTATATGTAATATCCAAAAATATTTAAAATGAATATAGTCATTATAGAATATTGACTATAAACTTATCTATGTCCATAAATTAATTAAAAAAAATTATTCGTATTCTAAAAACGTCATGTCAAGACTGTTGCTAACTTTATGTATCCACCAGTCGGCAGTCAGTCACTCACACACAATACAACAATTCAGATTTCAGTTCATCACAATTCACATAATAGAAAAGAAGAAAAGCAAAGCAAGTCAACTGAAAACATTCAACAGTCTCTTGCTCCTCATTCAGTTCAAAGTTGCTTATCATTTTGTTCATTCTTCTTGGTTATTGTTAATACGAGATATAATAAGTATATGTATATATATTTTTTTTTGAAAAATTAAACTTATCTTTGATTTATTAGTCATAATTAGTTCTTTGTTTTTGACTAATAATCTATTGCATTCAGAATTTACTATAAATATAACTAAAAGCAAATTAAACTTTTCATTTTAAAACTGTATATTTATAACAAGTGTCACGTAAAGATAATTCATTTTTTTTTGTATTAACAATTAACAAATACCACTTTTATACATTTGAAGGAATCAATGATATTGTAAAAACTGGTTTATAAAACAAGTCATTTTAATTGAAATAAAATCATCCTTTATAAAAGATGGAAGGAAAAAGGTAAGAAGAAAAACTCAACTAATTTTAAATAATATAAAAATTATTAAAATTTTAATTTTGAAATGTTTAACCTTTTACTTTTTAGAATTTGTACTGCTTTAACTAAGTACATAATCATGTTATTTTCACATTTAATTTTAAAAATACAATTTCAAAATTAAAATTATACCTATGAACCTACCTATATTTCATTCTTTTAAATTTTGAGATATCTGGAATAAGGGTTCAATTTAGTTACGGTACCAATATTATTTAAATTTTAATCTATATATTTTTAATTATAACATATGTACATATTACAATAACATATATGTAATTGAAAAAATATGTTACGCTTAAGACTCATTTATTAAACTCAGGTAAAAATCTATCTAGAAATAATGATAAGATAACATTAAAATAAACCAGGAGATTATATATAAAGTGTTTAATCTTTTTTATTTTATTTTATGCATTAAATTTTAGTGTTGTTTCTAGGTCTAATTAATTTCATTTGTTGATTTAATAATTAACTATGTTCATACATATGTAATAATAAAAATTAATAAAATTCCAATTTATAAATTTATGTAAATTTTAGAATCATAATAGAAACTAATTTTATACTAGGGATTTAATATTAGACATTAAGTAAAATATCTTTATCAGAAAAAATATTAAGATAAGCTAGTCTTTTTGTACATGTCCTAATAAACTTCAACTTAAATAGATATTAAGTACGTTTTATTATTTAATACTGTTAGATTAGGACTAAATTAGTGTTATTACATGTTATAGAATAAAGTATCTACAAAAATTCTTTAAAAATGTTAAAGGAAAAAGTTAAATAGTACCTATATAATCAAAAATTTTTAACGCCCCTTTTGATCAAAATTAAAAAAGTTTAACATTGTAGTGTTAATCGATAATTCCATTAATATGTATTTTATCAATTTCAATTCGACTTGTTTTATTATAGATCACTAAATTACATATTGTTTTATTATTTCATTATATAAATTTTTGTGAGTTCAAAGAGCATTTATATCATATTGTATACCTATGTTCAGAAGTTTTAACATTGTACCAAAGACTCTTAAAATGCATTGTAAGTGTATATTAAGAGTCTTTGATTTTCCTGGTGCGATCTTGAATTGTCGCAAAATAAATTGCTGATGTCCTATGTATAATATAAATTGTATCAGAGAACAATTGCTAAATATCTTAATATTTTCGAATTCAACATGTAATGCCGTAAAATTTATTATATGTTGTTAAGATTTGGGTTACAGATTTTTACCAAAATTTCCGGCCATATTTGTGTTAATAATTTTTTTTGTTTTAATTTAATATGTACATACATACTTTCAAAAAAGAAATAATTATGGACTGGCGTTTTAGTTTTGATACATTCATTAGTTAATTTATTTAATCGTACGTGCTTTCTGGCGTTAGTACTAAAACGAAATAAGTAAATAAAATAATCATTCTCTAAAATAAAAATTCAAATTCAAATAAGCAATATTAATAGTTCATTCACTTAATGAATCATATGGCATATTATTTTTTTGGATATCCACCAATTTACGTCACCTATACAAAATTATAAATTATGATTTACAACGTAATTCATAAACCAAAGGTTTTTGAAAAAGCACGTTTTAAAACTACATAATGTCCCATATTAAGTTATGGGTAAAAAGTTAATAATTAGGATTTCTTTTTACTGAGAAAACCTATACTGATTCTTTAGCATATGTATGTCCTCTTCTAAAATGTTTAGGTGAGAATGAAATTGACTTGCACCAAAATTTGGTTCTATTTCTAGAATGTTATTTTATTATATAACAAGGTTTAAGAGCTGTAAAGTAATTTAATAAACAACATTATATTATTATAAATAAAAAATATAATGTTGAAGGTTCAAATTATGAATTTAATGTTGAAAACCCTATATATTTTACAGAGGTATATTAATTAAGCTTATAAAAATAACTATTGTCTGGAATTTTATACCTATGTACTTTGTAGAACTATCATTGAAACATTTTACACAACAACCGACAAACGGACCCATTCTTTAAAATTTTTTTTTTGAAAATGTTCTAAAAAACGAGACAGTTTGATTAAAATGTAATTTAAGTAAACCATAAAATTTAAGTCGTAAAAAAAATAAACAGAAGAAAAGAAAAATAATTTAAGTGTAAACAAAATAAAAATTAAAACGTAACAATTATGACAATAAAAAAATGTTGTTATAAAATTTGCGAATGCTGCAAAATAAAAATTCAATTAGACAAAATGATTACACAAAATACGTACATACATAATGTATATACCTAATAATGTATATATACAATTACATATAATATATAGTTAGAATATTGTATTTACAAGTAAAAACACAAAATATAAAGTTTTAATTTTCTATCGCCAAATAAACGAGTATTTCCTATTTCTTTCACAAAAAAAAAAGAGGAATTCCCTTAATTTTTTAACATGTATAACTAAATGCATAACTATGTACATATTATCCTCGTTTCATAAAATTATATACATACATAGGTATGTAATATGTACATATTTTAAGTTCAATTGAATGAATTTAAGTTTATTTGTATGTACGTCTTATAAAGAAAATTGCAATTAATTGCAATCACAATTCTCAAATTGCAAATAAAAAGAGACGATGAATAACTACTTATCAACGATTCAGTCAGCTAAATAATATGTTATACATTTTACATATTGTTTGTTATTAAGAAATTTTCTATGAATTGCGTAGTATTTTGTTGACAAATAAATTAAATTCGGTTTAAATGAAATAAAGAATTACGTTACATAGCCTCCCATCACTTACTTTATCCAGTTTTTGCTTAATCATATTAGCACGTAAAAAATAATCGCAATTAGCCGGTAATTTCTTATCGCATTTTGGCATTTCGATTTGTCTATTATCGAAATTTTGTTGTTCTGTACTGTACTGTATTAGAAATGATATGGTCAAATTACTGCCTTTAGCATTTTCACTGTCAAGACAATAGATATATTAGTTGCGAGCCAAGACCTTTCATTTGCTAATAATATGTCGAACAGTAAATTCCCTTAATTGCAGGGTACACAGGTTTATACATAAATTGTTATATTTAAGTAATCAAAGTTTAAATTTAGTACAGTAGTAACTAGATTATGCACAAATTAACATTTTTTATAATGTTGTTGTTGTATAGAAAGGGGGCAAACGTGGGTCTCCCTCACACCTGGACCTTGTGGCCCGTTGTGCACCCCTGTTCTTAGAGTTGCTCGTATTTACTACAGCGTCTCGTTAAGCCATTCTATGACCCTCATGAATCTTATCATTTTTCCCTGGTCTGACTTCCTTATAGTAATGAAGTCATTCCAGTGCCTTACTCCTAAGATTCTAAGTCTTAAGTCTTCCAGAATTTCGCATTGACATAGGAGAACCGTTTCGCAGTCTCTACGCGATTCCGTAGTTACCCTACCTATTGTTCTGCATGGGCTCTGAGCATTCAGTGGCCCGTTCTTATCCCTGTCATAAGTCTAAGATTCCGCTTTTTTAGTTTTAGGATCTTTTTCGTTTTTCTGCAATTTGCTTTTTCCCAGAAAATCTTTGTATGGGTTGATCCGGTGGAGTATAGCCATTGTTCCTTTGCTTGAGTTTTAGCCCAGGCTTTTGTGAACCATTTCACCTCTGAGTGTGAGAGTCCAATCGACTCTGTTTCCACACTCCGTTCTCTTATGGCATTCTTTACCATTGCGCCAGTTTTTTTGCATTGGTTTCTCCCATTTCCATTCAGAGCTTTCCAGCAATTTAGTGTTGAATTTGATTTATGTCTACGACCCTCCATTAACTTTTTTTTGCAACTGCACTCTTGGCGTTTTTCTAGCTGGTTACATAGTAATTGAGTTAGTAATTTGACATTTCGCACAATTAAAAATGGGAAACAAATGGAAAAAGTTTTCAAAATTCATGTCAAATAATAATTGCGATGTTTCTAACATGGTTAGGCATCTGAAACACTTTGATAAATAAAGAACAAAAATGGAGAAAATAGTAATAAAAACTAATTTCGTTTTATTCTTTTCATCTTTATATTTGAGTTTTTTTTCAAACTTAATGTAATTTTTTTATTTTACTGTTCTACATATATTGTCTAACAAATGAAATTTTTTGATAGTAAAATGTCACATGCGTCACAAAGATGGTAATTTGTCATTTTGTATTATGGTACACTCGCATTATAGGTATTATAGGGTTTTTCCCATAGAATTACTAGTTCTAGAATGGCAAAAGGATGTTCCCGACTCTTTTCTTCTAATGTGATTTCCTATCCTGAGGTATTCAGACAAAAAAATACATATGCAATTTCGTATGCGTATACAAATGGTACGGCTACTTCATCTGTCATTGCTTATATTTAAGTAAATGAGAATGTTTATTAGGCAGTTTCTTATTAGTTTTTTTGTTTATATTTTACATAGAAATACATTTGGATTGGGCCGTTTGTATATTGTAAGTTATTTCGAATAAAGATATTTACTATTTTATTTAATTTACTTTTATTTTAAATATTTACTTTTTAATATTAAATATATAATTGAACAAAACATTAAGAAAAAAATTTGAATAATATTTGAACAAATTGCAGTCAATTATTTTTAAAATAATGGAATCTCCAACAAGTATATTTTTAGTTTAATTTTAGTTAACTTACATATCTATTTTGATTTATCTTAAGGTTTATCGTAGGTTTATTTATTCATCGTGGAAATGAAAATAAGTAAATCAAAAACAAATCATAATTTTTTGAACAAAACAAAAAGTATTTATAGTCTTGTGAATATATAAACGTTTTTAGCCATTTTTAAATATGAACGAACCTTTTGCAAATATGAAATCTACATTTATGTTAACCGTAAGGAGGGTTTTGATTTCTGTTTCAAATAACTTAACGTTTCCGAATAAAGAATTAAAAGGTTTTTTCTTTACCCTTTTTTTATTCAGTAAAAATTTTACTTATTATTTAAAAATTTTAGCATTACAATATGATTTTCAAATTGATTCTATTCAAAAATAGACAATGTTTTGGTAAATTTACAGAACGGTCACTTAATAATAATGAAAAATGGAAAGCAAAAACCAAAAGGAAAATACCTTTAAAATAATTTAAAAAAAATTGGCTGAAATTTGTAAAACCTCAAGAAATAACAAAAATTCTTTAAGCAACACTTTTTTCCCCATCTTAATAATCCTTTATTTAATTTAATGTTTTTTTAAAAAACTTCAAAAAGCATAACAACACACAAATTTTTTGAATATAATTTTTCTAATTTGTTATCATTTACTTTTAATTTTGAAATCTTACTTGAATCGTATTTAAAAGTTTCTTTTATATGTCACTTTCAAAATGAAATAATCGCGGAGAAACTAGTAAATACATACAAACGGTACACGTACCAAATTTTGAAATTTGTCTGAAAATTTTTTCTCTATTGCCATTCTAGTACTAGTAATTCTATGGTTTTTCCTGACAATTAATAAAAATCTGTCAAAAGTCAGTTTTGACAGTTCTCAAATCAAAAAAAAAAAGGAAATTGCAAGGGGAAAAGCCTGTCAATGTTTTTTTTGTGGAAAAGTACAATTTTATTTACTCACATATGATACGATTTTTGTCAAACACAACAAAAACATATCATATAATTTATTTATCAATTTATTAAACTTCAAAATTTGAAACTGCTCTATTTTTCATCACAAAACAAAATTGTTGCATTATATGCGGCATTAGGACAAAAGCCCTACATTGTAGTCTGGCTTTCGGGTAAAAAGTTTTTAATACTTAATTTTTTGAAGAATATTTTCTTGTCTTTTCGATACACGCACGCTGTAAGCCTTATTGGTTTTCTAATTTAAAATTTTTTAAAATTGTTAACGAAAAAAACGCCTGACGCATGGTTTTTTGAAGTTCTGTTTTCAACAACTTTTTTTGATATGTAAACATCATAATTCACATATGTTTTATGACAACAAAAAATGTGACAGTAACATGTTGTCAAAATATTTTATTTACATTGCTGCAATTCTAATCATTTTTTATTTTTAATAGACTCTCTTTAATAGAATTTTAAATTAAAAAAAAGGTTTATGTTTAAAAAAAAAAGTTTTTTTTAATTGTTAATCTTTTGTTTTTTTTTTACATTATTTTGCTATCTTTTAATATGAATATTAATTTAAGAAAGTTTTTAAAACCACTTTCTGTTATTCCTAAATCTATACGGCATTATAGTGCATATACGTTTTTAAGGTAAAAGTTAAAATCAAAAGGTCATAATATAACTAATTTAAGAACTTAAAATATTACAAATAAATATTGACAACAATCAACAATTAATACAATTCATTTTATCTTTTTAGGTTATTACCTTGTAAAGTCAATGTTATAAAATCTATTGATTCTACAAACTGTGATGCTTTATTATGTATTGATAAACAAGTCCCAAATACATTATTGAAGGCATTCGAGTTTCAACGTTCTTATGATAAAGCATTTGATTCTGAAGTATCAGTTTTTAAAGATAACAATGTTCCTTTACCGGTGGTTTATTCACCAATAGGAAATTTATCAGATTATCACGATGTAAGGACATATCAAAAAGCTGTTGGAAAAGCTATTAATAGAGCCATAAAAGCAGGATTTAAAAATCCAGCTTTGGTATTGCCAAGTTCAAAAAATAATAAATTTCCTAATGTAACATTTTGTAGTGTGTTAGGCAGTTTACATGAACTTTATGTTGTAAGTATATTATCACAATTATCAATATTTGTACACTTCAAAAAATTAACGTCTATTTAAATTTTAGCCAATTCAATTAAGAGAAGATGTTCCATCATTACAAGAAAGAGTTAAATCATTTTCATTTATTGTTGATGATGAAGTAACTGAAAAAATAGTTCAAAAAGCTTTGTTAATCGAATCAGGAAAATTTGTAGCTCGTGATATTGGTACGACTAAAAAAAATATAATATAAAACTGGTCAAAATATAATTATAAATTTAATATAGGTGGTGGTGATCCAGAACGTATGACTCCAAAAAATGTTGAATTATATATTAAACCAATATTTGATGGTTTAAAAGTTAATGTTATCGATAACGTTGAAGTTTTGAAAAAAGAATATCCATTGTTTGCTGCAGTTAATCGTGCTGCAAACGTAGTTGAGAGACATCAAGGTCGTATCATATTTTTGGAATATGTACCCCCTAATCCAGCTGTTAAAACTTTAATGCTTGTCGGTAAAGGTGTAACTTATGATACTGGTGGTGCAGATATTAAAGCTGGTGGTATTATGGCTGGAATGTCAAGAGACAAATGCGGTGCTGCAGCTGTTGCTGGTTTTATGCAGGTAAATTCATTTAAATTGTTTATTTCATTTAGTATTGGTTAAAAATTTTAAATATTTTAGGTTGTTCAAGAATTTAAACCAAAAGACATACATGTTATAAGTGCTCTTTGTTTAGTTCGCAATTCTGTTGGTGAGGAAAGTTATGTGTCTGATGAAATTATAACATCACGTGCTGGCGTTCGTGTTCGTGTAGGAAATACCGATGCTGAAGGAAGAATGTGCATGGCTGATGCTCTCTGTCGTATGAAAGAGTTAGCTCAAAACCTTCCTAATCCACATTTGTTCACAATTGCTACATTAACTGGACATGCTTGTATAGCAGCTGGTAATGGTTACTCTATTGTTATTGATAATAGTGTTGCTCGGGCTGAAAATCATGACCGTAAACTAGCACAATTTGGTGAAGAAGTGGGTGAACCTTTTGAAATATCAACATTAAGACAAGATGATTTTGATTTTAATGTCGGCAAAGCTCTTGGTGAAGATTTACTTCAATGTAATAATTTGGCATCAAGTAGAACACCAAGAGGACATCAAGTTCCAGCAGCCTTTATGATTGTTGCCGCTGGTTTAGATAAACATGGTTTGAATTCTGATAAACCTATTAAGTATTCGCATTTAGATATTGCAGCAAGTTCAGGAGATGTCCCTAATACACCAACTGCTGTTCCAATAGTGGCTTTGGCTAAAACTCATTTGTGTTAACTATATTAAAAAAAAAAAAAAATAGTAAAGAAAAATTTGTATAAATATATTTTTTTCAAATGAATTTAATTGTGATTGAAGTGCATAGCGTTTTTTTTTTTACATTTAATATTAAATAAACTGTACTTATTATAATTTATTTGCTGGTACAAAAATATGATCACATTTTTTAATATACATATGTATAATATAATTGTTATTTGTTTTTATTTTGGAAGTCATATCATTTAGGATAACTTTAATCTCCCATTAATTTGGTTCTAATTCAAATATAATCTGTAAATTTTAGTCTTCTAAATTCAATAATATCTATATACATATATACACAAATTTATATAAATTACATATCCAAAATAAGGATTAATATTTTTTAAATACATTCGTATTCCTTCACACTTTCCAATTTATATTCAGTTTTTTATTCTATTTAACATTTCAAAAATATAATCAGAGTAAATATATATAAATTTAAATATGAAACTTAGAAAATTCAACTTTTAAATTTTGCATAACTAAATAAGTATAGAATATTTTAATATTTAGGTGACTTATTTGGGTTTTATTGATTTCATTTACATAAGTTTTATTACTTTTTATACTTTCAGGGGTAAAAACTTGCAAACTCTTGGGGTTAAAAATACTGATATTTAATTAAGTTATTTAAGCTTTTTAATTAATTGTTGATTATTAATAATTTTAATAATTTTTGTTTTAATTTTAAATGACATAAAACATTTATTGAATATATCTTTGAAGGGGATTTAAATATTTATGAATAATTTGATTCGAATTCTGTGAAGTAATTTTAGTCCTTTTTTGAACGAATTTTGATAATAAATAAATATTTAAATTAAAAATGAAGTGTTGTTTCTTTCTTTAACAGAAACTACACTTTCCAGTTAGCAGGTTTATTCTAACAGTAATTGTTACATGTTTGTTACATAGGATTTAATTAATTTGAACAGAAATCGTGTTTTGATGGGAACTACAAATCAAATAAATCTTACGAGTTGATCGTTTATGTAACATTACGAGTTGATCTTTAACACATTTATTTATGTATATGAGTGTAAATATGTAAGAGAAATTTTTTAATGAAAATCAAGAAAAACCGATAGATAAAATTTAAAATGAAAATAAATGGAAAATGAAAACTAGATTTATCTTTTTATACCATATCTATACTAATGAATGATTAATTCATATACTATTACTATATAGGTTTGCTAGTGCGTGTATACTGTATTGTATATATACATATGTACATACTTTTGTGAAAAAATAAATTATGTATTAAAACTTACGCAATTATAAACTTATTTTTTTTTTGTTTATATTGCAGAAAAATTTCCGTATAGCGTTACATTTCTTTAAACGGATCTTTAAAATCTTATTTAAAATCAATGAAGTTTTAGTGGTTTTTCTTTTCATCTTGATTAAAAATAACGTATTTTATTTATTACCTGAGATAAAAGATTTACATCTTGTAGTTTTCTAAGCAATAAAATCGTAAATAATCAATTTGTTTAAAAATTTGGTATAGGTATGCAAATAGGTATTAGATTATTTCATCGGTTCTGAGAAACAGTAAATTTGTTTAGAAAAAAAAGTAAACAGCTAATAGGAAGATGCATTTTCAGTTTATAAAATAAATAAAAATTATTTTAATACATATAACTGACATTGTCTAAATCTAAATTTATAACAAGCTCAACTTAAAATTGTTTGCAATTAAGTTTCAATCTAGAAACGACAGCCTTGTTTTATAAGTATTATAAATACATACACCCCTATTCTAAATTTCATCGTACGGCTAAGTCGGAGATAATCTACCAAAAAGTGATTCTCAATACCGACTTAAGGTTCAAAAATGCAAAAGTCTACGAAAGAAATATTCATTCGTACCATATTCGTATTTCATATTATTTCGTGATCAGTTCACTTTTGTATATATAAATAAAAAGTTTTAAATGAATTTACATTTTTATTATTAGTTAACTTTGTTTTATAAAAATATTTAAATTTAACTGTTTCAAAATATTTTTCAAAAATTATTACTACAAAATTGAAAACAATAACTATAATTTTTACTTAAAAAACTGAATTCAAACGTTAAAGTTGCCATTGTAAATTTAATTTTCTACGAGGGAATTTAGAATCACTAAAAGTTTTTTTTCGTAGCGTAGCCAATTTTTCGTAGAAAGTCTACGAGGAAGTTTAGAATAGGGGTGATTTATTACAATTAATATAATATAAGTATTTAGTCATACGGTTGATTTACCGTTATACGAAATTCAATTTTTTTTTTAAATTTTTACTTCCTGTATCCTCCAAACGGTCTAATCTGGAAACTTAAAATTTTGGTAAGAGTTACTTCTTTCGAAATAAGTATGTGGGCTGCAAAGAGTCAAAAACTGAAAAATCGCCATTTTAAAATTTCCGTAACTTGAATATAGATATTTGAGAATTAGCATAAAAGTTTCCTTAAAACAAATCTCGAACCGTTTCTTATTGAAGATCTGTTAAAATTTATGAGATTATTTTTTATTTTAGAAAGCCAAGATCAAATTTCAAATTAAGAAAATCTTGTAACACATAAAACAAACGATTTTAAAAAATAAATATTGGTTGTGCCCAAGCTTCTTGTGTTTAAAAAAAGATATTTTTAAATCCTAATAGACCTTATAAAAAAAGATGTTGTATGCCTGATACTCAAAGCTGTTGAAAAAACTATAGTTAAATTTCAAGTTCTATATAACTATAAAAACTCATTAATTTATCAGAACTTGTGAAAATTTCCAAATCCTAGTTCTTTTTTACAGTTTTTCAGCTATCGTGTGGACCGAAGTATGCACAGAAGACACACAATTACTTAGCGCGTTCATGTAACTTCTATACAACTTTTTTCAACAAATTTTTTTTATAGCATAGTTACCTAATAAAATCTAATTAAATACACAGTGTACTGTGTATCTGAAACTGTGACAAAAAATATTAACGTAATTAGTCTGTAGAAAGTTGAAATGAAATTTGAGATTTCTTTTACCGGAAAATATTGACAAATTGCGGACTCTAACAATAAAGATCCGCAATTCAAAAGCTATGGATTCAGAACGTTTATATTTGTAAAACCTAACTAAAAATGAGTAAAAAGTTATGAATTAAACTAATTAAAATGGAAAACGGAATATAATTGAACTCATTTTATCAATACGTTAAAATTTTACGAACATACATACATACATGGAGATTTTTGACAATATTTTATATCAAGATGTGTTATTTAAAATAACCATTAGAAAATATTTTATACACTTTTAAAGACGTATAGGAGACGTATTTATCAATTACTTTATATAATCATGAACTAAGTTTAATAAATCCTCTTCTTTAAAACCAATTTATAGAAGTTAGTTATCAATAGACAGTAGTTATAAGGTTTTAAGTAATCGTATATAAAAAAACAATAGAAAAGGTGAGAAAGTTTATATAGAGCAGTTATACTAAATGTTTGAAGTTACACAGTACATTCGACTCTCTCCAATTATTTCTGTTTTGTGCCATTTCTGCCATGATTTTTCAGAAATATCACATTCTCTTTTGAACTTCTCGTACAGATGAATTTTGACCTGCCAACATTATCTCTTTCCTTAAAGGTAACATTCTAGTGCTTGGCGTGCCACTGATATTGATCGGCTCCTTAGAATATGACCAATCTATTCCCACTTATTTTTCCTTATATATCGGCCCCTGCCTCGGTATTACCCAAAGTTCTTCGTTCATAATTAGCCTAGGTATTTACAAAGCCAAATTAAAACAAACCTTGAAGAATCTACTATTTGTTTTGCGTGCTTTGTGTGTTTACAATCCTGTCTACCACAGCCTTCCGAACGCATTCCTGACTTTTGCTATTCTGTGTTCTATATCTCTATTTGTGCCTCCATTTGTTGTTAGTATGCTTCCCAATTGCTTAAGTTCTGATACATCTTCAATTTGGTTATTGTGTATGAATATTGGTATTCGGTTTGTGCTGTTGATTCTCATGCCCTTGGTTTTAAGTATGTTCATTCGAAGACCTATTCCTGTAGCTTCTTCTGCCGTGTGTTTTTTTTAATAACTGTGATTTTCTTTCGCTGAGTGGCTTAGTAGAACGATGTCGTCAGTGTATTTTGGACTTGTAATGTAATATGTTTTATAATAATTACACTTTTTCAAATAATTACAGTAAAAATTAACTAAAGTAATTGAAACGCTTCTTAATTAAAATTAAAAAAAATAAATTTATTTTATTTCATAAATTGAACATGTTTTATTATTACTTGGGTGGCAAATTTTTTTTTTTAATAAAGATATAATAATAAATCATGTCTAATAAATTAGAGCTGTATATATTTTAAAACATGATTTTCTCCTATAAATTTTTTTTTTATTTGTTTAATGTGTACCCTGTATGTATAAAAAAATCTAAATCAAATTTAGTATCTTTATATAAAATCAAGTTTTCGGAATACAAAAAAAAAATTAATTCTGAATGGCGCTAAGTAATTTCGAGTAGTGCTTTTGTTTTGATTTTATTTATAAATTTCGATTGTGTTTGAATCCTAAAATCATAAATTGATGTTAAATTATGACTTTACCAATTCTTTTTATTTTGTTTTTATAAATCTAAAAACATCAACAGTCTTTCATAGACATATTGTACAAAAAATTTACTTGTAAAATATTCAATTATATACTGAATTTTTATGCTACTCTCTAGTAGGTATAAAATTTTATTAAATATATAAATTTCTTTTGTTCAAATTTGTTCAATTACAGTATTGAGCAAAATATAAGATTACAAGATAAATTTCTTTTTAAAATGTTACAAATTATTCAGAGTATAGAATTCTCACACCCGAAAGTAAAGCACAAAGAAAAGACCTCACGAAAGATCATTGGCTTCACCTTCACTCCATAGAATCTCTTCACAAAGGCGAAATTCAATCAAACTAAAAAAAAACTGAAAATGTGTGATTTTAGACTAGGATAATAGGGATAAGCACGGGCCATTTAGTGTTTAGGACCTACGCAGCCAAAATATGTAGGACAACAGTCAAAGGGTACAGAGGTTGTGTACGAGAGGACGGAACGATTCTCCATGTCCTGTGGTAATGCGAGGCGCTTGAGCACCTAAGAATTAGGGTCTAAGGAAAAAACATACTGATAAGCCTTCAGTATTGTGAAGGAGTCTGTTCAGGAAAAGATAACCCAAAGCTTTAAGCAATCGATAGGCTTGATGAGGCGCTGCAGGATGACGAAATGGATCCAAGAGCATTGGTGAGGCCCAGATGTAAGGGTGGATTACAAGCTATAAATTTTTGAAGGAATTAAATTAAAGGTAAAAGTTTAAGTGATTTTAATGAAAACTGAAATTTTTTGATATTTTTAGATAGTATTAATGGTAGTATGTAGTGGTGTTGTGGTTCCTAATTAGGAGTAATTATTTCTTTTATTTTATTTAAAATTCTAGGAATAAAGTAGATACATATAGAAAATAAACGAAATTAAAATAAATTGAACAGTTAAAATATTCGAAATTAACTTGGAAAAGTTTTAAAAGCACTAAGCTGATAACAATATTATAAGTAACAGCCTTACCAAACCGATCGAAAATTCAAATACCTAAAAGACAATTAATATCAAGATGTATATTTAATAAGGGTATTTGGCTATCGGTAATAGCACTCTACAAAATAGATAGAATTTGGGTAAAAATGGATTATATTGCATATTAAAAATATAGCTTGTACTCGTATTATACAATTATTAAAAGGTAGTTTTGCATTCGAAAATAAATTTTTAAAAATCTAAATTTTGTTTTCTTAAATTTTGTTTCAAAATTTAAAATAGTCAAAGTATTAACAAATTGTCTGAAGTAGCTCGGTATTGCAAAGTATTTAAAAATTACATTACATAATGCTAGAAGAGATAAAATACTTAAGCAAAAATGCTTTAAAAAAACTGTGCAATTGCACAGAGGTCCTACAAGTATTATATTAATTGTACATAAAATTTTTCTTGTCACTGTAACTAAATATTATCTTTTTACCTTTCAGCATTATTTTTATTTCTTACTTTTGTTAATTTTTAGATGCTAAAAAAAAACCCAAAATCAAAAAAAAAAAAAACAACAGCAATAAAATAAAATAATTAAAAAAAAAAATTGAAAGGAAAGTATTGAAGGTGTGAGAATAAAAACTTTCACCCATGTGATAGATGCGATAGCAGTTTTTCTTCTCATACTTTATCTTAAAGAGAAATTCACATATAATTTTTTTGTTTTTTTTCTTGTAATTTTTTGCTTTTGTTTATTGAATGGTAGTAAAAATGACTGCTGCAGCAGTTAAATAAAATTCATAACAAAAATTAAACAAAACAAGTGATGAAAAAAAACCAAGGGTTTTTAAAAAAGCACATTTTCTAAATTATATTGTATTACATACTGAGTTTAACTTTGGAAATATTTACTTGGAAATAGTTACTACTGACCTATAAAATTTACTGCTAACGTTAAGAAACCAGCTATCATTTGCCGTTTTCAGATTAAAAATATATGTAACAGATCTCTTGTTATAACAATTTAAATATAGGGCTTTTTCTAACTTTGGGGGGCTGTAGCTCCGTAACAGGTGGGGCTACAGAAAAAAATTCTTTTACGAAATTATTTTTTTTGCAAAAACTACCCATGGTTAAAATTTCTTTTCTCTATTTCAAACGGTGTAAAAGTTTTTGTAAACATACGGACGGACAGACGGACGGACGGACGGACAAAGTGAAGCTATATAGGCACATTTTTACAAAATTTTTTGAAAATGTGCTAAAAATTAAGTGATAATATTAATAAAAATAAAAAAAAAAAAACAAAATAGAGAATAAAATTAAAAGAAAATAAGAAAAAAAATAAAACGCCGGTAGTGAAAGAGGAAAAACAGCATGCAACAAAATAAAAAAAAACAGATTCGTTTGAATTCAAGTTTAACGACCGTCACTCATATCCATCACATAAATTATTTAATTTTATTTTGAAAAAGATTTGTTTTTTTTTTTTTGAAAATTCATATTATTTTGAAGTGTCTTTATATCCCTACACCTAAAATAGATATAGACTATAAAAGTATATTAATTTTGGTACGGTGTTTGTAACAATCAAAGGGAAGCAAGTTAAATATAGAAATGTAAAAATATTTTTGATCAGCGGCATCTCCTGAGCAGATTTATCGAAGTCTGTGAGCCGTAAGCTCAATAACTCAAGAAATAATGATGCCATCTTGATAATTAATGCATTAGGTGACAAAAGAAAGAAGGGGATTACAAATAAATTAAATCGACCTATGGTTCGGATTTTGGGAGCTTCCAATCTCGCCAAGGTCACCACATCCCAAAAGTAAAAGAAGCATATCTTTAAAATTTAATAAAGATAGCAACCTGAATTTTGTTACAAGGGTTGTCTGTTCAAGTTTTCATTATATCCCTAACGTTTGGGATGGATTGGAGGGGTAAGTCCTCCAGGGGTACCTGTTGCACACATCCCATCATCATCAAGCATATATTCGAAATTAATAATTATAGAGACTTTGGGATGGAAAGGTGTAGTGGTTCGTGTAACTGTCTCCCAAACACAACAAAGTATCAAATCATATCAAAAAAAACTTCTGAAATTTAAATTGATTTTTCAGGTGTAGGGTATTACTATATCAGTTGCATGGGTTTGGTGTTGTTTCATTACTTTTTAATTTTCTTCATTTAATGTTTTATATGATTAGGAAAATTAGAAAATTTTTAAACAAAAACAACTGATTATTATTTATTAAATTTATTGTCTTATTGAATATTGACATATAGATTCAATTGTGAATGGAGAAATTTTTGGCAGATTTGATTGTTATTTGCTTTTGTAAATAAGTTTTTAGCACATGTGCCGATATGTTTCACGCTGTTCGTCCATATGCTTACAAAAACTTTTAAACCATTTGGAATAGAGTGAAAACGGGGTAGGTATTGCAAAAAAACTAATTCCATGGAAGAACGCTTTTCTGTAGCTCCACCCGCTATGAAGCCCCAAAGTAGGAAAAAGCCTTATATTTAAATTGTTATAACACGAGTTCTATAAGGTATATTTTCAATCTGAACGGTAAAAGACAGCTGCTTTTATAAACTTTATAAAGATATATCACTTTAATATATAAGGTTGCCATGCGATTCTAAAATTAACCGTTATGTAAAACTAAATTTTTGCAAAATTTTTGGCGCCTCATATCTTTTAAATGGCTTAAGCTACAAACTTGAATTGGTAGATGTATAATCCTCAGAAATTAGTAGGAGACGCTTAAGAAAATTTTATTGTCACGCCCCCTGGTTAGAAGCTGTAATGGGTCCAAAATTTCAAATTGACAACACTGTTTATTTTTATGTCACTTACTGTGACAACAAATTTCACATTTTTTTTAAGTTAGGTAAATTAATTGTCTATTAGAGCCATTAATTTATGAAACTTTGTATGGTTTTCGCAATACATTTACTCGCAATACGGGTTAATTATGATGAAAACTTTAAACAAAATTTGGATAAAGATCTTTGTTAACGTAATAAGAATCAAGATTAAACTTGTACAGAAATAAAGGCCAAACCATCATTATTAGTACCTTTGATTTGGTGAGTGGGCTGAACGAAACATATCAATTGACCCAATTTCATTTGAAAAATTTGGTAAATGGTAACTGAATTGAATAGAAAACCTAATAAAGGTTTTTTTTGCACATTTACTGGAATTTTTTGACGGACCTCTCAAATAAAATGTCAGCACTAGTGTTGATGTCAGTCTGAAATTATCCTAATTTTTTTATATATGTAAACTTATTAATTTATTTCCAAAATATTTTTTAAAATATAATTAATTTGAACAACTTTTTTCAAAATAACGTGAAAACAACTTTGCCTTAAAAAATTGTTTGAGTTATTTTAAAACTGAAGTCAATAGCAATTACCCAAAAATTTTACTTCTTTTAGTTTTTTTCTGTTTTTTAAGAATTACAATTTTGCAAGAAGAGACATATTCTTTTCGGAGGTAAAAAAGTTTGGAAATTATTTAGATATGCTTAAGTTATTTCCTCCAAGATAAGCTGCAAGAGTATAGGAAACTCTGAAAACTTGAAAGTACCTAAGTGCATTATTTAAGGATGTAAAATAGGGATTGTTTATTGTCTATTTCACTCCACAAGGCATGTGGCTTCCATTTGCCTTCACCATCTCACACGGTTTCTTGCTGCTATTTTTGCATTCTCCAATGTGAAGTCACTTATTATGATGACCTGCAGGTAATACTTTAGCGCTCGCGGGTTTTGCTTCCTTCGGGGTTCCACTCTAAGGCCATTTTGCTGATATTGTTGTATTAATGTATTTTTTATAAAAATATATAATTATTAATTATTGATTAAGCCATTAATTTGAACTCAATGGGGAATGGTAGCGGAGTCGAGTCGAAAACCAGAAAAGTTTTTTTCACTTTCACTGGGATTGGAGCCCGGGGCCTTGAAAGGTCGGCACTCAACCACTGTGCCACCCAGCTGATTGATGTCAGATTGATAACGAGATAATAACACAGAACCTTTAGAATAACGAGGTAACCCTATAACCTTTAGGATAACGAGGTGATAACACAGCACAGCAATTAATTATATAGTGCAAGTATGTTGGCAAAGTTGGAAATTATTTGGATCAACTTTTGGGGTGGGCAAATTTTTAAGCTTTAATTAGAATGGTTTTTTGTATTTTAAAAATCATAATCGGTTCGAGCTGAGAAATCCTTAGATGAGAATTATAATTTTTCCTTACTTTTTGTTTTTTTTTTTTAAATCGGGATACTAATTCTACTACTATACAACTTATATGTATATGAATATGTATATGTATAACCTACCAAAATATCTTTTAATATTTTTATACCAATGAATATTTTAAGAAAGAATCTTGATTACTTTTAATTGTAGGTTCAATATCTAAACTAATTAATGTTTTAAAAAAAATCTATTTAATATACATATTATCTTTAAATATTATGTATATAAGTTTATATATGTATAAATATTTTTAATTAATGTTTATATATCTATGTTGTCATTATAGTAAAAAAAAAAAAAATTAAAAATCCTACATATGGCGATATTAAATGTGAAAAATAAGAAATAAAAAATAAAATGTTGAAAATATTTATACTAAGTTTTAGTTGGTTAAGTATAGACAAGATATTATTATATATAGCTATATATATATATAATATATATATGTATATATGGTGTTGTTGCATCGCGAAAATAAAAAAAAAAAATATAAATAAAACATAACCATACATATTAGATATACAAAAGAAACTATGAGGTGATGACTGATTTCAATGAATGCGGAAGTTTTTATGTTTTTCAGCATGCTCGTTTATGTAACATTACCTGGAATAGTTATATATGTACATATATATATATATTTTTTGTAATAAATATATATATATGTACAAAACAATATTTTCCATTTGTAATATAAACATTATATTAAATAAATATGCAGTATTGAAAACAATGAATTAAATTATTTATTGTTGTTTTTGTATTTAACAGACAGATGGTAGATTTATCTATTCATATTCATATATGTATATACATATATATATTACAAAGATTGTATTTTAGTATTTTATCTAAGAATATTTATATCAAAGTTCAAAATTCAGATTAGATTGTGTTACATATTTGGTATATAATAAAAAAATATAATTACTAATATACTCTAATTATACATTTTAAAATTTTTCACATTATATTTAAAATTAAATATATACCTACTGATAAATTAATACTTATATTTTATATATACCTCCCTAACCCTTACATACTGGGCAAAAGTTAGAGCATAGACAGAAGATACAAAAATACTATTCGTGTGACAAAGAAAAAACGATAAATTACTGGGAGAGTCGCAAAAGGAAACAACATAGACGACAACATTTCTAGCTGGTGCAAAATCTGGAAAAATTAAATGAAAGTTTGACATGTAGATTTTACAAATAAAAGAATAAAGTCATCTGTGGCAGACACACCAAATAATGTTGTCATACCACATAAAATAGTTCGAAATATTTGGGTATAACACTTGACGCAAAATTATTATTGATAGAATACGTTAAGCAAAAGAAGAAAGAACTAGAATGTTAATACACGCAACAGGCAAATATTAGAGCCAGTCTGGACATACGGTATTCAAGTATGGAGCTATATGCTAAGAAACTTTATATTCAAACAAAACAATCGTTCCAAAATAAAGTATAGCGTAATATTGTCGGCTCGCCTTGGTATGTGTATTAGTAATATTCATAGAGATCTTATAATCCTACACATAACAGATAGAAATAAAAAAAAGTGATTGCACCGCTGCCAAACACATTTTTCTCAATATCAAAAAACATCGAACCAAGATTTGTTGACAATCAAAATTTTGTTAGACATCTTAAAAGAACGAAACCGTCTGAACAGTGTTGTAGGTAAGAATCCTTTATCTCAAAAGTATCTTATGGAATTTTTTTTAGTTCAAAGATTGTTAGTATAAAACTAGTTACAAACTAGTTTTAATAATAAGAGTAGGTTTTAGTCTAGTCAAAGTTTGGACACTCTATCATATAACTCACTCCGATGTTTAAGGTATCCTGAGAAGTCTTTCGTAGATATTCTTCTATAAAAAAAAAAAAATGTGAAAGAATAATCGAATCATTATTTTCTAATGGTATGAAATTGCAAATCAATTTAGGATTTCTTATAATTAAATGTGCTTAATCATTGATAGAAATTAAATATACATACCTGAAAAATACCGTACTGTTAAATTGGAAAAAAATTGTGCCATAATGGGTTAAAAAACTAAAAAAAAGATTGCCCTTTTTTAAGTGTTTTTAAGCGCTGATCAACGTTTCTAAGGATTTTTGTGTCATTGAGTGTATGTTGTAATTGTATAAAGGATGCAGAGCATTAATTGTATTATTTAAGGATTAATTGTATAATATTAATTATGTTTTATATGTTCCAAAAGAATAAATTTTATTGGAGTTTGAAATAAAATATAAAACAATTATAAAAAAATATAAAACAATTAACATAATCAAGCTTAAGGCTGTAAATATTAATAATTTAAACGAAGATTAAAAATTTTATGCTACGATTTCTGCTTGAAATATCCAAATGAGGTCCTCACAAATTTATAACGCTAAAGTTCACAACTGATTGCACTCAGTAAAGAACTCCAATCTTAATAAAACATGTTAAATGCATATGCCTTTCATTATGACGTGGAACAATTAAATTGAAACGTTTACGAGAACCTCTACCAAAAGCTAATTAATCATAGTGATATGTTGGTACCAATTTGGAAATTATTTTGTACCTGAAGGTAATCTGTATCTGTAGTTCAAGAAGTTATAGAAAGTGCTGTTAAGCACTTTTTTTTGGAAACGTTGCTGATCCTATCAAATCTCCGAACATTCGACACAAATCGGGTGCATGAATTAAAAATAAAACACAAGGGTGATGAGAAATATATATACATCTGTTATTTATAGTAATAAATTAAATTAGTTTTTATTTAAATTTTTTTTTTAAATTTTGAATTGATGTTCATTTGTTTTTTTTAAAGAACGAAGACTCAGATCAATCGAATAAGTTAATCATGGTTAAACCGAAATTTGATTAATTTTTAAACATATGATTAGTATTTAGTATATATTTATATATTTTTTTTTTTTACGACGGAATGGAACGCTCGAAAGCTATCCATTGAAACTATGGATAGTGTCTAACTTAAACGCTCTTTTTGAACCAAACTTTAGGAAGGAACATGTGATACAAATGTACAGTGTGGTTACAGGGATGGGAATATGGAAGGATTATGGGATTGTGGGAAGCTTATTTGGGAATTTAGAATTATGGGGGATGGGAAAAATTTGAAGTTATATTGAAGAGAAAGATGTTATTATTCTTCTTAAATTTAATTAAGACATACACATACAAATTACCAACTTTAGGAAATATATTTGATGAAATATGGTTTCATAATCTTGACATGCGCATAACAAAAGAATTTCCATAAGCCGTGTTTATTCTGACATATTTCAAATTAAAGCAATAATTTTTTTGAAAATCAAATAAATTTTTTGATTTTGATTTAAACCCAGCGGACCTTAAAGATAGTTTAATTGATGTTGAAACTGTTGAAAAGTTAATTAATAACTAAATAAATACATATTTAAATATAAAATAATTTAAAACTAACAAAGTTATTTAATTACCAAAAAAAATTATTAAATTCGATATAAATTTTAAGATAAATATTGTACATACATTTATTACATTTATTTTATATTTTATAAAATATGGTATAAGTACCCATCGGAATATAGTACTTTTATTTAAGAACCTAACCTCAAACTAAGAAAAGTTTTTTTTTACTTATAAATATATATTTAATTCTCGTAGAATAAAAATGTATAAATTACCAAATAAAATCGAGTATTTGTATTTTGTAGTGCGCTTCTGATGAAAAAAAAAATAAGAAAAAAATGTATCTTTAAGATTCAGACTCAAAGATTTTAAAACTCTTTCTCTAATTTTTTGTTTTGTTTTTTTTTTTTTTTTGGTTTTTTTTTTTATATAATATACGGATCTATTAAGATAAGTAAGTACACAAATACATAATATATATATACATGTATGTACATATATAATAAATACTTGTACATTACAAGAAAATTTAATAAAAGAAAATAAACAAAAAAAAAAAAAATGAAAGAAAGGCAAATTAAAACGAAAGATCAATGGTTTAAATTTTTTTTCATTTTATTTTTTCTTATTTTTTTTTTGTTGTTTTTATTGTTCGTTTTTGTTTTTTTTTGCAGATCGTGAATAACCAGGAGTAATACGTCACAAGGTGATTGTACTCGCAGATGTTAGTGGGTCACTATTAGTGCGGTCATTGAACTCTTTGGAGTAATATTGTATACATAATAATACAAATAATAATAAAAATAATAAAAACAAAAAAAAAAATAATAATAATAAAAAAAAAGAAAAAAAACAACCTGAGAGTATTTCTTGTTTTATGTATATTTTGTTGTTGTTGTTTTTGTTTATAAGAAAACGAGTATCTTGGAGCATATTTAGTAGGTACTTTTATACATTTTATAGTATATATATTGAATATATACTTAATATATATATATATTTTTAATATAAATGTATGTATATATATATATAAATTACATTAAATTTTATTTATATCGTACAATGTCTTTTTATTATTACTTTTTTATTATTATTATATCTTTTTTTCTGAAGTTGGCTGTTACTAGAGATGTATATATATTTATATACATATAACTATATATAATAATATATGGATATTATTTATTTTTTTTTTAATTTTAAACATTTTTTCTCATTATAATATGCATGTACATAAAAATATGAATATGCATATTCTATATGTATTACTAAATGTAATATATAGTACAAAAATACCTAATTATGTTGGTATATAATAAAAAAAATATAATAAAAAATTTATAATTTAAGATATATATCTATATGATTGTATATTTATACATATATTTAATATTTAATAAGTATATACAATGTTATATATAGTGTATTTATATAATATAGTGCATTTTATAAATAAAATTTAATAAACTAATACAAATATTTTTTTTTTTGTGGAAAAATTAAAAATATCTGAATATTTATTATATATATATATATATATGTAAAATATTATTTATATATATGTATGTCTATATATAATTATTTATATACGGAAAAAGAAATTTTTTAAAGACTCCGTATACGAATAATTTTCTTTTTTAGAATGAAAATGTAATAAAAAAAATTGTTTAAATATGTTATATTTATATTTATTTCTGTCATATGTACATTATATACCAACCTATGTGTTTATATATATCATTATTAATATATATATATATATATATATATATATATATATATAAGATGAAAATAAATATTTTTACCATGCAACCATAAGGATTTTTAATATTAAATATTTTTAAAGTATATAAATATAAAATGAGATTATATACTATGATATGTACATATATTATATGGATGTTATTTGTAAATAATTTGTATGTATTATGTATGTATATAAATGCGAATATCTATACATAGGTTTTGTTAAAAATAATTGATTTTAATGTGTACAAATTTTAAAAATATGAAATTATTTTTAAATTATAAGAGTATTTAATAAATATATAATTTATTTATGTAGATTTTATATTAAATATTTTTTAAAAAAAATTTACCATTTACCTAAACTTCAAATTAGAATTTCATTTGTCATTTTTTGACATTTTAAATTAATTAATTTATCTGAACACATGTATTTTTGTTTGAATTGTTTTATTGAAATTTTAACCTAAAAGGGAATGGTTCTGCATACAGAAGATTTGTAAATATTTAATTGATATGTAATTGATGTGTTTATTACATTCAGAAGTTCGTATACAGTATGGAGAAAAACCGCAGATCTGCAGAAAATATGTTAAGAAACTTGAAAGCTTACATAATAAGTGTTTTGGCAGCGAAATATGATAATGATATCTAACAGCCTTCATTTAAATACAACAGAAAATCGCTGTCACTGAGATAACAAAAAAATGTAAAATGGTACAAATAAGATAAATATATGGTCAAATGTTAGGGAAATTATAACAACGGCTGGGTAACAACGGCAGTTGTTAGAATGCCGACCTTCCATACGAAAGGCCAAGTTCGAATCCAAGTGGATCGGGTTCCATTGGGTCCAAATTAATGGCTTAATCAATAATAATTATTTAATGTATCTCTAATAAAAAATACATTCATAAAACAATATAAACAATATATACAAAATATAAACAAATAATTCATTAAGATCAATTCTAATAATATCAATATAATTTGACCCCCTGTTCCAGCATGTACTTATGGTATAGACAGGCTTATTAGCATAACAGTTGAACAGATAGCACTGTTAAAAAGTTTGTTTAAAAAAAAGTTTAAACTGTATGCCTTTGGAGTAGAAGAATAACACTTCCTCCCCAGGAAGCGAATGAAGGTGACCTTCCAAATAATCATAATAAATTAAATTAAATGAATGCAACGTCACATATGAATAATGCAAACATTAGTGTGTAGAAATAGGTTTAATATAAAAATGAAAACAGCTTTTAGAACCTTATCTTTAATATCATTTTTATATATCTCTGATATTATTAAATATTTCTATACTATATAAAACCGAATGTTATTTTATATATGTGTAGTGGTCGTCACTGGCAAATTTAGATCAACTATCTTGAATCTAACTATTTGTTGATTTGCTCTAACAAAACACGTGTATTGGACAGTCTATCTAGTATATAGAAATTCTAGCTTTAGGATATAATCAAGTGTTGCTTGCATGTATAGTATATGACAAACAATCAAAACTTCTATGATTAATAGTCCTTGGAAATATAAAAAAATTTAAACTTAAATAAATACAGAAATATTTTGTAAAAAATATTAAGAAACTACTTCCCGATTTATTCTTTAGATACAATTTGATTCACTAGGTACATAGTCTAAAAGTTAAGTATTTTTTGAACCAACTTCTAGCTAGATATATCAAATTGAGCATTCAGTTAAGAGCAACTAATTATTTTATGATAAAATATATATATTTTTTGGCAACCTCCAAGATGACAAATTATAATTGATGATAATAGATATAGCTCAGATGTTAATTCTATTATACTTATATGTAAATATAGATATGTATTAAAACATGTTAAATTCGAATATTTGAATATTTCTTCAAAATTATTTAGGTCTAATAGATCGTACAATTGTAAAGTGCTGACATTTCAAAAGGACTAGGATTGAGGACCAGGACCCAGTACGATTGAAAACTTTTATTTAATTTTCAATATTATTCAGTTACACCGTTTGTTAAAGTGTTTAAATTAATTTTAAAACGATATTTTATATTTTTACATCAATAATTAAAAATCTCGCGTTTCAAAATATCGCGTTTTAAAATCTCACGTTTTAAATTCAAATAATTTTTTATTTTTAATTAAGTAAGACGAATACAAAACTCTAAAAATAATTAAATTTAATTCAGAATCTCCCTTACTATTAGGTGGTTTTTACTTTAGATAGATGTTAAAAATATTTGGCATACTTACATGCACAAAAAAAAAAATTACTAAAATTTCATATAAAATGTTAAAAAAAATTAGCTAGTAGTACTGAACTTTGCGTATCAGGAGCTGTCGCCCTTTAACTCCGCTAAGTTATTGATTCAAGCTAGATTTTGCATCCAAAACTAAAATCATTAAAATAGTATTTGAAAATATTTGATCCATTTAAACTACACACTACCCTTCTAAAATATCAACCGGAAAATATACATACTCATATTCTTTAAAAGGTTTAAAATGCTGATTTTGAAGCGAACTATAAAATTCATTCTTACTTTTTGCATTTTTAGCAATTTCAAAATAGCAATTTTTAAATTTTTCCGCGAGATATTAAAAAAAGGGAATTTCAAAAACACGAGATTTTGTGATATGAGATTTTAATTTGCGTGATTTTGTTACGATCTCAAAAAGAAATAAATAAAAAATATAATATAAATAACAAAATATTAACAATCAATTTAATTTGATATCCATAACTCACAGACACACAATTAATAGACAAGTTTCACAATTGATAGACAGCGAAATTACACGAATAGTAAGGTTAAGCTATTTCTAACTTAGTTCTACATATGTGGAAAAAATACTTTCCTTTATTCCAAAATATGTTGCAGATAGGCTTCTTAGACTGACAGTTGAAAATTAGTATAAATATAATATAAATTTGATTTTTATTTACAAAATACAGCAACTTTTGTTTACTGGCTATACAGCTCATCCGTATCCAACTGCTATTCTATAAAAAAACACCAGAAAACTTTAAAAGAAAACTAACGTTTTTTTAAATTACTAATTTAAAATTTTACAATTTTCTGTGAACTTTTATTTCAATTTTTTAGAAATTCTTCCAAAGAACAATTCTTTTTTTGTTATAAATTTCAATCAAAAAATTTTGATAAAATTTGATAAGGTATTGACACCATATACGAGTATATATATAAATTTCGATAAAATCTAAACATAAGTAACGAACCATTTATGTATGGTTCAAATATTTTTTTTTGGGAACAAAATTTAAGCTAGAATAAATACTTGTTTAGAATTTAAAATTAGAAAAGTTTTTTTTTTGTTAAAGAATGTATAAATAGCAAAGTTCAAATAAATATTGAACTGCTGTGGAATTTTGTTAAAATGTTAAAAATTAAAGCTTTGAAAATTTAGCCAATTGCTGCAGGTTTTTATTTTAATTATTTAAATATACATATATTTTAAATAAATTTACGATATTTTAAATAATGATACGAAATTCAAACAATTTTAAGAGTAAATTTATTAAAATAGTAGTAGATAGATTATTAGTAGATAGATTTTGGAAAAATAGTACAGATGGATTTTAGTTCAATTTTAATATTAGGGGATCTTGATCAAATCCAATTCATTATATACTTTATTTTTCCTAAAAAAAGAAACGTTTTTAAATAATAATTTAATTTTTTGATAAAATTGAGATTTAGCATATAAAATGTAACTAAGCAAGTGATCGACCGGTGGCGCAGTGGTTAGAACGTCATGGAAGAGTCTCGGGTTGAAACCCAGGTCAATCATATCTAATAATATATACAAATTATAGTTTATATCATTTAGCTATCTGACAGATCGCTCATTAGTTATAGTGGCGGCTTGTCAATTCAAAAATTTCGGGTTCAAACCCAGCTCGGATCATATCTAATAAAAAAATATAGTGTATATTAAAATAGTTTGATAAGAAGTCCAAATGCCAAATAGGTAATATTTAGTATTCTCCAGTACTACAAATTAATAAATAATAAATCATATGGCTTATATCATAATATAAGATATATATATATCCTGCCCCATCTGAAATGAAAAGACTGAACTACTCACTTATTACATTGTATGTAAAATAAGGGATTATACATAAATAAATAAATAAAACCTGTCATACGTGAGGCTTTTTTCTTAGTTACTTACTTACTTGATCCTAGAACCCCTCTTTCAAAACAGTACTTCTCCATGTTTTCCTTGGTCTACCTACTCGTCGCCTGCCTTGTGGATTCCACTCAAAACATTTTTTTTTCTGGTTTCCTCAAGGTATTTCCGATCCATCACCATTTTCTCTCACGAATTTTGACTTCAATCATCTTTTGGTTCCTTTTTTGCCACAGGTGTGTGCTGGTAATGATTTGCGGCCAACGAACGCTTAGGATGCGGCGTAGACAACGATTTATATACGTCTGCAACTTTTTGGTGATATTGGCGGTTACCTTCCAGCCGTATAGAAGTACTGATTGAACTTTTGTTTCAAATATTTTTAACTTTGTTCGCAGGGCGATATTATTTGACTGCCATACGTTTGAGAGTGTTCAAAAAGCAGCTGTAACTTTATTTATTCTGATATCAACATCAACTTTTTCTTAGTTACTCAAAAATAACTATAATTTGAATATTATAATATAAGTTATTGTATTATAATTAATAAACGATATATTTATTTTAAAATATATTTCATTTTTCAGATATTAATAAACATCAAATTTCAAAATGAAATCTACATCTGCTAATTATAGCAGTTACTAGTTCTGCTATAATGAGTATACTATGTTCAAACTTTTCAAAGATTTAAAGGTAAAGTGTGACGAAATTATTTAAAAAAATATATTATAGTGATCACAATCAAATAATATAGAGTGTATTTAATAATTATCTAGTTTTTCAGGAAAACATTTTCTTATATTATTTTTTATTTTCTTCAAATTTGTATACATACATATATATAATTATTATATTTGCTTATTTATTTATTGTTTAAAAAAAGCTTCATTTCACTTGTTTAGTTGTAATGTAAGTAATTTAGAAATTATATTAAAATTAATTTATTTCTCATTTTAATTTCTCTATATTTCAAATTAAAATAATATTATTTCAATTTTTAAATAGTATTTAAACTCTTTCTCTTATAGTCTCCTCACTCAACTCTCCTCATATCATTATTTTATAAACATATGTATATATATTATTGAAATAATATTCAAATTAAATTCTCACAATTACAATTAGACCTTTCAATTCATATAACATTTAAAAAAATAAAAAAAAAAAATTAATTGACTAATTAAAAGTTAAAACTTGAGTTAAAGAGATTCTCACAAGACTTAAAGTCTCACAAAACGAGAGAGAGTACTAAATAACCCAAATAGCTGACAAACTACTTCAGTACGAGTACACAGCACAGAGTACACAGTACAGACTACACAGAGTACCAGCAGCACAGTATAGAGGAAAAACATTTATTTTACTCGTAAATATTTTTCTCTCCCACTGTTAAACCTCTTATTTTTGATTAATTTTTTTCTCAATACTCATTATGTGATCACAGTGAGTACTAACTAATAGAGTTGTGAGAAAATATGTTTTTAATTTATTTTTTTTTTTATTTTGTTTTGATTTCAATAAAACAGGAAAAATTAAAAACAACAACAACACAGTGTAAAAAAAAAAAAAAAGAGATCAACAATTCAACATGAAAAATCATTCAAGTTCCTTCATTATTTCATTTTTATATAGAACATAATTGTGTTTATTTGTATTTTCTTTCATATAATAATATTACATATAAATTTTTTGAATTTTTTGTTTTTATTGTTTTTTTTTTTTTTTTTTGGTATATAAAAAAAGAAGTCAATGTACTACATAAATATATATACAAAAAAAAAAAATTAAAAAAAAAAAATGTATATAGGAAAAGAAAAAAATTGAAAAAAAAAAAAAACAAAAAAGCTTTCTGGTTTGTTAAGTATTCGAGTGCAAACTATAGAGCGCGCAGACAATCTGGGTCAAATTTTGCCATTGAACTGGTGACGTCACAGGGCAATGACCTGCTGCTATTACTGAATGTTGTTGTACTATTACTTTTTTTTTTATATTATTACTGCTTGTTGTTACTAATGGTGATGGCGATGGTCGATGGAAGATATTCTAGGGCGCGCATACTATAATAAAAAAAAAAGATACATATATATCATATATATATATATAATTTTTTTTTTTTTTTTTATATAAAATGATCTTTTAAGAAAAATAAAAAAAACTTGGTTTTTTCTGTTTTTTTTTGTTTTTTTCTATACTTGTAAGAGAAATGATCTATGTTTTTACTACTTTGCTTTTTCTTACTCAAATTGTGGTACTCAGATCGGTTTGTAATTTGGTTATACGTTTTGGTTTTGGTTTTATTTGTTGTTGTTGTTTGTTGCACTTTCAAGTTATCATATATATACAACATATTATTGTAAAGTAAGTTTATGTATTTTTTTTAATTTTTTTTTAGAGATTGTATGTACCTACGTTTATATATAATTTTTAATAAGATATATTTTGTGATTATGTGAATGTATCTATATATATATATAGTATATGTATTTTTATAAAAAAAAAAAAAATGTAAGCATTAAGAGCATATTTAATATCTGCTTTTTTTTTGTCGTATATATGATGGCGAACTCTTAGTGATGACAAATTAAATTTTATTAAAAAAAAAATAAAACAGCAATGGAAAAATAATAAAAAATTATTTTAATAAAATTTTGTATAGTAAAAAGGTAATGGTAAAAAAAGAAATCTTGTTTAATATTAAAGAATAAAATAATAAAATAAAAAAAAAAATTAGAAGAGTTGTTGTATTGCTTCCGATATAATTTTATAAAAAAAGAAATTTTATTTATAAGATTTTAGGAAATTATATTCTAGACATATAGTATAGATAATATGGAGTAGGTATATTTTGGTTAAATGATTAAAATTAAAGTGGTGATATTTTTTTTATGAATTGATTTTCTTATGTCAAGGTTAAATGTGTATTAGTTTAAATTAGGTATATATATATATATTTAGGTTTTTGATTTATTTTATTACATTTAATTTATATTATTTAGATCTAATTATAAAAAAAGATTTAAAATTTAAAAAAGAAGTAAATTTTTTTTTATTCAATTGAATTTTAATTGGAATTAATTAGAAGTGAGATTGTTATTGAATATGTTTAATATTCAAAATATTTATCTCCTTTATAGTTTTACAAAAACAATAAAATAAATATATATTTCATTTATTAGCGAATGCATTCAGACATATTATATATGCCACCCAGACAACTCTAAATAAATTTTGATCTAACAGATGTCTTTATATAAAAAATTATTAAGATCATCTGTGAGTTGTAACAATAGATCAAAGATTTACATATACATATATCAAAAAAATTTTTTAATAATTGATTTGGATTACCTGTTGTTGTAAACAAATAATAAAAACAAAAATAAAATAAATCAGAATTTTACAAAAATAAATGAAATACAAATTATATGATAATTAGAGTTTAATATTTTATATGAATGAATTTTTTAAATGAAAAAATTATTTCATAGCTTAAAAATTAGAGTCTAATATAATATTAGATAACATAAGAGTTGAAGTTATGAAGTACAGATTTATTTATTTATTTGTAGTACCAGACAATAGTAAATATTGCCTGATAATATTAATCCTTTGTCTATTTGACATTTGGACTTCTTATTAAAATATTTTAATATACACTATATTTTTTTATTAGATATGATCCGACCAGGATTTGAATTCGAGACTTTTCGATTGAAAAGCCGCCACTTTACCACTGAGTTATCGGTTAGATGATATGCAGATAGACGCACATAAAAGTTCAAATATGTATAATAAAAGGATAATATTATTAATTTTGTAATCGCAGACTTTAAAAAACATGACCAACATTTTAAATTTAGTTTTTTTTTTTTGTAACTTCGTCTTCTTTTAATTCTTTTTTCTTATTCTGCTAAGAATATCTAAAAAGTATAAAATTCTAAGGTTTTTGACCTTCTAACACAGCACGCTTTTTTTTTATTTCTGTCTATGTAATTTTTTTTTGATGCTTTATATTTTTTTAATTATGGAATTAATGCTATATATTTTTTTTTAAGAATGGCTTATGAAAAATCGTCTAAATTAGAAAAAATTGTTATTTAATTACTGAAGTTTGAGAATATGTGAGGATATATGCTTAGAGTTGCAAAATCTTTTATAATTTTTTTTAATTTTTTTAATTATGAAGAGTTCCCTACCACGCGTACAATGTGATAGGTAAGTGATTAAGCATTTCCGTTTTAGGTGTGGTAGATATATATATTTTTTTATTATAGATATGATTCGACCGGGGTTTGAACCCGTGACTCTTCGAATGAAAAACTGATGGCCTAAACACTACGCCACTGATCGTTTTTTTTATTATATTTATCACTCAAAATAAAACACTAAATTTTATAATTCATTTTTAATTTTTAAATTAATTAATTTAAATGCAATCCGATTTATAATGTTGTTTAATATACCTAATTTTTCATTTTAAAAATCTTTAAAACTCTTTAAGAATCCCTTTGTAATTTCTGTTTTTTAAACAGTTTGAAAATTTTTTTAAATTTTGTGCTAAATATAGTATTTTTTACTTCAGCAAAAGCTAATGGATAAGATTTTCATAGAATCGTTATTTTCATCGAATTAGTTAGAGTTAGCATTTTATTATAAAATTTATTAGTTCAAAGTTATCAAATCAAGACATATCAACTTTTTTGCAATTGTATTGAATTTTTAAATATTAAAAGAGTTTAGTACATTTAATATTTAATTACATAATCAATACAATAAATGTTTGATATTGCGGTAATCATAAATGTCAAAATAATTATGTGAACCCTAAAAGTATGCAATGATGATTTTTATTTATATTTTAAAGAATTATAATTTCTGATATTTATGTAGCAGCCCATCATGGCCCTGGCAGCCGAGGGCTTTACCAATATTGCGTAATTCAGTATAATATGAAATATTCAAATAAATAAAATAAATGAATTAATAAATGATGTATAGTATAAATAAATTTGCTAACACAATAATAAAAATTTACTTTAGATGTATTTAGGAAGAGAATGTATGTGCAATTTTTTTAGATGTAAATTAAAGTTTAATATTTATATATTTTATAATATATATTAAGTTAATATAAATTAATGTAATTCCAAAATGACCTCATAGTCGAGGCTAATATCTATTCCTGTATATGTAGAATTCTGCATCTTCTATGACACTACAGTGTGTTGTCGAACTTTGGCTTTCTTAATCATCCTCTTCCAGTGTACTCGATCTTGGGTGGCAGTTATCCAATTTCGCTCTTGTAACATTGATACAACGTCTAACTCGACTGCATCAATCCATCAATCGATTTCTCGGCTTCCCTACTGTTCTTTTTCTATTTATTTTCTCATTCAATACTTTCTTTGGTATGCGGGAATCTGCCATATGTTGTATGCGGTCGACCTATCTAAGGCGTTGTAGCTTGAGTAGAAAATCTTTAATATAAATTACCAGATTAAAATATATAAATAAATAAATGACCTCGTCTGAATTAAATACCAGCTATAACAAGCGCAATGTGAGTGCAATTTTCGTGGAAAAAAGTAAAAAACGTAATTTACATTAGAATTACCATATTCCCATAAAACTTGCCAAGTTTCCATAGGTCATTATTGCTTATTGTGTTGGGCCAGTATACTTTGCATATGATTCTTAGACATTTTTTAATGAACACCTGTAGTTTCTTTTTCTTAAATCTTTTTATTGCAACCTTTTGAAGGTTTTTTCCTCGCTTAGGAAAAAAAAAAACAAATTTGAATATTTCCAAAATGTGTCATTAAGTTACACAAAAATTATTTACTATTTTTTTTTAAATTTTGCTCCTGTGAATAGTAATTAAAAAAATATTGCAAATATTCAACTAATAGCGCTAGTGACCTAAGACATTGGCCTTCATCTTCTAGGATTCAATTCAACTGATGGCGTATAGTGGTTTAATGTCAAGGACGCCGGTCTTTCAATCAAAATATCTCGGGTTCAAACATTGGTCATATCTAGGGCAAATAAAAATATGCATTAGCATCTTTTTTTCCTTTTGTCTTATCAGTAAATGAACAAGATAGGAGTTCGTTTCAACAAAAATTATGAATTTTAAGCTAGTTTTGTTAGGGCATATTTTCGCATATTTCACTTGTTAGAGCATATTTTGCATATTTTAACTTGTAAGAGCATATTTTGGTATATTTTGACAATTTTCGTTCGAAAGATCATAATTTTTTTATTTTTCTTGCATTTAAAATATTTTTCATAAAAAAACATAAAAATTAATGTCACTATTTAGATTATTATTTATTTATTTAAAATATCATTCTTTCAAAATAAACAAGTAGGTTTTAGGTATTTAAAGAAATATCTATGTATGAATGTACATATACATATTTATTTTATTATTCCTTTCAACTTGATTCAGAAACTTTCAACTTAATTAAAAACTATATCTGCAGCTTTGACTGGTGAAGCGATACACAATGCTACAATGAATTACACGATAAACGAAACTATTGCATTTAAATTCGCACCAATTAACTCAGTTAATGTAGAAAGGAGCTTTTAAATGTACAAAAACGTCCTACGATCGAACCGGAATAATTTCTTATTTGAAAATTTTCGTGAAATGGTTGTGATATATTGCAACCAAAATTTCAGTTAAACTTAGTTTTTAATTTTACTAGATGTAAGATTTTCGTTATTTGGATTAATTTTTATTTTAATTTATGCTTATTTAATTTATGTTTATTTATTTTTTTTAATTTTAACTTATTCTACTCTCTAATTAATCTTGTTTTAATTTTTTAATTTCATGAATTAATTTTATTTTACTTCATTAAATTTAACTTTAAAATAAAAAATTATAATAAAAATAATATATAAAAAAGTAAAAAACTATCTGCTTTTAATTCGTAAATTTAAACAACTTTTAAAGATGGTGGCACTAGCACACCCTATTAATATTCATTTTATTTGAAGCTTCTAAGTAATGGATCTTTTTTTATGTATTTGATATCCTGTTCATAGAGCATATTTTAAATGCTTAAAATAGATTTTTTAGAGCATATTTTAAGCGCTTAAAACGGATTTTTTAGAGCATATTTTTATTTGCCCTAGTCATATCTAATAATAAAAATAATATATGTAATTTATATTTTATAACATAAATATGCCTTTCATTCCTGGTTTGGTATATTATAAAGGAAATGCTCACCCACTTATCACATTATTTGTGTTATTAAATTGTATATAAATAAATAAATATGGCGAATGTTGTTAAAATAAAATTTTCCTATTACTTTTCCATTTAAATAAAATATTTATTTACTTATACATAAAAAAATGAAAAACAAATGAAAAACAAATGAAAATTCTATACACAGAAAAATCTTATCACACAAAATTTACATGTTTACATTCTGGTTTATTTTTCAAATCAATGTTATATTTTTCTTTAAAATTGGAGGCAAAATATCACATGGAAAATATTTCTATATATTTAACGGAACCTACTAAAATACAATCAAAATGTAATATCCTTTTTAGTCCTTGCCAGTTTTTATATACGTACGTATTTTAAAATTTCATTCATTTATCGGCAACCAACGGATTTTATTTAGATTTCCCGAAAAATTCTTATCAAAACTTAAATTTTACCAGGCAATCAAATGTTTGTAGGAAGTAAAAATTTGTATAATCAAACCTTTCTATATATACATACATATATGTATATGTACCGTTGTACAAACAACAAATAAATAAACACAAAACGTAGAGTATCGAGAAGTACCGTTTTCCTTTTTTGCTATACAGATTTCTTAAATTCTCTTTTATTTCATTTCTGTACATATATATATACCGTTACTTTTTATATAATATACATAATGTGTATATAAGTATATATACATACAAAACATATGCATAAATGAGCACCTACATTTTTTGCGATATGATTGAGATTTGTTTTTTTTTTCGCTTTTTTTTTTGCACAACAAACATTTTTTGTTGTAGTTGTTGTTGTTGTTGGTTTTTGTTTCCTTTAAAAAACACACATTTGTTGTAGTTGTTGCTGCTTTTTGCTTCCTTATAAATATATCTTGTGATTAGATTTTTACTTTCGTGTTTATTTTTCATTTTTTCGTGTTATGTGGTTGTATGTTTCAATACCTATTATACATATATATATATACATATTTGTAGGTTTCAGAGTAGAAATTAATTAATGCGCAACTCAAATCCTTTTCCCGCGAAACGTGTTTTTTCTTCTATATACATTTTCAATTTTCTTTTACTATGGTATAATAATTTGTAATCATGTTTCATGTGTGGTAGATTTTTCGTTTTGGTTATCACTTATCACTTATCAGTGTCAGTGAAAGGATGAAAAGGATATAAAAACCTTAATTTTTTCCCCAGCATATAAAAGAGATAAAAGAAAAATCTCGTGATAAGATTTGAATTTTCCTCAAAATTTGAAAGGATTGAGAATTAAATTAACCAACTTAAAAAGCAGACCTGTCCTCCATTTTTGGCTTTGAATCATTTACGCTCTTCGAAAAAAAGTATAATTGACCTTTTGAATAATTATGTATTCAATTATTTAGTAAATTCTGAATAATTATATAATAAATGAGTTTTTAATCAATTAATTAGGTAGATATTACTACAGAAGTTCCCATTCAAAAAACTGAATTTAAATTTCGTGAACTCAATATTTCATTACACTCTCATCCATGTAAAGAAAATCTTTTTCCATTTTCTAATAGATTTTATTATATTTATAAGGGTATTTCAAAAAAGAACATTTACTTCTGTTTTCTTGATCCATCGAATAATTAAAATTAATTGAGCAATAAAAATTAAATAATTACTATACTCTTTTCACATGAACTTGGCCATTTCTTTAAATAAAATTTGTCTATTTTCTATTTTTTAATTTAAATTGATCGCAAATTTTGAAATAAATTTGGTCTTTATTTAAATATCACTTTGGTACATTTTTTAAAAACGCTTCCGTATCTTTGGGGTCCGACTTAAAAGTCAAATTGACATGATTTTACAAACTTAGTTCCTAATTCCGTTATAAAAACTAAAAAAAAAGAAAAAAATTTAAATAACATCCAAACAATGCCACTAAAATTCTTGCTCTGTATTTAGGCTCTTATTGATTACTGGATTCCAAAACATGGGACTGTTTAAAAAAATACTAATTTAATATGAAAATTTGTAAGATAATATAATTTGTATTTGAAAAAAGACCAATTTCATTTGAAACAAGTGATGATAAAAAACCGAGGGTTTTTAAAAAAGCACATTTTCATATTAAGTATTTTATCGAAATATAATGTTCAAGCTTCAATATTAACGTTTAATTAAGGAAATATATACGTTGGTGACTAAGTTACTGCTTACTGCTTAAACAGTAATTTTTTTATTTGAAAGTTCTAATAGCCCTTCAATGGGGAAGGTTACCAAATTTCTCAAGGACCTAACTTCATCTAACCTCCCCCCGCCTTCCCTCTTAATTTTTGTAGGTTCTAGGAATTAAACAAAAAATTTGAATTTTACTTAGAATTTTTTTATCTAAGTAAAAATGGGTAAAACTGAGAAACACTTTCTTCAATTTAAGAAACCGCTTATAAATTTAAGAAAAACCTATAACATATGTTAAAATATAATGCTTGACCTTCAAATTTTGTATATTAATTAAAAAAAAATTGGACAGGTATTCAAGTTACAGGTGCTTAAAAATAGCAAAATTTCAATTTTCGAGACCTTATAGCTTCTAACCAGGGGGCTTGACAAAAAAATTTTGTTAACCGACTCCTACTAACTTTCGAGGATCTAAGTTCTCCCAAAATTTCAAGTCCCTATCTTAAACCGTTTAAGAGATATGTGGGACCAAAAATTTTGCAAAAATTGAGTTTTATATAATGCTAAATTTTAGTACCGTAAGGCAACCCTATAAATCTGATCGACGTATTTTTGTTGAGTCTATAAGAGCAGCTCTCTTATACCGTTTTTCGATTGAAAATAAAACTAACAGAATTCATGTTATATAATTTTAAATATAGGGCTTTTTTGGAATTTGCAGGGGCTGTAACTTCGTAACCCTTCAAAATTAAGAAAAACCTTTGACACATGTTGAAATATAATTATAGATCTTTGAATTTTGTATATCACTAAAAAAAAATTTGTACAGGTATTCAAGTTACAGGTGTTTAAAAATAGCAAAATTTCAATTTTCGAGCCCTAATAGCTCCTAAATAGGGGGCTTGACAAAAAAATTTTGTTAACCGACTCATACTTATTTCTAAGTATCTCACTTCTCCCAAAACTTCAAGACCCTAGCTTGAACCGTTCAGAAGATATGTGTGGTCAAAAATTTTTCAAAAATTGAGTTTTGTGTAATGTTAAATTTTAGTACCGTATGGCAACCCTAAACATTTGAGTTTCAAAAATTTATAAAGTTTATGAAACCAACTATCGTTTGCCGTTTTCAGATTGAAAATACACCTAATAGAACTCTTGTTATAACAATTTAAATATAGGGCTTTTTCCAACTTTAGGGGGCTGCAGGTCCGAAACGGGTGGGGCTACAGAAAAAAATTCTTCTACGAAATAATTTTTTTTTCAAAAACTACTCATGGTTAAATTTTCTTTACTCTATTTCAAAGGGTGTAAAAGTTTTTGTAAACATACGGACAGACAGACGGACGGACGGACGGACGGACGGACGGACAGAGTGAAACTATATAGGCACATTTTTACAAAATTTTTTGAAAATGTGCTAAAAATACCAAGTTTATGTGAAAAGAGTATATACATAAAAAAAAAAATTGAATAGCAACAGGCTATGAAATGAGTAATATGGCTAATAGTACCATAAAACTACGTTTAATACAGCTAAATTTAATGTCTGTAATAATTGCATAACTTGAGGTGCAATTTAAATCTGCATTATTACAAAATCAAAATAAGAAGTTATAACCTAATCATTCTAATATTGATAAATTAACAGAATAATTCACAATATGAATTCTAATATATATATATATATATATATATATATTTATTTTATATACCAAATCTAATTATGTATTTATTATGTATTTATTTATATACTTTATATTATACATAAGTTATTATATATAGATAAGCTTTCAAAATCAGTATACATCACATATGGTACAACGGTACATTTTGGCGCTTCAAAACTTTAACATAAACATTTTTATTTTATTTATTCCAGTTTTAATATTATGCAACTTCTGTTTTTTATATTGAATCAGGAAGAATCCTGACAACCTAATAATTTTCTAATGTGTGTATTGGTAATAGAATGATTTTTTAAACTTATCACACGTTATTTTGTAATAGTTATAATGCAAGTGACACAATTATTTAGATGTTTATAAATATACACATATAAAAATATATATGTATTATATAAAATTTGATTGCTCCCTTTTTTAATGAAAAAATTTAATATGAATATTTTTAGTACGCGTGTTCATTTCCTTACATTTTATGAACATTATATAATATGGGAAAAGGTGAAACACGAAGCATGGTTTTCACAATGGTTAAAAAGAAGACAAATGATTTTTTTATGAAATAAACAAGAGAATGTTCTTTTGTCATTTGAAGGACAAAAAAAAACTTTAAATTGAGGTGGGAAGAACAAAATTGTAAAGAGGGTTAAGTAAAATATGAAAAGTTTAAGCAAAGGAATATAATTCAACAATTATTGTGCATGATTATAATGACCAGTAATCTACTTAATCGTAAATGTAATCATGAAATGTATTCTTTTGGCATAATAATATCGGCGAATTGACAAAAGTCCCCCATTAACTTGTGACTCAAAAAAATTGTTAAAAGTCCCCGAAAGATCATTATTCCGATGAATAAGCCAAAAGTACCCTAAAAAATTAAAAATTTATATTTTCAAAAATTGCGTTAAAGCCAACAAAAAAAATTGAATTTTATTTTTTTAATTTAAGTCTGTTGTAAGTGAATAATAGATATAAAGCAATAAGGAAATACAAATATATAATTAATATGTCTATGAGAGATAGAAATTTATAATTAATATAAATCCCCGGAGGATTTTTGATTCTAGGACTTTTGTCATCTCGCCATATACCTTAGTTCTTATAGGTGAATTATTTTGTTTTTATTCCTTTTCCACTCCTTTAAGGAGTATAAAGTATTCACCAAGTTTATTTAAAGCAGGCTTCAGTTCTTTAATCGTTATATTCAATAAGTCGTTGCTTACTTGGCTTTAGTTGTTGTATAAATTTATGAATACAAAAATATAAATTTTGTGCGCCATCTATTATCTTACACCAGAGTTATTTATATATTTTTATCAAATCTCATTTTATAATACGATGTTAACTAGTGAATTTGTTTACTATATAATATATATAAATGATACATATATATCCCAATTATTCCAGTTTACTAATTTCAATTCGCTATCTATCATTTAATCAAGGCTATTTCAAAGTCATTGCTACAAAATTAGGAATATTTTAGTTGAAACGGTTTAAATGAGAGATAATTTTTATTCAGGGCAGAACACAAGACAGAACAGGACAGCACTGACCACAATTAAACTTCAAACACTTTAAGACTACCTAGAACACAAAAACTGACAAGTAATTGCTTTCTATTTTATTAAATTTCCAAATTTTTATTTATTTTTTTTTTTTCAATTTTTGTAAACACCTCAAAAAATAAATGAAAATTTAAAAACAATTATTCAAAATAAGAAAAATCAACAACAACTAAAGTTGTCAAAAACGGATGTGAAAAAAAAATTAGAGAAAAAAATTACAACCTAGAACAGTTTTAAAAAAATAAATGAACACAAAAGTAAAATATTTTCGGATAGAAAAATACCTGTTCTAAAACTAATGAATGCAAAAACCTGTGCTCACTCATAAACACACCTAATAAAACCCTATACTTTTAATATAAGACCAATGGTAGAGCTTTACTTTTAACGTTTAACCTTGGAAAAAATATACACAGATGCCTAAATTACTGATGTTTAAAATATATAATTTTTTAAGTCTGAATAGTCCTGGAGTGATGGTAAAGATTCTGCTATTTTTTTCTGAAGAAATTTATGCTGATTCTTAAAGATCTATTGTATAAAATCACTATTTTTCAAAATTGTTTTTGAAAATATATTAAAAATTATGATACTGATGATGAGCTTTGTATTTGAAAGTTTACATCTAAAATTTGCTCTAAATTGTATTATGGATGACAAACTAGGTATTAAAGTAAAATTCTTACAAATTATATATTTAAAATATATTTTTTTTATATAATAAAAAAAGATAGCAATATATTTCAACAAAAAATAAAAAAAGACAGTAGAACCTAAGTGTATATAAATTTGTCTCAAAGATACAAATATATAGTGCAGATGAAAGAGAAGAAACATTTATACATTTTTTGAGAAAAAGAACGATTTTTTTCAATTTATCGTTGTTTTTTTAAATGAAAATGAAAATGAAAATAGTTAAATGTAATAAATAGTAATTTAGTGAAAGAGAGAGAACATGATATTGTAATTTAAGACAATTCTCAGGAGCACATAAAATCAAATTTACAAAAAAAAAAATATAATTTAAAAAAAACTTCAAAAAAATTGTATTTCATTTTGTATTTGAGTGACAGTTAATTTAGAATTGTAAAAAAATTTAGAATTCATATCCTTTTTTTTTAAATTGGAATGACGTCACAAAAAATGACATCTTGAATGAATGAAAAACTGTTTATAAATAGAATATATTTTTTAGAAACTAATAATTTTCTATATATAATATAAAAAAATATTCCAACAAATTAATTAAATGAGTGACATTTTTATTTTAACATATTAAAGAATTTAATTAACATATTATATTTGTCATAATTCTGGCATTTTATTACCAACTTTGAAACTGAAAATAGAAATTCAAAATTGAATTGAAAAACATGAATTATCAAAATTAAATATTTGTGAAGTGTGAATTAAAAAAAAAATATAAATTGTATACATATACATTAATCTATTCTCATTTTTCTACAAAATAATAAAAATGACACATGCGCATTTGTTCCTTTACGAAAAATTTTATCAATTCACCTTTTGTTTTGTGTGTTGGAATTTTTTAAAAAAAAAGCTGTTCACCTGGTGAATTGTCGTGTCCCTGAGTTGACTATTTTTTTTTTTTACATTAATTGGAAAATTTTGAAAATATGGTTATGTCATTTTCTATCTCTGTTTTAAGAATGAATTTTGTTTTATTTAATTTATTTTTATTTCTAATTCTTTATATTGTATTTAAAATACTATAAGAGAAAGAGACAAAAAATAACGTATTTTTACATTATTCCAATTGAGTCAAATTTAAAAAAAAAATAAAAATAAAAGCAAAAACAAATACAAATACAAAATGTGGAGCATTCAATTTAGATTAAATTCTAGACCTTTTAAAAAAATACAAAAACTTTTCTAAATATTCAATCTAAACAAAATTCCAGGGTTTAGTTTCTGTTGGAGTTTTTCGTATATTTTGTATATTTTAACAATTTATTTCCTTGGGGATTTCCCTATATTTCAAAAGAGTTTTCATATAACAGGTAAAAAGAAAAATGAATTATAAAAGAAAGAAAATTTTTGAATGGAAAATGTTTAATTTTTTTTTTTTTAATTTTATAGGAATTGTGAAGTTGAAGAAAACTACATTTGTTAATACAAAAAAAAAAAATTAGAATGTAAAGAAATTTTCATTTGAAAAAAAAATGGTGAAATTTGAAATGACGAGGTGATACAAAATACACTTGTTGATAATTTTTACTAGCTAATTGAATCTGGTTGCCTCTTAAACCGTGACGAGAATGAAAATTTTTAGACATTTTTTATACCTTAAGTTCCCTATGTAAATTAAAATTTAGATTATAATTGTATATATATATATAACATGTATATGAATATATTTTTTAGGATACACAGCAAGGACAAATTTGAATTCTAGCTAATTTCTAAATATTTATATAAATATATATATATATATATATACACAAGGTCTGAAGGGCAAAAAAATTGACCGCATAAAATGAAAGCGAAATGTATAGACAAAAATTTTAAAGTCTAGTCACTTTCGGTTTTTTTTTTTGTTTTTTAGAAACATTTCTTAGCCCTGGACTCATGTGTATGGAAAGAGGTGGAAATTCAAGAGAGGTTGAAGTATATTAAAGAAAGAAAATTTTTATATATGTATTTATGAATTGAGTTGAAAAAAATGTTTTGTATATTTTTGTTTCAGTTAATATGAGTTCCTGGTAAAAAAGGCAAAAAGATTGATGACTTGACGTTTTTATGACATGACATAAAATCGATTTTTACATAAAAACTTTTTAATATTCTTATATTTTTGTGTTTTTATTTTTAGTTTTTATTTTTTAAATATATTTTGAAATTGTAATGTGAATCATGAAATTCATTTTAGGTTCATAATTAAATAAAAATTTTATTTAACTTTCAGCGTACTGGTCTAACCTTTTGTAATTGTATACATTCAATGAGAGTTTAAATAAGTTTAAAATGTCAAATGTCATGTCATTTAAAATGTCAATAGATAAATGACCATTGTGATAAATAAGTATTATAAGTAATGTCAAACACACAGGTACAGATAAAAGTACACGGTTTTCGAATTTCTGATTAATAGTTCAAAAAAGTTTATTAATTTGCGTATTTGATGATCGTCGTGCTTTTGACATTTAAGAAAAGTGCCATTATAGTAAACAGTTAGGTTTGAAAGGTTGTTTAAACTATGTTGCCATTTGAAGGAAAATAGAAAGTTTATGGAAAAATTATGGGTCTGCCACGAAAGGTCGCTTTATTTAATCTCGCTTACAAAAATCTCGCCTTCTAAAAATCTCTCCTACAAAAATTTCGCCCGGTCAAAATATCGCTTTGTATTATGTATTACGTAGAATTCAGATTTTGTAACCAACTATAAATTGCTTTATTCTTTTATTATTTTTTATTTTACACGAAATAGCGAGGTAAAAGCGAAATTTTTAAAAAAGCGAGATTTTTTGTGAACGAGATTATGTCATAGCGAGATTAAAGAGGGCGAGCTTCTGAGACGCACAGAAAAATTATAACATGCTGATATTAGAATATTCCCGACATTTTATTTTATATACAGGTTGTTCGGCACTAAAAGGTATTTCATGATATAGAAGTTCAAAAACTATTGTGGAGGGGGTGGGTGGAATGGTTCTGTTTTAACCGTTTACCAGTTTACTTTTTAAATGAAGAACAGTTATTCATCCTTTCGTCCACAGACAAAATTGCGCATACAATTTAAACATGAGATAGTACTTGGTCTTATAACATGTACAAACGTCTTAGATTTTCAATAGATACAATTCTATTTTTGTTTTAATATTTTGTATTTAAGTTATATGGTATTCTATATCTATGAGTTATATTATTCAATTAAATTATTTGTTTACAGTTTGCATTTGTTTATGTTATAATATTAATGTATTTTTTATTAAAGATATATAATTATTAATTATTGATTAGGCCATTAATTGAAACCCTGGGAATGGTAGCTGAGTCAAGACGAAAACCAGATTAAAGTTTTTTCACTTTCACTGGGATTCGAATCCATGCTTTTTGCTGGAAAGGTCGACACTTTAACCACTGTGCCACCAAGCCAAATAATTAAATATATTCAATATCACTTAATTTATAAACCATTTTTAATTGTATCGTATAATTCTTCTTGGAAAACGCTTTATTAACAACTACCCTTTAGTTGAAAGAATGTTTTTTCTTAGTTTTGACAAATATACTTACTTTTTATGAGTTAATAAACTTCAAAGTCTTTGAAAGTAATAATACCTTAAAAATAAAAAAAATATTCTTTTTAGTATAGGGTTTAGCGTTTTATATTTAAAAAGAACGGCCCCTTAAAACAGAAACTTGAACAGAAAAAAAAATTTTATTACTTCATGGTTCTTGCATAAAATTAAAAAAAAAATGAATGGTAAAGATTATATTTATCAAATTGGGGTTCTTATTTATAAAAAAAAAAATATTTGGGGTTGGTTTGCTCAAGTGTTAATAAGAAACATTTTTTTGCTAAATAACCATATTTTTTATGATTTCGCCCCAAGGAAGGGGAAACTTTACACCATCATATTAACAAAGAAAAAGACAAGAAACAGACAAGTTTTTGTACTCCTTAATTTTTCTTTTTTTTCCTGGGTCTTACACAGTTTTTAATGAGTTTCTTATATATAAATATATACAAGGGAGCTTTAACCTCTATATTTTCAGTTAAATTTTACACATTTTTACTTCTTACAGATATCTGAGTTCCTAGTAAAAAAGTCAAAAAGATTGATGACATGACATTTTTATGACATGACATATAATCAATTTTCACATAAAAATGTTGTAAAAGTGTTTTTTTTTTGTTTTTTATGACTTATACTTTAAAAATGATGTTTTCATTATTTTAAGGATTTTCTTTTTTTTGGTTGTTGTTTTTTGTTGAAAATATTTTTAAAAGAAGTCAAAACAACCCCTAAAAAGAATGGTGTGGATAAAATTCTCTTAGTATTTAAGAAATAAAAAAAAAATATGTTTTATTTTTAGTTGCGTATATTTTATCTAATATCTGAGTTTTTTTTGGATGTTACAAATTAGTAAAAAATTTGAGATATTTGTAAAAATAAATGTATTAAGGCAATTTATCAATTAATTATTTATGAATCTTGAAATTTTTAAATTAGAGCATTTAAAATGCAAATTGGATGAATGTAAAGTAGAAAAACATAAAATTTAAATTTAATTTTTTTTCTTTTTTTTTTCAAATGGCACTTTTACGTGCTAACTGTTCACAGCCTATATTAAATATTATATTCTTATTGGAACTGATGGAAATATCAAGAATATAATATACTGGGGGAAATATTAAATTTTTATTGGAACTGATTAAATGAATTCCACATACAATTTAAACATGAGATAGTAATACGCCTTCCATATCTGTGAGTTATATTATTTAATTAAATTATTTGTTTATATTTAGTATTTGTTTATTTTGTATTTTTTATTAAAGATACATAATTATTGTTTAAGTCATTAATTTGAACCCAATGGCGAATGGTAGCTGAGTCGAGTCGAAAACCAGATAAAAGTTTTTTTTATACTTTTACTAGGATTCGAACCCAGGCCTTTCACATAAAAGTTAATTTTAATAAATTTTTGAAATCATGTTTAAATAACGAATAAATTTTTATTACTAAAAATATTTAACATAAAAACTAGATATTATATTCAACTTTTTTTTAAACTTGTCTAAAGAGTTTGTACCTACCAAGGTCATTAAAAAGGGTAAACACTTGATGACGAATTGATAGAAAGTTTTATAATCTTTTTTTATAGAACTTTTAGAAGCAATTATTAAAAATATTAAAATATTTTTGAAGTATATATGAGTTTAAATGGTGACCTGTCAAAAGTTTCATAGTCAGAAATCTAATGTTACTTCTCTTATTGAAATGAGTCCAAAATCTCAATGAAAGCTATTCTGACACGTCACTGTTATCAATAAATTTAAAACAACTAAACAATTAATTAAACAAAAAGAGTTTTAGAAAGCATTTTATTGGTTTTAGGGAATAGAAATACATAACTATATAGTAGAATATATTAATTTAAATATTAATGTGGAGCTTCATTCAATATTAAGTTTGTCTTTGGCAAAATATATAGATGTGTTCAAAACACGACATCTGTAATTTTTAAGTCTTTATTCTTTTTCTTTTTAGCCCTAGGAAGATGTTTCGAAATTTTTTTTGAGAAAATTTTGGTTGTTTCTCAAAGATCCATCTTCTCCCAAAAAGAAGGTCAGAATGACTATTATTTATAGTAAAGATTGCCTGATATTATTATAGTCCTTAACCAATTTGGCATTTGGGCTTCTTAAATTAAATACTTTCTATTTATTTATAACTACTATATTAATTATTTTGTGGCGGATAGCACAAAAGGAATGATTCAGTATTCTTAGACGAGTATCCTTAGATAACTCGTACTTATTTCCAAGAGTTTAACTGCTCTCAAATTTTACAACACTGAGGTGTTTAAAGAATAAAATAGTAGAAAAATTTCTGGAAAAATTGATTTCGAATAACGGTAAATTAAAATACCGTATGGCAATACTATATTCATTTTTACATATAAATCTAATGCAAGCAGTTGTCATTTAACGTTTCCAAATTTGATATAAACTTTATAACATACTATTGATACCTTATATAATTTTTGTTATAATAATTTAAATATATGATTTTCTGGACTTAGGAAAACTGTAGCTGGGTAACGCGATTGCATTCCATGAAATTAATTTTTTTACGATACCTATCTGTAGCTAAATTTGCATATTATTTAAATGGGTTTACAAATTTGTTAAAACACCTGACCACACGATGAAATAATATATATGCATACTTTTTCAATATTTTTTGAAAATTTGTTGAAATTGGTTGGAAATGGGTTGAAAATTTTTAAGTTAATCGATGCATCGAATCTTTTACAAAAGGTTACGTCCCTGCAAATTCAACAGAATGATTGTGAAAAATTTGCTGCCAATTATTGATAATTTTCACATGAATTCAAAGTATAAATATGTATATGTATATGTAAAAAACAAATTTAATTAAAATAATTGCCATTACAATCAGGAAAACAAAAAATTACAAAAAATGTTGGAATTATACTGAAAAAAATGTGTCCATTGTTGGAGCAATACCACATGTAAACTTCTTCTATTATAATTTTACCTCAGCTCCAATTTTTCTTATATTTTCTTTTAAAAGGTTTTTATTTTTATATTTAAAAAAAATTTCCAACAATGGAAGGAAAAAAAATGTATATATATATTTATATATTGCTTTTTAAAGAATCTGTATTCCTGTTATAGGATTCCTAAAAGTATTTTTTTTATTTGTTTTGTATAAACTTAAAGACTTTTTTTTCATTTTTTTGTATAAATGTTTTTACTTTACCTTATAAAAAGTTTTGATTTCTAACCTTTTAAAATATATATATATATATATGTATGTATATATTAATATTAATAAAGCACAAAATTCTATTGTTTGATAAAGGAAAAACGAAATTATGGGGAGGGAGCAAGGATAAAGAAAGAGCTATAGAGGAATGAACAAAAAAATTTCTATTGACTGTTTTTCTTATTTTCTGTTTTGCTGTTTTTGTGTTTTGTGTTTTTTTTTTTTGTATTGCAAAAACCTCAATATAAAATTGAGGGGCTAAAGAAAAAAGGATTTTATTGTACAGAAGAAAAAAAAATCTTATTTTTCATTCATGTCTGTGGTATATTAATGTTTATACGTACGTATATAAAGTACATATGTATGTTTGTGTATAGGTGATTTTATATATATAAATTTTTTTTTTAACTCTTATCGTAGGTACCGTTTTATTTTAAAACTTTAAATAATAAAAAAATGTTAAATGTATTTTTTTATATCCTGATTTCCTGATTATTCAAAGCCCTATCAAGGCTCTTTAAACTAGAAAAAAAAAAGTAAACAAAATTTTTAAAGCCTTAAAAAAAATATATATGTATATATTATGTATATATATATATGTAAACAAAACAGAGAAAGAAAATGTATATTTTGTTTTATCATATAAAATTTTTTTTTGAATTCTGAAGTTTTTCTAGGGCAGTGCAAATGTTAAATGGAGCTCTGGAAAATGGAACAAACTTATAGAATAAGCTTTATAATAATAAACTCAAATTTATATTGAGTTTTTTAATTGTAATTTTTTCATTTTTATACCATTACTTGTATTTCCAATGGTATGGTACATTTGGTACATATCCTTTGTTACAAGCCCTTAAAAAAAAAATTGAAAAGCAATTAATTCAACTCACATTCTTATTAGACATTGATATTTATATGCGGTAAATGTTATAAAGATGAAATATTAATATTATCTTGTATTCTTTAACTTTTTATTTATCTTAGGTATTCCTCAAAGACATTTGAGAATATAATATAATAAATTCCAGGCGATGGCGCAGTGGTTGTGACGGACCTAGAAAGATCCCGGGTTCGATCCCTGACAGGGTTAACTCAATAAATAGCATATAACAATATAAAACTATATAGAAATAACTTATATGTATATAATTAAATGTTTATCTGCTGGCCCACATATCTATTTGGCAAAGGGTCCCAAAATTGCGTGCAAATATTTATAATTGTACGTAATTAATAAATAAATAAATAATTATAACAATTGGTAATCCAATTTCCCAGTTTTCTGTATTCGAAGTTTATCCTAATATATATGATAAACAAATGAATATTAAAACAGACATGGAGTAATAAAATGAGACATAACGATTCCCATCTTTTAAAATCTTCAACATTTGGCAAGGTGTTCTTTAAACTGAACAACGTTTAAACCAATGTGATTATGATGAAGATATGCATCCAAAACAACTTATAATATCAAAGCACATCCAAATGTAACAATACAGATCTCTCATCTGATAAGCAAAAATTAAAATTTATCTTAAACGGTCCTTAAATTTTTATAGTTTTGGCAAAAAGAGATAAAGTAGTTCTGATGTAGGTATAGTCGGTCATATTAAAATAAAAGAAGTGAAAAATCGGCAGCGCTATGAAATCCCAAAAATAAAAATTTCAAATTCCAAAATCCCAAATTACGAAATTACAAAATCTCAAAATATCAAAATCCCAAATTTTAAAATCCCAAATTGCAAAATCCCAATTTGTAGTTAGTTATAAAATCAAGTTTATATTTTTTCCAGAATATTTATATATGTATGTGTATGTATATGTGAGATTTTGAATCATGTAGGATTTTAGAGTTGCTTTCAAACTCATAGTTATGCACCTTTTACAGAATGTATTTATTGTATATATATATGCACAATTAATAAAAAAAATTGTTATAAATCAAAACCCATGCCACTCAAAATATTTTTCCACGAATGGATCGAGCAAGAACACATATTGTATTGGAATACTTTTATAAAAAAACCAGTGACAGTAAAAAAGTTGTGTTTATATCACATAAAATATAAATGGATGAACTACTTAACTTTTATCACGAAGATATTAGAATGTTTATTGGTTTCATTATGAAGTGTTATCCTAAATAAAATGGAACAAACTGAAAATGAAATTGAACGCTGTACTTTCTGTCTAAATAAAAAAAAACCTACTCTTGGAGAGCCTACTCTTGCTTAATTATTATAGAAAAATACACCCTTTTCAAGATATAGATTTATCACAATAGATAGAGTTACCAAAATGGCATTCAATAACGTCGCCATTCTTATAAAGGTCGATTCCCACTAGACCGGCACATTGGCGACGACGTACAATATTTCTTATTCTTCTGTAAATTCTTCTATACACATTGAACGACAACGACAACTGTAGTCCTACTTGTAGCCTTTTTTCTTTAGTCCTAACTCTACGGAGCTACATCTCCCCAAAATCTGGAAAAGCTATATATTTAAATTGCTATAACTAAAGTTCTGCAAGCAATATTTTCAATCTGAAAACGTCAAACGATAGTTGTTTTTTATAAAATTTATAATTACATGTAAAACCTAACAAATGTAATCCAAACAAATTTTTAGGCATCTCATACGGTACTTTAAATTACAGTTACACAAAACCCGATTTTTGTAAATAGTTCTACCTCTTTATATCTTCCAAACGTTTCGAGCTAAGACTACCCAATTTCAAAGTAGTTACAGTTTAAAAAACAAGTAAATTATTAAAGAAAGCTTAATATTGTCCTTCTTTTAGAAGCTGTGAGGTGATAAATCTGAAAAATTTCAATTTTAAAACACCTGTAACTTGAATACCTATCCAAATTTTTTTTGAAGTAATACATAAAAAAAAATTGAGCTCCAAAAATGTATTTTAACGTGAGTTAACAGTTTTTCTTAATTATAAAAAGTTTTCTTTTGTATTCTAATATACATACATATATACATATATATATATATATACATATCTTCTCTTTAAAGCATATGTATGTATATATCTTCATATTTATTTGAAATTAATTTAATTGAAATAAACTCCAAATTTTTATTAAACTGATTTAACCCTTAAGAGTGCAACGTCAAATTGAAACATACCTACATGTTCTCACGTGATAAAATACAATAAAAGAATCACTTTTTTTATTTTACCATATTTACCACACATATCTACCAGTTTTCAAGTTAAAAAATTTTACCTTAAATTATATTATACACTTTAGTCATAATATATTGCAATATAGATATAATGTATAAGAATGTGGATACCGATTATTTTATATATAGAATCCTTTTTTTTCAATATTTTACAATACAATGTTGTAATTTTTATTCACGTTTTTTCTTTTGATTTTTTGTGGGAAAAAATACTTTTACATAAAATTTTTCTGTTTTCCTGGTAACAATCCCCAACTACTTCAAATTTTCAACTATTTTTCTCTCTCTTTTACATACATATATAATGTATGATGTAATTTTCATTCACCATTACATTACATTATATTGGATATTTGGTGTATAATATTGTTTCTTCAAAGTTTTTTGTATATTTTGTTAAATTACAACAACAAAATTATATTAGGTATACATATATATAAAATATCAATACAAACACACATATGAACACGTGCATGAGTAGTATTATGCTTGTGTTAAACTTGGTAATGGAATTCGAATTTGATAATTGACATTTGTATATACACATGCGGTAGTGTGCTATGTGTTTGAAGTTTATTTTAACAAGTTTTCAAGTTAAAGTTTTTGGCTTATTAAAATCATGAGAGACGATGGTTGTTAAATGGGTCAGGTACAATATGTCGTTTTATTAAAATCTTGAAAAATAAAATTTCGTTTTCTTTTAAATTTTGAAAATTAAAATTTAGTTTTTTTAAAATTTCGAAAATTAAAATCTCCTTTTTTTGAAATCTCGAAAATCATAATTTCGTTCTTTTTTTTAAAAATCGAAAAATAAAATCTTTTTTTAAAATCTCGAGAATCAAAATCTCGTTTTTTTTTTTCGAAATTCTTTAATTCGTTTGCGATGTATTTTGATGGGTTACTTGAAGTAAATAGTTTTTTTATATCAGGGGCTGCCGTTCTCAAAGCTTTGCTAATTTAATTATTGTAAACTAAACACCGCTCTATGCCCTACCAGGGGTGCTAGGAATCAGTAAGTAGTACACCACACCTCTAAAATTCTACTTAAGAATCTTGCATATAAATATGTACACATATTCTGCAAAAGGCGTGCAATCGTGACTTTGCACCGAAATATAAAATTTTTCACAACTTTTTTTCATACATGCAGAAAGAGTCCGCCCCAAAGTATTTAATATAAAATAAAGATTTGACAATGAAAGACACTTTACTGAAAAAAAAAATCCCGAATGAAAAAAACCCAAATAAAAGTTCCCGAAAAAACTGTAAAAAAATCCCGAATATTTTTTTCGAAAACCAAAAATTTTGAGAAAAAATTCGGAATGTTACAAAATCCTAAAAATTAAAATTAATGACAAAAAAATAAATACATTCGGAATTAAAAATATAATAAAAAAGTTAAGAAGAATTTCGGAGTTGGATACAAAATAAGGAATTCAGCTTTTTCAAGAATATTTATATTTGCCCTTTACTAAATATGTATGTATACGAGTAGTAAAGTGTCATAGACTCGTTTTTGAAATCATCAATATTCCGCCGATTCAAGGTTTTTTTTCCGGGGTTTTTTATCAATATTTTAATTCATTCGGGATTTTGATATTTTCGAAATATTCCTTTTCAAGATTTTAAATCATTCTGGATTTTTTGCAGTAAAGTATCATAGACCCATTTTGATACCTTAAATAAAGCAAAATTTAAAAAAAAACTAGATTTTCATTTTCGAGATTTTCAAGCCCGATATTTTGTACCTACCCCCCTTGATAAATACATTGTTTTAAGTTCGTGTATATATTCGAAATATTCTATATTATATGTCTGAAATCGTGTAATACTTGGGGCAATACACTATTTTGAGTTGGTGTATATGTTAAATAGCATGTATAACTGTCATGTAATATGCTATATATGCACAAATGGTGTATATATACCTAATGTTTAAGTTCAAATAATAACATCAAAGTTAAAAAAAACACAAAGAAATATTCACCTCATTCTATTTGTGTTTCCTTTCAAATGTTTAGTTTTAGTCTAGTGTTGGATTTTCCTTTTATGAATTTTATGAAAACATGTTGGCAGAAAATCAAAGCAACTTCAAAGGAAACAAATGTTAGAAACGTTTTGAAGAACATTTGAAAGAGAAGGAAAAGTTTTAAATGAATTAATATAAAAAAAAACTGCTAGTGTTTTAAAACAAAGGATATTTTATTTTTCCATATTAAGGACGAAAATATTGAACACAAACAAACTCTGAATTCCTTTTGATCTATAGCGTTTGTTTCATTTTGTAATAAGCTCCAATGAACTAACAAAGTAAAAACCACTATTGCATGGCTTTTTTTTTGGTTTTGCTAGATACCAAAAAACTCTTTTAAGTTCAAAGACTTACAAGTGTATAGTAAAACACTATTAAACAAAATCTAAAGCAGAATAACTAAATCAATTTGGTTTTTCGGGGTTCTTTCATCTGCAATAAATTAAATTAAGCTGAAAGAAAAATGCTAAAAGCATAAAATTATATTTAAGTTAATGAAAATGCTTTGATGTTAATGATAAAAAAAAAATTTCAAAAAAGGAAAATTCATTTACGGCAATTAAGAACTTCAAACAGGAATTTAAACGGTTTAACATCTTCAAAGCTTTAGAAATGTTTTAAAACCAGGCTAACAGAGTCTTATAAAAAAATTAAGTAGCAAAAATTGTATCTTTTTTAAATATATTTTATACTTGTATATAATATATATATATATATATATATATATATATATATTGTGTTATTTAAACCTTCACTATACTGCGGTCTTTTTTATGTAAACCGATAGCATATCAAAATAAATTTTTTGATCTGTTTATTTTATTCTTTTATTCTAACACTCGCCTCCTTTGAACTAGTATATGGAAACATATTTATGTTGGTTCTATTTTCTAGTTGGTTGTTTTGGTAAGTTTTGTGTTTTGTTTTTGGGGTTTGGGGGGCTGTTTATATAGGTAATTGGCGGATGAAGTGTATACCCCTCCTAATTTTGGTTATGGTTAGAATTGTTGTTGTTTTAAGGATACTTAAGGATACTTCGAACATTTTTTTTATATGCATTGTGTTTTTTGATTTTAACACTGTGAATGCATGTGTTTGTGATGGTATCAATTAGGTTATTCAAGTTATAAATATATATTATATAGTTAGGAGAAACAAAATTGAAATGAGTTGGATTAAAAGAAATTTTCAATTATATGCTAGTATAAAAGATTGATTACTTGAGTCAGTGCCGAGCAGTCGGGAATAAAATGTGCCGACTCTGACTATACTTCCGACTCCATCACCTCTAAACCCTGATTTCGACTCTTTAACAAAACCAGTTTGGCATAATGATAGCTTTATAAAACTGTTTACTTAAGCCATAACCCCAGGAAGTTAACCTAAAAATTTTAAAAAACCTGGTAATACTTTTCTATAGAACATGTTATTTTATTTTTACTGGCATCTCTACGTGCTAACTGTTCACTCTTATAGGCTAAATAGCCTGACTAAATATGTTATGTGTGCATGTCGGAATAGGGGGAAATATTATATTAATATTTTTAGGACTGATCAAATGAATTCCACATACAATTTAAACATGAGGTAGTAATACCCCTTATAACATGTAGAAATGTTTTAGATTTTCAAGCAAATGGTAGTTGAGTCGAGTTGAAAACCAGATAAAAGTTTTTCACTCCCACTAGAATTATAACCCGGACCTTTCGCATGAAAAGTCTCAGCTACTGCGCCATCCAGGTGTTCAGTATGTAATTAAAATTATTTAAATTGTAATTGAAATTTAATTGTGTATGAATTTTATTTAACAATATAAAATAAATAGTAAATATTTTAATTCATTCTAAATATCATTAATTAATTCTTTAAGTCTTCATCGCAATGTAAATCCAACATATGCTTTTTTTTTAGAAATGGGTAAAGAATTGAAGTTTTACAATTCCATAATTTTATTTTTATATAAAATTTTTTTAGCGAACAAGAGCGATTTAATTTAATACAAAATATTATTAATTTTTTTTGAGGTCGGAGTCATCTAATTTTGTATAAGACTCCGACTCCAACCTAATAATAATGTGACCGACTTTGATTCCACAGCTCCGAATTGATTAAACTAGGACTAATTATATTTTCAAACTAATATGATTATTGAAAATTTATTATGTTCAAAAGAATAATTTTACTCCACTCTAAAACTGTTTCTTTTTTAAATATAATTTTTACTTTATTACAATTCCTTTGTGTCCTTTTTTATACATACGTTCTAGTGAGAAAATTTTCAAAATTAACTAAGGACAAAGAAAATGAAATATAATATTGGATATACCGGAACAATTCTGTAACATATTTCAATAATACTCATATATTATACCTATATATTATACCTATACTTATATTATTATACTCTAGTTGTCAGTTTAGTTCTATATACAAAAATTACAATGAATTTTTAATTAAAGTGACCAGTTAACAATTCTCATATGTTAATATTAGAAAATTTTGATGAAGAAATTATTTTTTATAAATTGTAAAACCTTGTTTTAGAATTTTAAGACGGGAACTTGTCATATGCCTGTATTTCATTCTCCGGTTTGTAAAACTATTAGAAGTTCTTTATATTGAAAATATATATTAGTTATAATAAAAAATCAATCTAGGAGGAATTTTATAGTTGGTTACAATGTTTGTCAAAAGAAATACAGTTTTGTTATAGTAACCATTTTTAGACTTTATACCTCAAACCGTCTAAATATAAAATTTCTAAAAAATGTCAAAAATCATAACAATTTCTCAATACGAAGTCAAGAAATATTGAATTACAACGTAATTTCTAAATGTAAGATCATATGTCACAATTCTTAGGAGATTTGTTATATTTTATCATTTTTAAAAAATATCAAATTATACGCATTTAGGTTTCTGTCATTTGTCCTTCGGATTTTATCACTTATTCTTAGAAGTTTTGTCATTCATAAATTTTAATCATTATCTAAAAAATTTATTTAATTAAAGATTTAAATAAAAAATAAATTTTTTTTAATATACGTCAAATGACATTAAACATTTTTTTGGAAGTTTTGACATGACACTTAGAAAATTTGACGTAGCGTCGAACTTAAGTTTATTTAAAAACTTTATTTAATTAAAAATATGTATGACTACAAACAAAAAAAAATTTAAGTTAAATAATATTATTCTAGAAAAATTCTAGAATACTAATAATTCTAGAAAAAAAAAGGTCAAACAAAGGTATTACTTCTTCAATTACATGAAATTAACTCTATACTTGATAAAGCTGGATATTTAAAATTTTAATTTATTTAAGTTTTATGGCCAAAGTTTATGCAAAATTTAGTTGGGGTAGTGCAGTAGATTCGAATACATGTCATACAACTTCTTCTTTTGTATGAACATTACTATATACCTAATACAGCTTGATGTCTGAAATTTTGTCAAAAGTAGTTAACTTTAATGGCAAACCTCCGAGTAAAGTTTAATAAGTTACTCTACTACACTTTTCCTCGTTTTTTATATCATTTTTATAAAATTATAAATATATGTTTTATTAAAGATATTATATAATTTTGTTTTATGAAAATCGAATGAAATATTTATAACAGCCTTAGTACACATTTACATTTTATACTTAGTAAACTTTACATAATACTCCGAATTTTTAATATTTAATTTCAATTCATTATTATTTGAATTGAATTCAACATTATAGCATACATATGGCAACTCCATTTTATTCATTCTTCTTTTGATAAAAAAAAGTTTAATGACAGGATTTTCCTTCAAAATTTTTTTCTTTCTCACATAAAATGAAAAGGAAAATGAAAGAAAAAAATCATTGTGTAGAATTTCACGTGTTTCATACGCATGACCATGAGAAACAAGAAACATTTACCAGGATATTAGAAAGAAGAAAAAGCGTATTTCATTACCATTTCAGTTCAGTTAAATTTTTGTATATATACAAATAATTGTTTCATATATTTATAATATATATATATTTTATGCACTTTCATTTATTTACTAGTGGTTTTCTTATCTAACTTTTGTCCTATTATACCAAACGTCAAAAATAGAAAAAAAAATAACAGTAAAAAAAAAAATGTAACAATGTTGTAGAGATATTTTTCATTACCATTTCCATATATTCTTTGTTCCATTTTGTTTTGGTTCAAATTTATATGAAAATTTTTCTTATATTTTGAGTCTGACAAATTACAAATTCACACACACACAAACACTGAAATACAACAATTTGCGTAGACGTTTATGTATATATAAAAGCAGACAAATAATAATTTGAAATCCGTTAGAATATAAGAAGGATACAATATAGAATGAAGGATAATAATAGAAAGTTGCAAAAAAAAAAAAAACAAAACATCTGTGATGTATTAGAAATAATATTTTTAAAAATATCTTCTATTTCATATTTCTGAAATCTTGTTACTTTCTAATATCAAAATTCTTGTGTTTGTTAGTTTTAGTAAATTTTGTCGTCCTTTTTTTTCTACTATTAGAATTTCTATTGAATTTTCTAATGCCAACATATGTTTTTTAATGTAATAATACCGTTATATGGAATAATATTTTTGTTTTAACAGTTTTTCCAAGGTATTTCATTTTAAGAATACATTGAATGGATAAGGGTTAAAAAAAACAGGAGAAAAAGAGAAAGCATATATTAGAATGTGATTAGAAATTTCATAATAGAAAATCGGGATAAAGAAGAAAAGAAAAAAAAAATATTAGAAAATTTTGAACCTCAAACAAATACAACAATTTCATTTTTCTTTAACGGTAAATTATGTAACAGAGAAGAATATTATAGAATGTTTATTGAATGTTCAAAAAAAAAAAGGATTATGTACATATATATATGTATTATTATAAAATTTTATTTATAATTATATTTTATATTTTATGTTATCCTATTACAAAATATCCTGTGGTGTTAGTGAAGTCACATTTTTTTTTACTTGTGTCAACCCTATTTAATTCTTATGTATATGTTTTGTGTAAATATAATAATTTGGAAAAAAACCAAATGTTTAAATTGTTGAAAAAAAAACACTTTTCCTGGTTTCCATTTAACATTTATAATATACAAGTATGTTTGGTATCCTTAAATTCAGTTCATTTGTGTTGGATATCTTTAACCCCCATTTGTTTAGTGTTATCTATAACCTATATTTTTACTCCAGATAATTCAAATAATCAAATTTATATAATATATATATATATATATATATTTATATATCCGTTTTGCTTTTGGTCGTGTTTCGTATTAGAAATTGAAAGAGAAAGTGAAAAGTTTGTAGAGGAAAATGAAATGAAAAAGAAAAAAAAAAAATCTAATATTTTTACCTGGAAAAATTTTGTATTTCAAAGTTACCTCATTTAGGTTAGGTTACCGTTATAAAAGAGTCCTTTTACCTTGAAAAATCTATATATGAAGAAAAAAGTGCAAAATCATTCTAAGTGCTTGAAATATTTGTATTGTTAACGTTCTTAAATATTCTGTGATCCTATTAGATTCAGGTAAATTATGCAACATTTTTTGTTTATAGATATTATGTATGGTTTTTCTTTTAGTATTTTCTTAACAATATGTTTTTAACAATATTATAAAATATTGAAAGACATTTTTATTAAATGTTAGAAATTTTTTTTTTTTTGGTTTAGTACAAAAGCTTAGGGATATCAAATGTGTGTAAATTTGTATTTTATTTTAAATATACATGAAAAGTTTATTATTCAATTTTGATTTTATATTGAATTTGTAGTATCTTATGTGCATGTATATTTTATAAATTTGGTATAAAATGGTTTTCATTTTTAGAATTAAACTTGACGGAATTCGACATATTGTGTTTATAAGTTTATGTCAAATGTGACAAGCACCTTTAGTTTAGCACATATAGTTTTCTTTTATTTAAGTGAAACAGCTATTTTATAATTTGAAACGTTTATAGGTACATGGAAATAATAATGCCGTTATTTAATGTTTGTAAGATATTTCACTTAATATGATTTTATTAGTGTCTTCAATTTTTTGAAGATTAAGAATTCAAATAAAATTAAATAAATTAAAATTCAATTAAAATGAATTCAAATTAATATTTTTATTGAATTTATTTTAATTGAAGTTTTGTGCGGAAAAAAAAGAGACTAGGTGACGAGACTTAGTAGATCTCTGCTTCCTATAAGTATCTTTTAGATTATAATATGATTTATTTTAAGAAATTAATTTCATGTTTTTAAATGGAATTAGGAATTATGTCTAATTTTTGATGGTATTTTTGGCTCACCCCTAGGAGTTTTAATTCGCCGAGTATTTTGGCCTATTTTTTGAGTTATAAGTTTCTTGGAAATTTTTTACTTCTTACTTTATTCATTTTATTTATTTATATATATTATATTGTAATAATTTTATATTTAACTTATATATACCATTCTGTGAGTTTTAAGTATAAATTAAATAATTTGCTAAGTCTTTTCAGACCTTATGTAATTGACATCTGACATGGCTGAATAAAAAACAGAAAAAAAACTGTTTATTAGGCAAATTTAAATTGTTTTATATAGTTTTTAGCACATTTTCAAAAAATTTTGTAAAAATGTGCCTATATAGTTTCACTCTGTCCGTCCGTCTGTCTGTCTGTCTGTCTGTCTGTCTGTCCGTATGTTTACAAAAACTTTTACATCGTTTGAAATAGAGAAAAGAAATTTTAACCACGAGTAGGTATTACAAAAAAAATAATTTCGTGGAAGAATTTTTTTCCGTAGCCCCACCTGTTACGGAACTGCAGCCCCCTAAAGTTGGAAAAAGCCCTATATTTAAATTGTTATAACAAGAGTTCTGCTGAATGTATTTTCAATCTGAAAACGGCAAACGATAGCTGGTTTTATAAACTTTATAAATTTTTAAAAGGCAAATGTTTAGAGTTGCCATACGGTACAAAAATTTAACATTACGCAAAGCTCAATTTTTACAAAATTTTTGGCCAGACATATCTTCTGAACGGTTCAAGCTAGAGTCTTGAAATTTTGGGAGGAGTTAGATCCTTAGAAATTAGTAGGAGTCGGTGAACAAAATTTTTTTGTCACGTCCCATGTTTTGCAGCTATAAGGTCCCGAAAATTGAAATTTTGCTATTTTTAAACACCTGTAACTTGAATGCCTGTCTAAATTTTTTTTTAGTGATATACAAAATTCAAAGCTCTATAATTATATTTCAACATGTATCAAAGGTTTTTCTTAATTTTGAAGGATGACGGAGCTACAGCCCCTGGAAACTCCAAAAAAGCCCTATATTTAAATTGATATAACAAGAGTTCTGTTAGGTTTATTTTCAATCGAAAAACGGTAGAAGGGAGCTGCTTTTATAAACTTTACAGAAATATATCGCTAAGTAGTATAAGGTCGCCATACGGTACCAACATTTACCATTATGCAAAACTCAATTTTTGCAAAATTTTTGGCCCTGCATATCTTCTAAACGGTACCAGCTAGGGTTCTAAAATTTTGGGAGGAGTTAGATCCTTAGAAACTAGTAGGAGTCGGTTAACAAAATTTTTTTGTCAAGCCCCATGTTCAGGAGCTATAAGGGCTCAAAAAATGAAATTTTGCTATTTTTAAACACCTGTAATTTGAATACCTGTTTAAATATTTTTTCCTTAATATACAAAATTTAAAGGACCAACATTATATTTTAACATATGTTAAAAGATTTTTTTAAATTTAAAAGGGGTTCTTTAAATTGATGAAAGTTTCTCTCAGTTTTTACCATTTTTGCTTAAATAGTAAAATTCTAAGTAATATTTAAAATTTTGGTGGAATTCACAATTTAATTCCTAGAACCTAAAAAAGTTTGTGGGATGGGGAGTAGTGAGGATTATATCCTTGAGAAATTTAGCAACATTCCATATAGAGGGGCTAATATGGCTTGAAAATTAAAAACTTACTGTTTTTATAAGTAAGCAGTAACTTAGTCACTGACTTATATATTTCCTAAATTAAACGTTAATATTGAAGCTTCAAAATTATATTCCGATAAAATACTTAGTATGAAACACTATATTATTTTGAAAATGTGCTTTTTTAAAAACCCTTGGTTTTTTTCATCACTTGTTATTCTCTGCACTCCAACCTATCTGACAATTTTGACAGATTGTTTATGAAAATTTTATAAACAAAAACAATTGTTAGTTTTGAATCTATTTTAAGCTTAAATTAAAATTAAACATGAATAATATGAATAATGAAAACAAATTTATTTTGGTAGATGAGCAGAGAAAGAAAGTAATTAAAAGAAAATTATGAAATATTTAATAGTTAATAGAAAAAGCCTACCTAAAAAGATATTCCGAGAAAGATCTTTATCATTTAGTTATAAATGAGGAAAGAAGACTTCAAAAGTTTTTAAAACTTTACTAAAATGTCACCAGCATCATATTTCAATCTTTTAGGCATTTATTTTATTTTAATTTTTCAGCAATAGAATTTATGGCATCATATCAAGCATGTTTGTTGCTAGATACACCGAGAAAACTGTACAGGTTGCCGCAACCGAATTTTGTGCCAATCTACACATTCAGTTTTGATAAATAATGATTATTAGTTTGTGACAACTACACAATTAGTTTGTATGGGTACAGCTTTCTACGGTTGTTGTTGTTTGAAGCTGAAGCATCTGCATATATAAAGGGTTTCTCGAAATACCAATGATAATATTTCTCTAAGGCATATTAATAACTCCAATTCATTCGATGAAGAAGGAACTTAGTCTCTAAAGCAAAATAGGTAATAAGAACTTTAAAATTGACTTTACTTATTGAAATCACAAATAAGAATGAGTACGTAGTTTAAATAATTCTCCTAATAGAATATTGTAGTTCTGACAACCGCACGCAAAATTACAAGAACTACAATATTCTTTTGATTTTCAATAACCTAATAACCTACCGCACACTTTTTTTGAAGTTCTAGTAAATAAATAAAGGTTATATCAAACGACATATGGTTCCAACAATTAAAAAATAATTTTGACGATTGCATGCACCGTATTTCCATTATGAAAGCCCTCAAAGAAGTTTTTTTTTAACGAAATATGTGTATTTTATTTAATTGGGTATTACAACCTCACACAAATTTCATGAAAAAAATTAATTCGGTTTTCAGAACTACAAAATCAGTCGTTATTTCAGAATTATAGTAATTTGAACCAATTACGATTATTATAATAAGAAATCAGTTATATTAACTAAATTTAGTTTAAATTAACTGATTTTCTTATTTCACAACTGAGTTACACTCCAACAACCTCGGTTTTCAAAATCTTTTTTGTCGGTGTAATATTTCGAATTATATAAATTTTCATATGTGGATTATAATTCTATCAGTTCAATAACTGCCAATTTTTGCCAATCCAACTAAAATGAATATATAAATACTTAAAATAATAAATATTTTTATAAATTTATTTTTTAATTTTTTTTATAATTTTTTAAAAATTTTTTATGTATCAAAAGTGAGATAGAATTAGAACCGGTTCCAAAATTAAATTTATATATGTAGTGCCATCTGATATATCTAAACATCGTTATTACATCGAATGTTCACACTATCTGTTTTTTTAATTCTGACTGAATTTAACAAGTCAGATGTATAACACAAATAATATAATAGAGGTCTGAAGGGACCTTAATTAATAATAGCTGAATAATATCAAAAACAGTTTTATAATTTTCAGTTTTGCAATAAAATTTTTTCTGTTTGAGTAATCTTCTCTATTTCTTTTTTTTCTTACAGATTGATATTTAAAATCACATAGAGGATTGGGTTATAGAAAAAAAAATTTGGATTGTGAGCCGCTTTCAAACGCTGGAGTCCGTAATACGCATTAAAAGGGAATATAGGCGCACATTCGGTGGCACACCTCCTAGCAGGTGGACAATAATGAAGCTTGTGAATACCTTTGTCGAACGTGGGACAGTCGAAAGAAGGCCTTATCTTCGGGTTCCCTCAGTTAAAACGCTGGAAACTATCACAGCTGTAGCTGCTGCCATACAAGACAATCCTCAAGTTTTGACAAGGAATTTGTCTGCTCAAATGAATATTAGCAGACAGTCGCTGCAGATAATTTTGCATGGAGATTTGAGCTTATTTCCATATAAATTGCAACTAACAAATAAACTAAACCCAGCTGACTTGCCGATTCGCTTGAGATGAAATCGCATCCACTTCGTGTCACAGTGTTTTGTGCAGTTTTATCAAGATGCATTGTCGATCCTTAGTTTTTTGAAGAAGACGGTGTTACTGTTACGGTCACTGGAGACCGTTACTTAAAGATTTTGAGAGAGTTTTTTTTATTCAGAACTACGCCGAAAGAGAATTCCTTTCAACTCTGTTTAGTTTCAACAAGATGGTGCAACTGCACACATAGCCGGTCCAGTTATGACAGAATTGCAGAAAAAATTTTGCAATAAACTGATTTCAAGAAACTCCACATTTCGTAGGCCTCCAAGGTCTCCCGACCATACTGCACCTGATTTTTCTTATGGGGTTATTGCAAACAAGAAGTTTACAAAACAAAACCAACAAATTTGAACGCTTTAAAACAATCAATTCAAATGGTAATTTAAGCAATCCCCACTGATACTCTACAAACAGTAATGAACAACTTTTTGACAAGATGTCGTACTTGCATCACTGAACGTGGAGGCCATTTAAATTCAATACTATTCAAAACCAATTAAAATAACTTAATAAAAATGTTTAATTGTTAAAATGAATAAAGAAAAAATTAATTTAATGGATTTAGTAAAAAGCTATTTGAGTTTCTTAATGTAGCAATATTCATCAACAACCACTCTTTAGAATTCAAACCTGAAACCTTCTAATATTTAAATCCCAAATAATATAACGATCATTCATTAAAATTCAATTAAAATTGAATTACCTACTAAAAAATGTGTCCAGATTTTGTTTTTTGAAAATAAAGTTATTTGACTCCTAAAAGTAAAAGTGGACTTCATATAGATATATGATGCAACCATTAAGCTATTTATAAGAATCACAGATGCAGATGCTGATGATGATTTCTTTTTTTCTGTAAATTATACTCTAATATTGATTCATTTTCAATTAAATTGTTTTTTTGTAATCTTATTTTTATTATTTTTTAATAACAATAAAACAAAACATCTTAAAGAGCACAGGATCTTAGATCAAGATTAGGTTTTTTATTCTTTCATTTTTTACTCTAATAAAAGAAAAGACCTATAATTATCTGGCAGTTTCTAGTAGCACATGTTTTTTTTTTTTTCTTTTTTTAATTTTCTGTAGCCACAAGATGGCATGGCACGAGTCATCTCGTCAATTTTTTTTTGTGTTTTTTATAGAATAGAAAAAAAAAAATGTTTCAAAATTATAAAAAATACCTTAACTAGAACATCTTACATAAAAAACAAATCTGTAATAAAAACATCACCACCACATGTTTTTTTTTTTTTATTGAATCGTTTTTTTTATTTCGCTATTTTTTTTTTTTAAATTTTTTATGAATAGTTATTGAGGAAGACAACTGGTTTTATATCGTCTATTTACTTCCTTAAAGGCATCCGTTCTTTTCACTTTTTTTTGTATTTTTTATTAGATTTGCTTTAATTTTTTTATTTTGAAAATTTTCATTTTTTATATAATAAAAAAATATAAAAAAAAACCAGCGAAAGTGCATACGGTCATTAAATGTATTAAAAAAATTCTATTGTTAAAATTAAAAAAAAATAAAATTAGAAAAAGAAAGCAATATTTACACACAACGGGAAACAAATATTGAAATTATCATCCTGTGATCCTTACCAAATTTTTGTTTTTTTATTTCGTTTGAATCATTTATCCTTTAAGGATACTTTAAGGAAAGTTTCTTTCAAGTCTTAAGATGAATAATTATATTAGGGTTACCGGATGTATAAAAATGTTTATGTATTAAGAAACTTTAAAATTGGTTATACTTCAAAAAAGTAGTTTAAGAAAAGGTTTTATTCGTTTTTTCTCAATTTCTAAAACAACTTCAAAGGATAGAAGGAACATTATAAGGCTGGATGTCTGAAATTTATGTAAAGACCATGTTGACCTCCACTTAATATACAAGAGATTAAGGGATAAATTCAAGTAACATATAACAACCCTATACAACTGTGTTACAATATTTTTTGAGCATATATTACATGCATTTTTGTGTTACAGCTGTCATTTGACATTTGTATTTTTCTCTTAGAACTGTTGTTATGACAACAATAAAGGACTTTTCCAAACTTTAGGAGGTTGTAGATCCGTAACTGGTAGGCTACAGAAATATTTTTTTCTATAAAATTACCTTCTTCTGATACCTGCAGTTAGAATTTCTTTTTTTATTTAAAACTGTGTAAAAGTTTTATAAACACACGAAGAGTTGTCACTTTGAACATTAACTCTTTTGTGAGTTCTGTGCATCCGTCAGACGGAGAGAGTTAAACTATATAAGCACATATTTTATAAAAATATTTTAAAATGTACTAAAAAGGAATATCAAAACAATATTGTGTATTATTTTAAAAAGTATGACAGAAAAATATTTATAATGTAAACGTAAATCAACAACACTATGGCAACCCTAGTTTATAACATTTTTTTTTTATTTTGACAATTGGGTGCGTGATCGAAACTGCAAAATCAGCGTTTTAGGATGCGTTGCGATCTGTTTTTTTGATGTTTAATGTGCTATTTTGTTTTTATTAAATGACAGAGGAGTATAAAAGTAAATAATATGTTGTTCACGGTTTCAATGAATATATTCCAGGATATTAAATAAAGTCCTGTTGTGATTATATTAATTTTTTTTTTTTTATTATTATTATTATTTGAAAAATAAAATTTTTGAAATTTTATATCGTCTTTAGAAGAATTTAATTATGAAACGGATGGGCGTTATAATAGATGTATAAAAGGTTTTGTTTTCAATATTTTTTTTTTAATTTTTTTTTTGTGCGATTCAATTATAAGTGTGTCTTTTGTTGGACCAATTTATGTTTTTTTTTAATGTGTGCGTGTGTTACTTTTTTTTTTGGGTCCTATTTTTTAAACTAGGAAGAGAAATTAAAAAAAATAGCATTTCTGGGTTGCTTTTGTTTTTTTATGAGTTCCTTCAGGTCACCGATGCTAATGGTGACGGTGAACGATGTGCGTAGCGGAATTTAGTGTTTTTTTTTTTCTTTTATGGTTAAAAAACAAATGTTGTGGGTAACCACAAATGCTTCCGTGTACCAAACCAACAGAGATGCTATATGTTATTTGTTTTGTTTGTATTTTTTTTGCTATCTGCGTAGTTTTTTAATTCAATTTTTTTTTGATTAATTTTTTTTTTTTGAATATTAAAAAGAAGGTAAAATATCTAGAAGCTGTTTTTTTTATTTATTTCCTCATACAGTATTTTTTTAATTTTACCGTAGAATTTTTTAAGACATTCTTCAGACTTTATTTTGGTAACTTTTAACATCTCCTATGTACAGATGTTTGAAATTTTTAGGAAAATATTAACGAAATATTTCTATTTATTTTGACTGCAGAGACTAATCCAAATATTACGTTTTTTGATTAATTTATGGTTCTATCCAAGGTTTAATTAATGAGATTTTTTAAATAACTGGCGGGTGCCAGGACCTAGCAATTTCGAAGGCAACGCAAGAGCAAATCAACAAGCAAATAAAGAAGTCACTTTGAACAGCAATTTTTTTTAGAGTTTGTCCAATTGGTGTTGTGAAGCAACGGTATCTTTCTTTTGTATACAACAAAGTCACAACAAATGGGGAGTAATATAAGCAATTACACCATATTAAGAAGATTGTGGCCCACCTGGAATAAAATAATATAAAATGAATTGATTTCCAAATCGGGGATGGATATCCCTAGTTTAGTGGTTACTAGTTGCCAGGAGGCAACCATTCATCCATATTGGGAATTTTCAGCAACTGTAAAGAAGCAAACGAAAATAAAATATTGATGATTTTCCTTGCAGATGTGTGGTTCTAACCAGAGCCAAAATTTTTTTTAAACGCAAAATCAAAGAACTGGTTTTATATCAATTCGGGTTGGATATAAAATCAAAAACAAAAACGCAGGTCACATGAGTTTAGTGGGATCAAAATGCTGGAATCTAGTGCTACTTGAAGTCTCTCGTAGGATCTTAAAATCACCACCTTATTTACCTATTAATGAGAACATCATCTCCAAAATATTCTCAAATTTTTTTAAAACCTTGGCCACAATGATCGCAGCCATGACGCAGCTTTAAAGTTGTAAAATGTCAAAAATTGAAGCTATTAAATTTTCCAAGAATAATGCAAAATGTTGAAAGCGTTAAAGTGACATTTATAGTAAACAAATTAAGTAAATTAACATAATATCATATAACTAAAAGTAAAGTAAAAAATTTATATTATTTTAAATTTTTTAATGTTATTATTTATATAATAATTAAATTTAATTTTTAATTTTTAAAATTCTATTTTCTCCAGTTTTAAACAAAAAAGTAATCTATATATATAAAAGGGAAAGTTTGTTTGTATGTTTGTTTGTATGTAGCGAATAGACTCCTAAACTGCCCAGCCGATTTTCATGAAAATTTGTATATAGGGGTTTTTGGGTACGGAAAGAAATCGTGGCCCAAAAATTTTGCTTTAACGGACCGACAAGTTGGAGCTGTGGTGCAAGTATTTAAACTTCTTTGTTCTAAAATGAAAACGGTTTGACCGATTGACTTAAAATTTTGTATACGTGATTCTCCTTGAGAGTTGAGTTGACACTATTAACAGTTTTGGAATTTGTTAACCCATGTCGGGCCGACGGGTGGTCAAAAAAAATTTTGGGTCCAAATTTTGTCCGATTTTACGAAATTCTGCTTTGGCTTAAAAAAAGCCCCAAAAAAAATTTTGTTGAGTTCCATTAACCCATTGCGGCCCAACAGCTTTTTATAGGTTTTTTCAATATTTTACTCTAAATTCGAAACGGTTTGACCGATTGACTTCAAATTTTGTATACGTGATTCTCCTTGAGAGTTGAGTTGACACTATTAACAGTTTTGGAATTTGTTAACCCATGTCGGGCCGACGGGTGATCAAAAAAAATTTTGGGTCCAAATTTTGTCCGATTTTACGAAATTCTGCTTTAGCTTTAAAGAAATCCCCAAAAAAAATTTTGTTGAGTTCCATTAACCCATTGCGGCCCAAAAGTTTTTATAGGTTTTTTCAATACTTTACTCTAAATTCGAAACGGTTTGACCAATTGACTTCAAATTTTGTATACGTGATGTTCCTTGAGAATTGAGTTGACACTATTAACAGTTTTGGAATCTATTAACCCATGTTGGGCCGACGGGGTGTCAAAAAAAATTTTGGGTCCGAATTTTTTCCGATTTTATGAAATTCTGCTTTGGCTAGAAAGAAAACCCACAAAAAAATTTTATTGACTTGCATTAACCCATTGGAGCCAACAGCTTTTCTCTAAATTAAAAACGTTTTGACCGATTTTATTTAAATTTTGTATACGTGCTCCCCTTCGAGAATTGAGTTGACACTATTAACAGATTTAGAATTTGTTAACCCATGTCGGCCCGACGGTTGGTCAAAATAATTTTGGAAGCTAATATTGTCAAAATTTGCGAAGTGCTGCTTTGGCTAAAAAGAAAGCCTCAAAAAAATTTTGTTGAGTGATTTGGAAGCAAATTACGTCCAATTTTGCGCAATACTGCTTTGCCCAAAGAGAAAGTGTAGTTCCGTTAACCCAGTGGGGCTCAGTGGCTTTTAATAGATTTTTGCGTTACTTAACTCTAAATTAGAAACGATTTGACCGGTTTACCTCAAATTTTATATGTGTGAAGCAACTTGAAAATGGAGTTGAGTCTGTTAACAGTCGGTCCTGCGATTTTTCAAAAAAATTTTTTTGGAATAAATTACGTGAAAATTTGGAAAGTAGTTCGTACTGCTTTGAATTACAGAAAGTTTCAAAAATTACTAGAATAATCCTAGAAAAATCGTTTTAAAAAGATTGCTTTCACACATTTTAAAATGTACATGTGTAAACCGTGTGTAAGTTTTGTGTTAACTTTTTGCAGTAACATCAAATTCAATTAAACCTCCATTGAGAGGCGCAGCAACGCGCACCGGGTATTAGCTAGTAATAAATAAAAATAACTGAAAAAAAATAAACAAATAGCTGTCAAAGTAGCGCGGAAGCTAAAAGTTGATTACTTTTGCGTTAAGGCTACGTTAAAACTTTATTGTTACTTTCATTGTGTGCATTTCTATTTTTTTTCATACGTTTAACTTTTAAAGTAAAATTTCAACATTGTTGGCTCACTGTGTTCAGGAATTTAAATTAATCCTAACTATACGATATGATATTTTTTCTAATATACCTTCCTTTCAGTTCTAAAAGGTGCCAAACAGTTGAACAGTTAGTACATAGAAAAATTGTATATATTTATTTTTTTTATTCCTTTTCCCCTCCTTTAAGGAGTATAGGGCATTCACCAAGTTTATTTTAAACTAGGCTTCAGTTTCTTTAATCATAATATTCACTAAGCTGTTGATTACTCGGCTGTAGCTATTGTATAAGGTTATGAAATATGAATGCACAAATTTTAAATTTTTGCGCTATCTATAATCTTACACAAGAATTATTTATATAATTTATTATTAAATCTTATTTTTATATTACGATATAAACTATTACGATATAATTATACAATTTTACGATATTATTTTTATTAGATATGATCTGACCGGGGTTTGAAACCGAGACCTTCCACATGAAAGGCGGCTTCTTTACCACTACGCCATTGGTCAGGTTGTATATAATTATATCCAAGTAATCAAGGAATTCAACTATCAAAATAATATAAACATATGTATTTGGTTTATTAATTAATTTGTTCAGTGACTGATAAGATTCCTGTTATCGCACATTTTGTATTAAAATCATTTATTCAATATATTGTAAAAAATTTTCATATATGTTTTACTAATTTTAAGTACTACCTATTTATTTATTTATTAATTATTTAAAAATAAAATTTATTTTAAACTACATATATAATTTAAAATAAATAAATTAAATAATATTTTAAAAATGACAAGGATATCATAATAGAAGTCAGCAAAATTTGAGTAGAAATTTGTTTTTTATTTTATAAAAGTCAAATAATTGTAATGAAATAAATTTTAAACTATTAAATACAAATTTAATATTTATAGATATGTTCATTTGTATCTATTTTCTTTATTTGTATTTTTGGTTTTTTTTTGTAATTGTGGATATTGGAGTTTTTTTTGAAAATATACAGAAATATTGATTATTTAAAACAATGATGGAAAAGTTATTGTTTATAGTATAGAAATACATAAAAATGTCAATTATTTGCTTTCAAAAGGTATGGGTATAGGTTGTGGATGTCAATTACGACCCGTTAGGTGAAAAAGGAGCAAATAAATTTGATGCTATAAAAAATGTTTTATGCCTCCTTACACTATAGAGATGTGAAATTTGAATATTATGAAATTAATAATAAGATGTATGGCTAACGTTTGGGTGGCACACAGGTTAGAGTGCTGACCTTTCATGCCAAAGGCCCGGGTCCTATTGAAAGTAAAAAAAAATACTCGACCATTCGCCATTGCGTTAAAATTAATGACTTAATCAATAATTAATAATTATATATCTTTAATTAAAAATACATTAATATAATAATTTAAATACATTGATTAAGTATACCTTTAATACTTTAATTAAAAATACATTGAATAATATGTATCATAGATATAGGATATCATATACCTCAAATACAAAATATTACAATATAAACAAAAACAGAATTGTATTTATAGAAAATCTAAGACATTTTTATATGTTATAAGACGTAGCACTATCTCATGTAAATTGTATGTGGAATTCATTTGATCAGTTAAATGAGAAATCAATTTGATTCTTAAACACTTGTAATTTTAATACATGTTCAAGTTTTGATTTAATAATATTTAACATGTTTTAACATGTTTTTTTAAATTTATTATTTTAATGATATTAATTGTACAAAGTGCTTCTTGATTTCTAAGAAATTGGAAGGAACATTGCTTTATTTTGGAAATATGCTTTTTTTAATTCCTGTTTATACTATTTATTTTTGAGCTGTCATGTTGACATTTAAAAAACTTTATAGTGTAAATTTTATAAAATAATTTTACTGACTTTATAGTGCAAGTACAATAGGGAGCGAAACCACCTCAATATTGGTTTTAACTTAACATGTATGATACTTGAAGTTTAAACAAATACTCTTGAAGTTAAGCAGTAATATTTAATAACAATTCTTTAGATACTCTTTTCACATGAATTTGATCCTTTTTCAAATCCAAATAGTCCCAAATATTCATATTAAATGGTTTGTTTTTTATTGGCTCCCATTTGTCGGGTCGTAGGATATAAAAAATGTGTTCACCAAGTTTCTAGTTAAACCTAAAAAGAGTAAGAAAATTTAAAAGAGTTCGACTTTTACATACGCTTCAAAAAATAGCTCTGAAAAATTTAGAGGCCATTTTATAGACTTATTATTTTGATTTTTTTAATTATCAACTTCTGAGATGAAAATTAATTTTTAATATTATGTATTTGCAATTGTCATTATTTTATTTTTAATGTTTTTTATACCAGATCAAAAGAGTGTAATAAATTTGCCATTATGTTTGGCACACAGAGAAGTGGGGTAATTCACGATAACTCAAAAAATAAAGCTAGGATTTTGAAATTTTCACACATCCGTTTTTATGCAATAGCCGCCATCGCCATGGAAATCCAGCCAGTTTGTTTCACTGGTTCGAGTACCTGCCATTCAACTTCTTGAAGCTGCGTGTCTGAAATTTTGTCAATAGTAGTTAACTTCAATATGGCCAACGTTTGAATAAAATAAAGTTAGTGTAGTGGAAAAGGTTCAAAAAGCTATCTTTCAACTTATATTTTCTTTTGCACTTAATTAAAAATCTAATATGTTAGGAATTTAAAATTGTATTAAAAGTCCTTAACTAGATGATATAATGTCGATATAATGTCATACGGGTACCCCAGAGTTGATACACTCTACTCTACTACATTATTCCTCGTTGTAACTAAAAACTAATTTTAAGCATCTTTTTTTAATCTATTATTTACAACTCACAGAAGATGTTTATAATTTTTTATATAAAGCACTGTGTTAGGTCAAAATTTTTTTTGGACTTGTCTAGGATTCTAGGTATTGTAATTAGTCTAACGCTAGTATACCCTCCTTAGCAGTTCAATAGTTTTGAAGAGACGAAGAAATCCTAAAGGTGGAAGTATTTTTTGAATTTTTAAAATATTGAATAATATGCTTACCTTATCTCTAAACAAATTTAAGAATTTTTTCTACATTACAATATCCTTTAATATTCTTAAGAATTTCCTTTCTGTAGAATAGGAAAAACTTTTGTAAAAAGAAAAATGTATTTATTTCATAATCTGGCTAACTTATTTTATGAAATCCTTATATAAAATTATATTATAAATTTATTTCATTTTATTTTTCACTAAAAACTAATTTACAAATTCTTAAAGTTATTCAAAATGAATTTTATATTAGATATTTAAATATTTATTTAATATTTCTTAAAATTAATATTATATTGAAAAATATAGAGTTTTTGTATATAAATATACAATGTATAAATAATTTTATTTATTATTTTTTTTGAAAAAGTGCTGACTTAAAGTTCAGGACTTTGTAAATGGTATCATTAAATTATATTTTAAAGATAATTTTTCGTTTAAATACAAGGATTTTTGCTTTAAGTGCAAGTTAATTGTTTAACAGTCAGTTGTTGTTTTTAAATGAAAGATTTTTCTTTATCAGCAAGTGTTGGATGGTATGATTTTCGAAATAAAGGATTAAGAGTCAGTTCTAAAAGTCTATGAAGATTTTCTTTTAAGTGCAAGTTTTGACTTAATATGACACACTTATGAAATCCCGAAAAAAAAGTTTTCCTATCTTGGGAGGATGACTTAACTTTCACGGACATAAATTCCATGGAAGTTATATTCCCTTAAATAGGTTTAAAATCTATTAAAATAAAAACAAATTTTAAAAAGAACTAAGGTTCCATTAAAATATAAACAAAACTTCTATGGAACTTTTAAGACATTTGCTTTAACAATAAGCGTCTTGGAACTTATGACTCCAGAAATGGGCTTAAATTTCAAAGCATCAAAATTGGTGAGGTTAATGGAAATGATGTCTCAGTAGTCAGAGGGTTTTGAGTGGTCAGCTTTGTAATCATACTAAGACGTGCCATTTGCAAACGAATACCTCCGCGCTGAGACGCTGCTCGTTGGTCATGTCTATGAATTGCCTCAGCGTGTGCGGCAGAATATTTGTTTATATATAAATAAATATTCTGGAAAAGGGAGAAACCCTGATTTCGTCACCAATTCACTAAAATCCCTCCTTTTTCGGAGTCCCTAAAAATAAAAACTTGAACATCAAAGCATAATATTACATTTTCTCGTAATTTTGTACGGTAGTGTGTTCATTCCGACTTGTATATTTAATTTACAATAAAATTCAAAAAAAGGCTTGAATTTGTGAAAGCAGATATAGGATGTAAACTAATTTTCTTTTATTCATCAAAAAACTCAAAAGAAAACTTTCATTCTTCCCATTCTCCAAAAGTAAATATTTAAGGATTTTCTTTAAAAAGAAAATGTGTTTCTTTTGTGTAAAATTGTTTTGTATAGAAATTTTCCGAATTTTCACAGGAATAAACAACTTTATAATATACTTACAACCATATTTAGTATATATGTATGTATATACAGAAATATTTGGAATATTGTATGTAAGTGAAGTAGGAAGTAGGTTTGATGTTATATTGTTGGGGAATGGATTATTATTTATGTATACGTATATATATATATATTTTTCTTTTGTTATTAAAGCTTGTTTTTATTGATATAAAACATGCCACTATTTTGGTTGTTGTTGTTGTAGAAAATTTTGTGGAATTTTTCTATAAAAATTATTGGGAATAGTTTTTATATGTTGTTCATTTTTCTGAAATCCTGGTAAGTTTGTATGGTAATATTGATAGTTTAACAAAACTATTGATAAAAATGATTTGAAAGAAATTAAAATTTAATTAAAAGTTTATTATTTTTAGGTTTTTTTTTTAATATTAGTTATAATATTCTGTTTTTTTTTAATTTGAAAAAAGTGTTCGTTTTTTTTTAAAAAGTTTTGAAAAAAAGTTTTTGGTATCCTGTAAAAACTATCATACATATTATAAAGAGTCTGTGTTGGAGTTATGTGTATATAGATTTAATAGATGTAAGTAATAAGATTAGTATATAGATGTAATATATATATAATGATGTTCAAAGTTAGTTTTGTTTTTTTTGGATATGAATGGGAAAAAATGTTTGTTGGATTTGTATGTATTATAGGGTATATATTGCTGCAGGGTCATAATTCCCAGTGTCATAAGTCTTTTAAAGAATATGACTCGTTTATTGGGACTCATTTATTAATTGGACTCATTTATTAATGGGACTCATTTAATGGGACTCATAATTATTATAATTATTATAATTCATGGGACCTAAGTCCCTAAGAGGCCTCTGACTCACTTAAAAATATTTGCGTGGGACATAAGTCCTTTAGCAATGGGGTTATAAGTTTCTTCTGGAAGTTATGACTCATTAATTAAGTTATAACTCCCTTTACTAATTTTTAATGACATTTATAACATTATATAACTATAATTGTATACATATACTCGTACTAATATATTTTAGTCGAAATTTATTTTGAAATAATTTCTGAAAGTTTTTCTGGATCTGAATAATTTAAGTATGATAATATAAAAATGTATATATATGTAAAATATTAGAAGTAAAAAAATATGTATTTTTATATTTATCTATTCGAGATTCTGTAGTAGGAAGCATATTTAAGTTGGTTAAAAAAAAAGAACTTGACCCTTTTTCCATGGTATTTATGAATTAATGTATGGAAGACTTTGGTTACAAAATCAGGTTTATATGTGTATTTTGTAGTATAAATGTAGTTTATATGTAAAATTATTATTTGTTTTTTAATTTTGAAGAAAGAGCATTCCCCTGATTTCGAATTCAACTCCAAAATATGTGCTAATTTTATTTGATTTTATAGTTTAAGAAAGTCTGTATATATTCGTTCCCGTTACTGATGTTATATAAAAAAAATGAATATTTGTTTCAATATTACTCATAACTTTTCATCGGAGAACTTTATTTTCCACCACTCTTTATTTTCCACAAAAATAAAACCTATATTTAAATTATTATTATAACTTCAATAAATATAGTATGAATATATTCGTGTATCACCCCATGCTACTGGGTCTCCAGTTTTAGGAGGTGTACAAAACCTTATTGCTCTAATGAATATTTAAAACAGTTATTGAATGATATAACTGCTAAATTTAAAATCCATATGGAGATTCTAAAAGCAGCAACATGGGTGTCATCCGTGAGGCCTGGGTTTAAATACCTGTTACAGTGAAAAAAAATTCTTTATCTGGATTTCGACTCGACTCACCTCCCATTCGCCATTGTGTAAACAATAATTAATAATTGTGCATCAATATTAAATAAATAACATAATAACAAAAAATTATTTAAATTGAATAATACAACTCACAGATACAGAAATACCGTAATAAAATTCAAATACAAAATTATTACAATAATCAACAAATAGAATTGAATCTATTGAAATCTAAAAATGTTTCAACTTATTATAAGACCTTGTACCATCTTAATGTATGTGCAATTCATTATGATCAATTCTAATTACATATAAGAATATTAAATGCCCACTACTTCACCTCCTGCTCTTACATTTACCATAATGTAGACATATTATAGACAGGCCTGTAAATCTACCCTGTGAACAGTTAGCACGTTAAAAAAAACCAAAAAACCACAAAAAAAGTAAAAATATGAAATTTATTTAATACAAATTTGTTTACCAAGGATACAGGAAATCTTCTGTAATTTTTAATTCAAATTTTAAAACATGTTTAAGACACATTTTGTGAAATTTATTATAATTTATTCAATATTATAAACGTAATATACAAGTGGATTTTATTATGAAAAAAAAATGTAACGGTTTTTGAACAAAAAAGTAGGACAAAAATAAAAAAAAACATCCGCTTTTAGCTTTAGACCGTTGATTTATGATAAGAATTTCATTTTAAAATTTAAATTTTTTAAACGTTTTCAAAGTTTCCGATACATATATACAATTTTCAAATATTTTGAAATTCATTGAACTTATTTTAATTTTGAATAAAAAACAAAGAATTTTTAAAAAATGTAAATAATATTTGTAAAGAAATTCTAAATAATTTTGATTTTGAAACTTTTTAAAATAATTAATGCACTCTTCCAATTAATCTGAAAATGCAACGTGAATAACAACAGTAGTACTGCTGTCTAATCAATTCAAAATAACAAATACATATTTACATACCTATCCAATAACTCATTTACATTATCATTAAACTCAAACTTTTTTTTTATATTTAAAAAAAAATATATATACTATTTAAAAATAGGGAAAGCTTTAGTACATTTTTTATTATATTTTTACACAACAGCCGCCCTAGGCTTGGATGATACACTAAATAAAAAAAAACAGAACTAAGAAATCTGCCTCGTGCACATTTTTAATATTTATTTATTTTTTTTTTTTTTTTTTTTTTAATTTTTCTTTTGAATGAGGTCACCACGTGGGAAGTGATATCTAAAGGTCTTTGAACTATTCAAAATAAAAAAAAAAAAAAAATGTAAATATACATTATAATAAAAGAAAAACAAAATTCGTGCAATAAATGCATTCCCAAGTATATTAAAGTATTATGTAGTATGTGTATAGTACTCATAAATTGTAAGGTTGAACTTACACAATTCATTTGTTGATTACGCTTTAGTAATTTTTTATTTACAAAAGTTTTGTTGCTCTTTACACATTGACACGCTAGTGCTAATTTATTGTCTATTACTCAAATACATTATATATTTAGTTTGTGTTTAGTATAAAAATTTTAAAATGATTTTATTATTTCTATATTATTTTAGCTGAATAATATTAATGAATGAATTTAAGTTAAGCTGAATTGAAACTTGGAAATCAAATTTAACAAATAAATTTGAGAATTTTCTTACAAAAATAAAAAATTAAAATTTAAGTCTATTTAAGTAAAACGTCTTTTAGAGCTAGGTAATATATAAGTATATTACATTATAAGTTATAAGCCTCAAAGCCAAGTAAAAATGTCATTATGCTTGAAAAAATTGGAACTATATCATCATTAGCTCTATGAGCGTAGCCAACAACATTGAAATACTATTCCTACTGCAAAAGTTGAACATATCTTAAACAATACAAATTTACCACAATTAACGTAACAACTAATTTCAATGCAGCCTCGACGCAAAAATTTCTCAACTTTTAACTTAAACGACAATTTGACAGTTGACTGTTTATGTTACGGCAGCCATTTATATTTATTATTACCAATTAGCTTTTCAACTCATGCTGATATACGGAGTTTATTAAGTAAGGAGTTTATTAAGTTGTGCCCAAACCACTATTAAGTTTAATGCTCGCATAAAGTCTGGTTTTTAGTGTTAGTTTGTTAACATTAATATCAAAAAGCTTAGACAGTGAGTGGCCTTTTTTCCATTCTGTACTCTATCGAATGGCGTACTATATAAAAGAATTCTACAGTTTTTAAATTGCTCGGATTATCCCTAAATCTTATTTGTTTACGAATAAAGGGTGAGAAAATTTATCCGCGCATAATTTGCTGAACGAACAAAATCCGCCACTAATCGGCGTGACTGAAAAAAAGTGAGATTAATCAAAGAGATTTTAGCTTCATAAGGTGGAATACGGATAATTGGATCAGTCCATGGTAGATTACGCAAAGAAAATCTTAAAGATATCTTTTGAACTGATTTAATTGGAGAAATATCAATATAGAGATATGGAGGCCAAACTTGACTTGAAAATTCAAAGATTGGCCTAACTTAGTTAATGAAAAGGTGTTTCATGATATATGGGTCCCAAAACTCTTTTGACCAACGAATAATAAAGCCTAAAGTTGCATTAGCCTTGTTATAAAAATTAAAAAATTATATTTATTTAACATATAAACTAATAAAATAAAAATTTTTTTTGAAAAATCAATTGTATGTTAGATTACATTAAATGTTGTATATTAGTTTACATTAAATGTCACTCGAACGCTTTCAACGTTTTGCATAATGCTTGAAAAATTTGATAGCAGCGTTTTTTGACATTTTACAATTGCGTCATGAATACGCTAGTTGTGCCCAAGGCATAAATAATAAATTTAGTAAACAACGCTATATCATGCATATTTATTTATATGATATTAAATATTTTACATAATAATAAAGTGTGAGGCCAACTTTAGTTTCATATCATAGCTTAAATCTTAAGTTGTTATTATAATGATCGGGCCAACCAATTTTTAACTTATTCATATACGAAACAACCACTGGTCTAAATAAATCGACAAACATGGATTGTATTATGTATATATTGCTGTTGTTGCGGTTGCAATTGTTGTTAATTTTATATTGGTGGTGATGTTTTTGAAGATTTGTGGGAGCTTTTTGTTTTTATTTCTGGTGTATATGTGATAGCGTAAAACAATAAACATGGCATATGCAGTCATGCAACTTAAATATATTATTTTCTGTTTTTGTTATTTTATCTTTTGGAATTTCGATCTTAAAAATATAAAAAAAAAACCGAAAAATACAAAAAAAAAAAAACAAAAAATCATTAAAATAGTAGCAACAAGGAAAGAAAAGCAGTGTAAAACAAATCTTGAAATTCATTCAGGTAAAAATTTAGATTGTAAGTCAAGACAATATAATATGACAAATGTGAAAAAGAGATAGCAATATAATAAAGTTTTTTAATAGTTTTCATTAGTGTAAAACACGTTAAATGGGATACAAAAATGCATTAAACAGACACTTACTTACAATTAAAGATATAGGTATAAGTATATATACATTAATCTGTATCTGAAATATATTTTTTTAATAATACCAGTCAACTTGTTTAATATTTTATAAAAAAAATAAAAATAAAAAACAAAATATTACAAAAAAAAAAAAAAAATAGTAAAATAAAAAAAAAAATTATATTTTAAGTTAAAAAATGAACTGAAAATATAAAAAGATGGTAAGCGAGAAACCAGAAGAAGTTTAATAACGATAATGGAATGAGGAAGAATTGTAAATAGTAAATGGATTGCACATATTAATTTTTTTATTTTTTTTTGTTTTGCTTTTTTTTAAATATGATATGCTTGGAATACAATGAACGCGATATTATTTAAAGTTTATTTTTCAAATTTAAAGGAAGCAATTGGTAAAAAAATTAAAAATAATATTTTGGTTCGGTGGTGTAGCTTTTGGTTTATTAACCGTGGTTGAAGAATTCGTTCGATTCCAGTATAGAGCTCAATTTAAGAGACAACGTACAGCATCTATTTTCTGTCAATAAAAATAAAAACATTCAAATAAATTCAAATAAATGTCACGCTGGAAATACACAACGTACTGTACTTCAAATCTTTAAAATTAAAAAATTGAGAAATACATTTACAATTTTTTGATAAATCAAATAATGTAAACGCGAATCGATCTCGAGGAACGTCAGCATATCTTCGTAACGCGTACTGTGCATCATTTAGGTGCGTATAACATAGGTTATAAATATTTAATTTACAAAATCACCATGGTAATTAAAAATAAGTTAAATATTATAAAATATATATAACATAAATAAAATATATAATATTACTTATAAATTAATAGAAAGTTTTGGAATTGAAATTCCCAACGGGTTTTAAGAACTAGGTGGTTGGCATATGCTGTCCCTAATATAACACAACAACAAATTTTTTGAAATGCAATGGTGATATTTAATGTATTTGAATTATTTAAAGATATCAGAAGAAAATTAAGAAGCTAATCGATATTTTCTCAATTAAAATGTCGTTCTATTTGGGGCATTCGAATCTAATGAAGTTACATTGTGCGAAGTATACTACTCATTCCATTTTTACTGTCTTTTGTTTGTTTATTTAAACTTTTTTCTAAATACACGGTGTTGGTTTAAAATAAGCATCTAATGGCTAACTTAATCATATTTTCATAGGGGTTTTATTTTCATTCCATTTTTTTTAGTTGCGTAGTTCCATGTTCTTTGAAACTTTCATATTTTTAAAGGCAAGAAAGACAATTACTTTTAAACTTGATTTTGGAAAAAATATTCTACTAACTTTTCTATTTTTTAATAACTGAGCAATGAAGTTGCTGTTTATTGTTGGTATTATCCTATTTGTTGTTGTTGCTTGTGCGTGGGTTTTGTATTTTAATTGATCGCAAACTTCCCAATTAGGTTGGCTTTTAAATCAGCCTTGTTTCTTGGGATCCAGTAATCGAAACAGCATATTTGACAAAAGGTACTCATTTAATTTATAGTAGAACCCAAATAGACCAAGAAAAAAGTAAAAATGTTGGACTCTTTTTAAGCCCGCCTTATGGAAAAGACTTTAAAAAATTGACGTTCTCATTTTTGAGACATAAATTAATTTATTTTCCTCTTTATACCCGTATGACTATATAGTCAAAGGGTATAATAAATTTGCCATTACGTTTGTGACGCAGAGAAGGAGGGGGGGTAGATATAGACTCAAGTGTATGGATCGGATCAGAATCGAAAAATAAATCGATTTAGCTATGTATGTCCGTCCGTCCGTCTGTCCGTCTGTCCGTCCGTCCGTCCGCACGATAACTCAAAAACTAAAGGAGCTAGGATCTTGAAATTTTAGCAAATTCGTTTTTTTGCAATAGCCGTCATCGCTATTTAAATCCAGCCATTTTGGTCCATGGGTTCGGGTGGCTGCCATACAACTTCTTTTTTTATATGAGTATTTCTCTGTACCTATTACAGCTTCGTGTCTGAAATTTTGGCAAAAGTAGTTTAGTTTTATGGCCAAAGTTTCTGCAAAATTTGGTTGGTCTACGGCAGTGGGTTCGAGTAGCTGCCATACAACTTCTTATTTTATATGAGCATTACTCTGTACCTAATGAAGCTGGGTGCCTGAAATTTTGCCAAAAATAGTTTAGTGTAATGGCCAAAGTTACTGCAAAATTTGGTTGGTCTACTGCAAAGGGTTCGAGTAGCTGCCATACAACTTCTTATTTTATATGAGCATTACTCTATACCTATTGAAGTTGGGTGTCTGAAATTTTGCCAAAAATAGTTTAGTGTAATGGCCAAAGTTACTGCAAAATTTGGTTGGTCTACTGCAGAGGGTTCGACTAGCTGCCATACAACTCCTTCTATTATATGAGCATTACTCTACACCTAATAAAGCTGAATGTTTGAAATTTTGCCAAAAGTAATTAACCGGATGATATAATGTATATGTTACGGTCATACGGGTATCCCAGAGTTGACACAGTCTACTCTACTACACTCTTCCTCGTTTTAGTTGTTATTATAGAATTGGAAAAAAGCTTAATTTCATTTGAAAAATTTGTGATAAAGTAAATTTGAAAAAGGATCAAATTCATAAGAAAAGTATATATATATATCGACTTCTTGTTCAATTCATCGTTATTGATATTAGTAAAATATATAATGTGAATAAAAATATATAATAGTTGCGAAGAGTAAACAAATGGACTTTGAAGGTAGTAATAGTAATAGTAAAAGAATGGACATAGGTTTGAATTATCTGGGTTTAAGTAGAGTTACTAATAATTTTTACATGCTTTTTGATTCTACATTTAATTGAAAAATCCTATATTATCTCAACATTTATCCTAACACATTTGCTCACGCCACACAACTACATACATTCGGAAGGGACACCTAATATTTCGTCCCATTTACAAAAACCTTATTAGAAGATTTTTGTTTTTAGTTCGGAACAAACGGTCTGAAGCAATGAATCGTTAAATTAAAAACTCTCTTTTCAAAAAATAGTTCACAAAGACTTAGATGCTTTGCGCCTTAGAATCCAATATAGGAACTAATAATTTCCAAAAAAAAAACCAAAAAAAAAACTCTTTGGTCAACAGATTTATTCACCCTAACAAATGTACGTCTATAACATTTTTTTAAGGTGTATACCAGAATACCACCTTAATAATATTGTTTTGTATTCAATACAATAATTTATAGATCCTTTTAAGATTCTTATTTGTTTTTAAATGAGTATTTAATCCTTTTTGATTGGCATTGTGTGTTGATACATTGTTAAATATGTTAAGAGATCGTATTTACACGATTCTTAAAAAAATACTATAGACTTGACAGGCTGATTCGTTTCAATTCAACCTTTATTTAAACATCTTTATTTTATTTCAAATAACATTTTTTTTTTATTAATTTTATTTTCTTCAAAGGATTCCAAAAAAAAAAAAGGGATAAATAGTGTGACGCGTGTTTGGCACTTAATTGAAAACTGAAATCGGATACATTTTAAACAAAAAAAGGATTGCACGAGTTAAGATCTTATCTCTAAAAAAATCCTTAAAAAGGATTTAAAAGATTTTTTTAAGTAAGGCTTGGAAAAAATAAAAATAAATTATAAGAAAATTTCCTTAAAAATAAAATATAACTTTTAAGGGCTATTAATTTTGATATTTGCTACTTCCTTTTTATAAATTTTAATGTGATTCCTTTAATGTAAACATTTCTCTACACAAATACAAACAAATAAATGCCGAAGATTTTCTACCATTTAAAAAAACTAAATGGAAAATTGATAAATTTAAAAAACATCTGTGTTTGCTATAGTTAATGCGGAAGGAAGGCGGATATATGTAATACTTACTTATAAAATTCGTAAGTTACTAAGCAAGATGTTTAACGGTTTTTAACATATAGCGATATGATGTTCTAAGGTGTAGTTGGCATTTCTTTTAATTTAAAGTGTCCGGAAGTTTAACGTTAACGGATGCGTTCAAAAATTTTTAAAAGGTCAATAAAATTTTAATAGCATAGGTATCTATCATATTGCTTTAAGAAGACTCTGAAAGATTTCTTAAATAAACCGTAAATCTTGAAAATTTATTTAATTTGATTTTTTTTGAAATTTAATACCTACTTTTATTCAATATGTTATATACAAAATATTATGTAAATAAAATAAAATATTAATTTAAAATTATTCTAAAATGATTTGTCGTATATCAGAGGAATACAGAGGAATTGTATAGTTTTCCTATAGTCTTCACATAATTTAGTAATATAGGAATAAGAAAATCTTTTGAATATAGGTCAACTAAAGTAGCTTGACCTATATATAAATAAAACCCATAAAATGAAATATGTTAGATATTATGTTATTATGTAATTTCAATATTATACATGGTGACGAAAAAGGACCGATATGGTTTGAATGTTTAATAACTATTTTATATAATGGCTAATTATTGTTATTATTTTTTTATTATACAGTATATTAATGGGGAATATTTTTAGGTTAAGTAGAAAAATTATATCCCGCAAGTGGTGACCATTTTCGGCTTCGCACATTCGTGCTCTTTCCAGTACATTTTTCATAACTTTTCGTAATTCTTGATCGGTGTTCTGTTGTGTACGGTTCAATTTCCAATTCCCCAAGTTTTCTTTACAAAATTCTGAAATAAAAATAAAATATATAAATAAATTTAAAAAGTTATTAAACATTCAAACCATATTAAACATATAAAAAACTAATTATATAAAGCTATTTGATTGATTGCTCAGTGGTTAAAATGGCGGCTTTTCAATCGAAATGTCTCTGCCTCAAATAATATCTAATAAAAAAAATATAAATTCACTTATAACTTCATACGATCTTCTCAACGCATCTCCTCTAAAAAAAATTATCAAGTCTAGCTATTCTAGAAGACTTTTTTTTTGAGGTAATGTCATTTTTGTAAAGTTAGTAGACATTACAATTTTTTGAGACTTTTGAGTTTTGGTTGTTGTCAAAAGTTATAAAAATAAATATGTATGAGTTGTTGTATGATTCTTCTGAATATGAAAAAAAATGAATAAAGAATTACAGTTTAGTATATGTTGTGATGGAATGTACAACAATACATTATTTCAATTACAGTTGCACAGAAACATATTATTAGATTAATTTGTTGCAAGTCACTTCAAGAGCCCAGCATTATTTTATTTAAATCTTTAAATATTGTTCCTCTGAAGCATTTATATTATTGTAAAAATCTTAAAATGTTTTTTATGAAGTCGGGCTATCTAATAAAGGAATTTCAATTTTTACAACCTCAGGACTAATATCTTAAATTTAGTACTTGTACTTACTTATCACACGCAACTTATTTACCGTGATGACTTATTATGTTGATGCAACTCTGTTTTTGAAATGAAAAAGTATATTTTATTTTAAATTAATTTACTTACAACAACAAAATAAAAGGTACAATTAAAATACAACAATTTTTTAGTTGTCAAAATTGTCCATTCGAATTTGTAATTCGAGGTTGTGTCAAATAAAAATTATTAACACTTTGGAGAATATTTTAATTAAGTTTCTAATGAAAATTATATGTAGAGTCACTTTGACAGTCTTTCTATAATATATAAACGCGAAACGACAGCTGTTTTTAAAAGCTTCAAAAATATAGGGTTGCCATATTATATTTTAACTAATCGTTATGTGAAACTTAATTTATGCTTTAACACCTTATATCTTCCAAACATGTTAAGCGATAGATTTGAAATTGAGAGGAATAAGATCCTTGGAAAAACGTATGAGCCATTTAAGGAAATATGATAGTGTCGCCTGTCGTTTAGAAACTTTAATAGACCAAAAAACTAATTTTTATTATTAAAAACCAATAACTTGAATACCTGCCAATTTTTTTTTATTCCAATTTGAATATGCCTCAAGTATATATTAACTATTATTACCTAATTATTTAAATCGAATATATTATTGTTTAAAAAGGTCTAAGAAACCGCTGAGTTCCAATTTATTTGAGTATCGTTTTTATTTTCAATTGTACAAACTAGAGGCTTAACTTGAGTGTTCTGATATATAATATTTCATTAAAACACAATTATTTGCAAAAATTTATAATAAATAACACTGATTTATTTTGAAAATATAAAGAATGTCAATGTCATAAAGTTTATTATCCGAATTCCTAAGTGTCTTGTAGTTTTTTGTTATTTTAGAATTATTGTTTAGTAATTTTGCAATAAAAATTAGTTCTAGTCTAAATGATGTAACAAAATAAAAAAAGGTACTGCGGAAAGGTTTTGCAAAATAAGCCAAAAATTATTATAAAACAATATTGAACTAAGGGTATATAGGATCATAAGATGATTCGCTATGCTCTAAATTGGTGAAAAATAACTACAAGATTTAATGTTTATTGAATATAATTTGCACAGTTAGCGGGGTTTTAAATTTGTTTTTAAGAAATAAAAAGCAAAAGAATTTGGTTTACAACTATTCCTTTATTTGAAATAAATAAATTTGCAATGTTTTTGTTTTAAAATTTGTTTATAATAATTGTATAATAAATTGTAGTTTGTACAAGAGATCTTTAAAAGGCAAATAGATATTAAATAGTAATGTGTGCTTGCATTGAAAGCGTTCACATGTTTTGTTTTTAGTAATTGTTCTTCATCCTTACAATATATTTTCATACAAATTATAAAGGAATTAAGGCTCGCCAAGGACATAAATAACTTTTATGATTGAGATGTAAAAATATCTTTTACGACATAACAGAAGACCTAGAGTATAAATGGAAGATCCCAAGCACACCTAAAGATTGAACTTGAGTCATGGCCCGCAAATAAAAGATATATCGCGTAATTCCACTTCATGGCATTCGAGGATATTAAAGAAAAGTTCTAAAGGTTGAGATATTTAGAACCCAAAAAGTTTCAATTCAAGCACTGAAAGTGGTCCATTTTGTTGATACATAAAAGTAGCTGAAAGTACTAGAAGTGACGATTGCGATTCGAAAAATTCTAATAACAAATTTTCCTGGATAGTTTGTCGGCATGCTATATCAAATGCCTTTTACCGCTAGTCTCTAGCACATATGAAAATGCTTCATCTTTTATATACGTCAATGAGTGGGTCGTAGTACGGTATGCATAACTATATATTAAGCGCATGTAAATTAGATTTAATAATAATTTTTTTTAGAAAATCTTACATTTATCAGTATATTTTTTAAGGATTGGAAGGCATAGGCATAGTGATGATTGACGCGCACTGACGCGTTGAATTCTCCTGAAAACAAAGTTATCTTATTTTTCGTTATTTTTACTCCACTTAGTAGTATAATTTAAAAATTCAATTTTATTGATGATATTGTACTTTTTGTTCAGGATAGTATGCTAAATGCTGAACTTACAACTACGCTTTGCGATCCCATTGTGCATCTCCATTTTCAATAATTCTATTAATTTTTAAGTAATATTACCTTTTTTTATGTTTAATATATTTATTTTATATTTTACAATGTACATTTTATATTTGGTAACCAAGGTGATTTTGTAAAAATTGGGAATTGAACGCACATTGCCTTGGTTATCAATCTGGTTAAAAAAGAAATTTAATTCAAAAGTTAATTATTACAATATGTAATAAAGGGAACTGTATCAATTAGAATCTATAAGAAATTCAAGTTGTGATAAGGCTTACAATATGCTGATAAAACTAAGTTTAAGAATATTGATGTCCGTATGATGACCACATCCATTTTATAAGGAAAGTACTAGAGTAAATTAAATGAAATATAAATGATTGACAGCTTTTAAATTTAAAATAAAAAATAACCAAAAAAATAATCCTAATCTATCTTATCATTTAATACTGATATCGCAGATACCAACATACATAGATAATTAGTTTTGGATATCATCACAATAAAGGTGTTAAAAATTCATAACTATATTTAATATATTTTTGTATTTGTTAAATAGTTTAGAAATTGTCATAAAAGGATCTAGGATTGAATTAGGAGTAAATTAAGGATTAAAAATTGAGGTAAAAATAAAAAAAATTTAAAACCTATTATTAACACTGAATTGATTACATTAAAAAGAAAACTATATATATATATGGTCATATACAGGAAGTATTATCATACCATTGATCATTTGGTCATGATGCGAAATTTTGTTGGCATTGTTTAATATGACGAATGGACATCATCATATTTAGTTTTTTTTTTGTATTTGAGCAAAACACATCTGCAGGTAAATGTCTATCACGAGCTAAAAAAAAAAAGGAATAATAATAATCAAATTGTGATATGGATGTTAATAGAGACTAAATTGAAAAGAAATGGACTGGATTAAAATTTTAATTTTTTTATTTTTTTTTTTGACTGAATGAAAGACAATTAAAAGAAAAGAAAAGAAAAGCGAAGAGATTATGATTAAAAGTGTGGAACCTATAAATAATCAATAACTATTATAACTATATATGTTCAATAGGTTTATATAAAAAATTCTGCTTCTGATTTTTTACATTATGCGCTTGAAAACAAAACAATTTTTAAATAGTTGAAAACAATGAAAACAATGAAAATAAAGAACACCCGTTAATTTTTATACTCGTGCTAACAATAGATCACGAATACATTAAAACTGCTTCGCCGTTTCGAACGCGACGATCTGGACATGATAAATTTATACTGATGTGTATGGATTAGATCAGAATTGAAAAGTAAAAGAACTTAGTGTTGCAGTTGCACTTAGATTTTGTCAGAGTAAAGCTCAAGTTAGGAAAAGCGTTTGTATTATAACTTTCCATGCCTATCTACTTCGCAAGGAACTAATAAACAATATGTGCAGAAAAATTTGTAAAGCCACTACCCAGCCGCAGTGCGATTTCAACAAAAAAAAAAAAATTAAAAATATACAAGTAGTTTTAAAAACAAGGTGTTTGTCAAAACTCTAGCTCTTTTAGTTTTTGCATTATCTTGCTGATCTGATCCATACACTTAAATCCATATCTGAAATACTTATATTCAAATGGAGGAGTAATTTTAGTATACCGCTGACTATCGTACAGTCGGCATGAAATCATGACGAAAAAGTGGTTTGAAAAATCCTTAATTGATAAAATAAATCCGTAAAAGTTATCATCTAATTTTATAAAATTTGAAAAGGTTTACATCACTTTCTTAAAATTTATGACAATTATGACAATCAGTGATATTAATTTGTCAATTTCAATGAAAATGTATTACTAGAGAATAGTTGAAGATAAAGATGGGTACTGAAATTTAAGAAAATAAAAACAGGTTTTGCATAATATTCCGTCATTTCAAACTTTCATCATAATAATTTACCAAAAGTCTTAAACTAACTAAAATTTCAGTTATTCAAATATTTGGAATAAGCTGTGTCGCCTAACTGTAAGCCAGTAGTAGTTAGCCACTTATGATCTTTGATGTGTTAAATTTTAACGCTTAATATTTAGTGACATATACGAAACAATTATATAATATTCGAAATAATGTTCGAAGAAAATTTTTTTACAAAACATAAAGTAATACAACAAGGTGCAGGTGGTTGTATATCTTTAAATTTTTATTTTGGGGGTTAATAAAAATCTGGTATAATCATTTCCATAAAAAACGAGGAAGATTATAGTTGCCCTTATCAACTTTTAGAAACCCGTGCATACGCACCATGATGCATAAAATATAATAAACCATTAATTAAATGTAATGATATTAAAAAAAATATAAAATAATTAAAAAAAAAAATTTGATTCACCCTACTCCATAATTTTTGCTAAAAAAAAAACCATACAACCAAAAAAAAAAAATTTGGTCCACCCTAAAAGTTGGTCCGAGTAATATTCAACTTTGCCAAGTAATTTTATTACTATACTAGCCTAGTTTTAATTTTAACCTCGTAGTTTCATTAGATTCACAGTTACCGAATTGACAACTTTGTATTACAGCTCCCCGAAGCCTTGGTCCGATTTTAAGAACAATAGGGAACCAATAATAATTTTGAATTTTAATATATCCGTGGCCTTATTTGTATGCACGGGTATAAAAATTTATTTTGATTGGAAAATTATAAGTATATAATAATACTGTAAACATATTTAATTTTGTTTTGTATATGTATTTTTGGTTAAAATGTTATTTGTCACGTAGACAATCTGTTAAATACCTATGATATCATATAAAAATTAAATTTTTCTATTATTTATACATATTGTTCAATCATTAGAATACGACTAAACAAATATGTTATGTTGAATCACAAATATTTTAAGTTTTAACTAAATGAACTTCAATATATACAATAGGCTTTGAATTCTCTTTTGACTTTACTGTACTTACGCAAAAGAGAAGTATAGTCGAAAATTCAAAGCTTTTATTAGACATCATGTTGTAGAAAAGTGCTTTACTATAGTAGTGGAGCAATTTGGTTTTAAAAATTATTCTTATTATATTGACTTTGTTAAAGAACGAACATTTTTCTAAGTACTATACATATGTTATTACATTTGTGACGTTTTAAATGAGTCGACACAGATATAGAATCGATTGTATGACTTTTTCTAAAACGTCAAAAACATGACAATTATAAATTCGTAAAAAGTTTGATGATTAACACATTGCAAACATCAATGCAATTTTGCAAATATTTTATTGAGTATTCAAGGAACATCAAATTTTATGTTTTAATTTTATATGTTTTGTTTTTGTTAGAAAAATCAAATTTTTACTTTTTAAAAATGTCAATGACAAATTATTGCAAACATTAATGACGCTAAAATCAAAATCAACAGTCATCAATAGATGATCGCCAAATTGTTGATGTTTTAGAAACGACTGATCAGAGTCACAAAATTTAGTTGCTTAAGCGGACTTTCGTCCGCACCTTAGCACTTTAACTTTAAAATTAAATTTGTATATTAACAAGATCAGAAACTGCAATACTTTTGAACGCTTATTCAAAATTTATTTAGAGTAAAGATTCGAATATGTATGTATTGAATAGACTCCTAAACTGCTCAGCCGATTATCATGAAAATTCGTATATAGAGGTTGTTGGATAACGAAAGAAATCGTGGGCTAAAAATTTTGTTCTAACGGACCGCCAATTTGGGGCTGTGGTGCAAGTACTTAGGCTTCTTTGTTCTAAATTGAAAACGGTTTGACCGATTTTCTATACGTGATGCTCCGTGAGAATTTTGTTGACACTTGTAGTTTTTTAACCCTAATTTAGCTAATTTTGCGGAACTTTGGCCAAAAAGAAAGTCTCAAATTATTTTTTGTCGAGTTCCATTAACCCATCGCAGCCCAACAGCTTTTTTTTAAAAAAATTACTTTAATACATTATTAAACTAACATTTACAACATGTGTAATTTATGTGTCAACTTTTCAATAACATCAACTTAAATTAAACCCGCATCGAGAGGCGCTGCAATGTTCACTGGGTATTAGCTAGTTATTTATAAAGTGGTTCGTGTTGATAGTTGATGCGATTCTTCGTGTTTTGTTACATTACGGCGCTCTGGGGCGTATTAAATTGCTCTACTTAATTGTTATTTCTGTAGTACCCTCTGACTTAAAAAAAACATAAATCTAATGACAAAGCTTGTTCTCACACTTGAGACTATTATTATTCAAAAATTAAATATTACCTATACAAAACAAAATTACAACACCAAACAGTCATTCAGAAGAGACATTCTTAACTGAAGTAAAAAGAATAAAAATTTTAACATTTATATATTCTTAGATTGGTAAAAAAACGAAGATTAAAATTAATTTTTTCACCTATTAGATTTTATATAATGAAATCTCATCAAAATCCACATGCTTAAAAATGCTTTTTAATATTTTAATTGAAAGTGATTGACATCCCATCATATTCGATATTGTATCATTTTATACAAATCGATTTATTGAATTGTTTTATAAAAATAATAGAATATTGTAGAAAAATTTGCTTAAAATTTGAATATTAATTAATGAATTAATTTTTAAAAATTTTATATATGTAGGCAATTTGTCGGTCTTATTTCACAAAAAAACAATGATGAAAGAATAAATATTAAATATTTGACAGGAGGTTTGTTCTAGAAAAATATATAAAACAGATTAACCATTTGAAATATATTTTGAAGAGCATTTAGAGCTATTTTGTATGCAGGAAAATATACTTCTTGAGTCCAGTATAAAATCAAAGTAAAGGGGCCGGATGTTAATTTAATGACATTTGAAAAATTTAAAGAAATTTTTTTTTTTAACCTTTTTTAGATTATGTGACAGTTAACAGAGTTCAGAAAATTTTACCACATGTACGAACATATTGTGCTATTATTTTACAATTAAAACTTTAAATGATGTTTTTCTGCTTTCAACTGTTTTATTCTTCCATTAAAAATTATAGCTTCGAAATTTGGGGCTTGAGCATCGTTGGTTTAAATATCTAAAGATTTAAAGTAAAAATTTATCTTAAAATTCAGTTGATATAACTGTGTAATTACAATTTCTAATTTTGTAATAAAATCAAAGAGTGTGTATACTCGGTAAATTAAAAATTAATATCAATTAAAATTTTAATAATTTCACAATCCATTCATATATAGTTGGATAACTATAGAATCGAAATTCAAATGAATGAATCGAATAAAGATGGCACTATTAATGCTATAAAAGAATTACAAATTAAGAAATTAAAATTTTATATTCAATAACAAAAAAAATTGATTTCCTAATTTCAAATTAATATTATTTTCATTGATTTACATTATAAAATAAATTTGAGTTGCATTTATATTGAAACCGTTATTTTTGTTTAAAAGCGTGTTATATTTAGGAAATAAATCAAAGCTCATTCAATCAACTATATAATTTTTGGCCATATGTTGTACAAACCAATTTGATTAACTAGTAGCTATATATATGAAAATAAATAGTAATCTTACTTATACTTACTTTGCAATCATTATCTTAATCATGAACCAGAAATATCATATTTGACCAAAAAAAACGGAATTCTTGGGAAATTCATAAGTTAAAGATTTATGATAATTTGTATATCGAATTCCATTTGATTTCTATTACATATCGATTGCAATTCAAATTATAACTAAAATTACAAAGTAAAACGGTATGTTCTTAGAAGTCCTAAAAGTACCTTACCTCCTGTTTAACCATGCACCTACGGTATAGACAGGCTAGCTAGAATCACAGTTAAAAGGCTTTTAAAAAAACTTTGATTTTATTTGTAACTCTACATCCGATATATTTTTACCAACCGCTTATATGAAAAAATAATTTGCGGTAGGTATTGTTTCGCACGTATTGTTTTCGAAAATTCAAAAAAAATTTGTGGATTTTTTCTAAGTCTAACACTATAAGTATGCATAAAAAATTTTAGATTTGATTTAGTGATTGCGCATTGTTGATGAAAAAAAATTAACCTTTGACAGATAGAACATGATAAAACAATAAAGAGTTTCTTTATCTTGATTAAATAAATACCGTTAGATAAAGTTATATTTGATATAAAAATTTATAATTATGAAATGCTTCGATAAAAATTGTTATACGCATGCAATAGTAAACAATCTTTGAAAGATATTTCACATTATGATATCCCTGTAATAGCGATAGGTTTTGTGGTGGACATAGCATATTTTTATATACCCTACACCTATGAAATAGGAAAAGCTAGGAAATGAGCTAGATATGGAAAAGTATATATATATTTATGACCGGCGTGACCTCCTGAATCGATATAGCAGAGTTATATTATACTAATAAGAAAGTTATTGTACAAAAATCGTGTTTTAATGAATTGCGCATATAGCTCAATATCAATATTTTATTTCAAACGATTTAGAACTTTGTGGCGATATGAAAAAAAGCCCAAAAAAAAAATTCTCAAAAATAAAATGTAAAAAATCGCAAAAATTTGTTTAAAATTTAAAGAATTTTTGCACATGTAAAAATTGGGGCATTTTTAAATTTTTTGGGGGGATTTTATCTTTGGTAGTTTTTTCATACAGTTTTTTTGGGTAGAGTGACTTAAATTTTGGATGTAATGTCGTCAATATTAAAAGCTTTTTGGAAATAAATTACCTTTAGTTTATTATATCCTGCTTTAAACCAGATTTTCTTAAATATAAATTAAAAATTTGAAAATAATAAAACATCAACAAGAACCAGATCAATCTTTATAAACTTTCTCCAAAACCGATTTAAAGTCATTGGTATTTCGTATTTAAAACAATAAGAACAAATTTTTTTTTGTCGCAATTCTCTGATGGTACAAAAAGATAAGCATTTTTTTTTTAAATAACCCAATTTCTGGAAACATTGGTGCTAATTTTATTATTTATTTAAAATTTTAGTTGTTAATTTTTTGTAAAAACTTTGTTTTATATGAAAAAAAAACGTTGTTCTTGTTCAAAATCCAAATAAAAATAAAAACAAAAAAAATTCATCTTAATTTTGCAAAATTATGTTAAAAAAAATTTTTATTTGTTTGTTTCTTATGTGGGTCAAAAGTTTAATAATTTATTTTTTGAATTCGATGAAAGTTGGTCAGAAAAAGTGATAATTTGATTTTTTTTTCACCAAATTATTTTTTTTTTAACTTATTTTAGGAAAATTACAAGCATTTCACATCTGCTAATTAAATGTTAAATAAATTAACTTAGTTTAAAGGTTCGTCAATTCTATGGATTCTTGTGAAAAAAATTTGTGGGTCAATTTAAAAAAAAAATTAAAGTAGAGAATAAAGAATTTTTAGATTTTTTTTTTATAAAAGAAGAAGAATAGAAGGTACCAACTCTAGGATTATAGTACGAACATAATATAATTTTGGAAAAGATGTTAGCCTTACGTCCTGTGTCACCAATTTCAGAAATACTATATTTAATTAGACCTTGAATAGTGATTCAATTTCTTTCAAACAAATTAAATATTGGAACTTAATTCTTGTGTATAAATTAATTTGAGAATGAGTGAAAGTTTCAAAATCCTAGCTAATTTAGTTAATTTAAAAATTTAAAGTAAAAACAGATTCATATACTGATGTCATTATTAAAATATTTAGAAATTTTCAAATTATTGCATATTTCAAGTTCGCTCTTAATAAACGAATTTAATCGAATAAATTCAAAAAAAAAATATACAATCTTTTGTAATTTTATCAAACTTCAGAATCAACTGCTTTTATTAAAAGTTCCCTTCTCTTAAACCTTACTAGTTACTAGTTTAACTTTATGACTTAATTACAGTAAGTATTAATATTTATCTGATAGTTTTAGTTCATATTTTAATAAGTTTGTAGATATTTTTTTAGGTCCGTACAGACTTCTGATTCTACCTTGGCGAGATACTGTAAACTGAATGAATAGTTATATATATTGAATGCCCAAGAAAAACAGTAATTTTACAGATTATTATCCAATCTTCTCTTCAAAACACTTTTCAAATTTAAATTTTCATTTTTTCTTGTCTGTAATTTTATGTATTAAAAAGTTCCCCTTGAGAGATTCAAAAATAAATAAAGTTTTCCTTCAGCTCTGGGATCTATTGGACCAACAAGTCATCATTCATTAATTTATAAAATAATCGTGTTTTTAATAAATTATTGTTCCCCCAAAACCATATTGGACAACAAATTAACGAAGTTTGAATAGTAAAACGCAAAATATGTTTATCAAAATATGTTTATTTGGTTAATGATAAGTAATGGTTGCAATGGGATTCTGATATAATTCAGTCAAAGACCACAAATCTATTTCGAAGTTATTCTAGAATGTTTCTAATTATTCATAGGTTACTTCGCACACGAAACAAAGTACAAGAAAAAAAACAATAACATGATTGTTTACAATGTTTAGGAAATTTATTTATATTTATTTTTAACATTTTATAAAACTTTCTAAAGCCTTAATTAATGATTTAAAACGAAAAATTATTTGTATTACAATATTTTAATTTTTTTTTTTATCTTAAAAGTTTCTCCCTTAAGTCTTTCGTTATAATGCTCAAATACAAGTCAGGGAAAGCAGTAACAAAATTAAACTTTCCAACATTTGTTTTTTTTTTCTTATAGTTTTTAGTTTTTGCTTATTAGCACACCTTAAGGAGAAATTTTTAATGACTAAAAGTAAAAAAAAACAGAAAAAAAAATCACAAGAAAAACAAAAATAAAAAATAAAATAAAAACGAAATGATTACAATGAACGATAATCACCTTTCTTTCGTTGTTCTTTTTTTTTATCAGGTAACAGGTAATGACCTGTATTTAGGTCACTCGAACTCGATTTGTGTAAATGTTTTAAGCAAATAAAAAAAAATCTCAAAAAAATAAAAAACTAATAAACAAGAAATACAACAAATTTAAAGTATGTGTATTTGTGGTCAATTGGAATGATGTTGTTCTATGGATAAACGTTAACAAACACCAATAGAAGAAACAAAATATGTTTTTTTTTTAACTCTAAATTTTTTTTAATTCCTGGTATTCTTAGGCACAGTAAGATAGGAGTATACCTTTACATAACTGTAGATATACAGGACAGTTTAAGATATTATTTTAAGACGCTGTTCCCGGAAAAAAAATTAATGTTTGCAAAATAATTGAACAAACTGCAAGTAACAACAAGGTAATAATGAAAGACTCATTTATTTTTTTTTGTTTTTTAAATCTTTATATTTTATCAGCAATAGTAAAACACATTGATTTTGCGTGCCAATTTTGTAAAGTGTAAGTAAGATATTAAAGGGAGAGGAGTTCGATATCGTATCCGTTTTTAACAATATTATATTCAATATAGCTTAAATGGTTCTAGAGTTGAATTCGTAGGGGTATATATTGCCTATTATTCAGTTTTAGTAGGATTAGTAGACTTCAATTCGCGGTAATAGGATTTTCTTAAATCTGTATTCCACTTCTTCAATATTCATCATAGACCATCATAGACCCAGGAAACGTTTCTCTGTATTGAAAGATTTTTAAAAGTTTTATAAAAGACTTTTAACAGCAAGATATCCTATTACCTATATTTAAATATATTTCTGAAGTTAAACCCAAATAAATATTGAATCAAATAATCATTGGTACGTGTACAATTAATTTTGCAATTTCTGCTTAACATAAACACTGTATTTATATTATAATGGGCGCGTTAAGTAAAGGTACAGTTATATTGCTGGTTTTTTTATTGTTTTTTTTTTCTTGTTTTATTCTAGCCAAGTATGTTATTTTTTTAAACATAAAGAGCAAAAATAAAATTAAAAAAAAAAAAAAGAAAAATAAATTTCCTGAAGTCCAAAGTCATGGCTGTCTTTTGGCCCAGAAAATGGTATTTTATGTGTTTTAGATTGGTGTAAGGCTTTTTTTGTTTTTCTTTTTAAGTTTTTATTGGTTTTTATTGCCTGTATAGATTTAGCATAGAGTTATCGTTTGTATATTTTAATGTTTTCATTTTGTTATTTTGATAAGAATTTATAATGCAAAAATTACGTTTAGAATGGGTTGAGTAAATTTTTTTATTTATTAGTATTGCATTTCATAAATGATACTGCAATATTTTAAAATCATCGATTACTGAGGCCATTATAGATTAGGATAATATTATTAGATTATTCAAATACTATTTATTATATTTATTAAATTGTATTATACTATTATTTTATTTGGTCATAAGTGGAATGTTAAGTATTGAAGATATAAAAGGGTTTGTTTCCCAAAAATATATCATTATTAAACTCGAGCGTTTTTATAATGTAACTCAGAATATTGATAAGAATTTAAAGTAAAAAAACTTATAGCATATTATAAGCTAGTAATAATAATATAATAATAAAAATAATTTAATAAATAGTATAATAAAAATAATAAATAATGCAATGTATTTTACAAGAGCCACTTTTAGAGAATTAAATTTTATTGAGAAACACAATACAAAACGCAGTAACTCTGAATCAGTTAAAGTTTGAACTCCTAGATGCAGTAAAATTAAACTTTTGTATAAGTTTATTTTCAATAACTTTTTTTGATTTTTCAGAATTAACAACGTAGAAGCCTTAAATTTAAATAAGAAAAAATTTACAGAAAATCGGACGAAATGTCTGCATAAATGGCATGGTATCTGACCAATCGCGTAGTGGTAAAGAGGTTGTCTTTCATGCGGAAGGTCTCGGATTCAAACCCCGGTCAGATTATATCTAATAAAAAAATATCGTAAAATTGTATAATTATATCGTAAAAGTTAATGTCGTATTAAAAGATAAGATTTAATAAAAATATATAAATAACTCTTGTGTAAGATAATAGATGGCGCACAAAATTAAAATTGTGTATTCATAGTCTTATACAGTAGTTGCAATCAATAGCTGCAATCAATTATTGAAAGGCTTAGTGAATATAGTGTTTAAAGAAATTGAAGTCTAGTCCAAATAGACTTGTTGAATGCTCTATACTCCTTATAGGAGTGGAGAAGGAAAAAAAAAAAAACAGAAGTGCATATAACTAATTTTTGAGGTTCGAGGAGTAGTTTTAGTACATTAAGTTTTTACTTTAAGAGAAAACTAGATAGCTGTAAATAATTTGTCAAAAATTTACTATAATCAAATGTCACGGCAATATTTATTTTTTATTATAAAAAAAATAAAAACCCACAATGGTAACACTTTAAAGAGAACGGTAAAAGATAATTTAACATAAGTTATACCAAACTGCAGCTTACGATCAGAGCTATATTGATACTTAACATTTTTGACACTTTGACATCCTTTAATTTTTATATTAAATAATCAGTTTTCAAAGTGCTCTAAACTTGTTCGTAGTAGAAGTAATGGGTACTTTAAATCAATAATATCTTTTACAGTGCCACAAATCCGAAAATATTGGGCTTACAATATAACCCCCAAAATAAAGTCAAATTATATTAAATAAAGTCTTAGATATGTAGGCACTTATTTACGAATCACTCTCTATATAATATATTTGTCAGATATCTTATAGTTGTGCGATATACCATTTGTAATAAATTTATTTTGATTTTGATACGTAAATCTAAAGGTGCCGAAGTACATATGTACATTAACTGTATAGTAACTGTAATATATGTACTTTTATATATATATATATGGACACATCATCATATGCATGATATACATTCAAAAAAATTAAAAAAAAAAACAAATCTGTTTGACTTTAATTAAAAGCAAACAATAATAAGGCAGAAAGGTGCGTATTATATATATTGTGCTATTTTAAAGAAGGTATGTATTTATTATTATTTTTTTATTATTATTATTAAACAAGTGATGAAAAAAACCAAGGGTTTTTAAAAAAGCACATTTTCAAAATAATATAGTGTTTCATACTAAGTATTTTATCGGAATATAATGTTGAAGCTTCAATATTAATGTTTAATTTAGGAAATATATAAGTCAGTGACTAAGTTACTGCTTACTTATAAAAACAGTAAGTTTTTAATTTTCAAGCCATATTAGCCCCTCTATATGGAATGTTGCTAAATTTCTCAAGGATATAATCCTCACTACTCCCCATCCCACAAACTTTTTTAGGTTCTAGGAATTAAATTGTGAATTCCACCAAAATTTGAAATATTACTTAGAATTTTACTATTTAAGCAAAAATGGTAAAAACTGAGAGACACTTTCTTCAATTTAAAGAACCCCTTTTAAATTTAAAAAAATCTTTTAACATATATTAAAATATAATGTTGGACCTTTAAATTTTGTATATTAAAGAAAAAATATTTAAACAGGTATTCAAGTTACAGGTGTTTAAAAATAGCAAAATTTAATTTTTCGAGCCCTTATAGCTCCTGAACATGGGGCTTGACAAAAAAATTTTGTTAACCGACTCCTACTAGTTTCTAAGGATCTAACTCCTCCCAAAATTTCAGAACCCTAGCTGGTATCGTTTAGAAGATATGCAGGGCCAAAAATTTTGCAAAAATTGAGTTTTGCATAATGGTAAATGTTGGTACCGTATGGCAACCCTATACTACTTAGCGATATATTTCTGTAAAGTTTATAAAAGCAGCTCTCTTTTACCGTTTTTCGATTGAAAATAAACCTAACAGAACTCTTGTTATATCAATTTAAATATAGGGCTTTTTTGGAAATTCCAGGGGCTGTAGCTCCGTCATCCTTCAAAATTAAAAAAAACCTTTGATACATGTTGAAACATAATTATAGAGCTTTGAATTTTGTATATTACGAAAAAAAAATTTAGACAGGCATTCAAGTTACAGGTGTTTAAAAATAGCAAAATTTCAATTTTCGGGACCTTATAGCTGCAAAACATGGGACGTGACAAAAAAATTTTGTTCACCGACTCCTACTAATTTCTAAGGATCTAACTCTTCCCAAAATTTCAAGACCCTAGCTTGAACCGTTCAGAAGATATGTCTGGCCAAAAATTTTGTAAAAATTGAGCTTTGCGTAATGTTAAATTTTTGTACCGTATGGCAACCCTAAACATTTGCCTTTTAAAAATTTATAAAGTTTATAAAACCAGCTATCGTTTGCCGTTTTCAGATTGAAAATACATTTAGCAGAACTCTTGATATAACAATTTAAATATAGGGCTTTTTCCAACTTTAGGGAGCTGCAGTTCCGTAACAGGTGGGGCTACGGAAAAAAATTCTTTCACGAAATTATTTTTTTTGTAATAGCTACTCGTGGTTAAAATTTCTTTTCTCTATTTCAAACGATGTAAAAGTTTTTGTAAACATACGGACAGACAGACAGACAGACAGACAGACAGACGGACGGACGGACGGACAGAGTGAAACTATATAGGCACATTTTTACAAAATTTTTTGAAAATGTGCTAAAAAGAATACAGAACAATAAAAAACAAAGAATTTATTATTATATTTTTTTTTTAAACGTACCTATATAATTTTATTAAAAGTATTTTGTTTTTTTTTTAACTTTATCTTCAACTCATGGATGACATTTTGTAATGTGATGTGCGCTAAAAAATATTTTCTTTTATAAAAAAACAAAAAAAACAAAAAAAAAAATTAAATAAGTGGGTCAACCGTTAGGTTTTTATTTTTTACAACATGAATACAGATATCTAAAGATATTAATTTAAGTGAATAGGTATATGTACGCCGTATATATATAAATATATAAGTTACAAATGAAATTCCATACAAAACAAAACAAAACAGATAAGTATAAGACAACCTTTTGGGAATAAAAATTTTTTGCATCATTTAAGTTTTTATACTCGTATGAATACAGTTTTAAGGGTATACAAAGTTTGCAATTACGTTTGTAATGCTGTAAATGAGTTAGAATAGATGTAAACTCAAGTGTATGGATTGGAAAAGAATTGAAAAGTTAGTTGATCTAGTTGTGTACGTTACTTTAATCGCACCATAACTCAAAAACCAAAGGAGATAAGATTCGCAATTTTTACAAATTCGTTTATACAGAAGAGCCGCCTTTCCTATAACACAGCTTATGAAAATTCGTTTGTCATGATCCACGTAGATTATGGAACCATATTCTTCCAAATGTGTTCCCCAAAGTTGATAATGTATATATGTACGATTTAGCCAAATTTAAGAAGAACATTAACATCATTCTTCTAAACATCCCATCCAATTTTCCCCATCCCCGAAAATCCAGAAATCCCAAATAACATCCACCATAATACCAAATTCTTTCCCATCCCCATTCCTGTAACCTAATTGCACATTTGTATCACAGATTCCCTCCTAAAGTTTGGTTCAAAAATACCTCTATATTTAATAAAGCTGAATATCTGAAATTCTACCAAAAGTTGAGTTTATTGGTAAGTCTTATGGACAAGTTTTTGCAAAAATTTAAATTGTGTAATGCAGTGGGTTCGAGTTACGCCTACCATACAACTTCTTTAGCAATATCAGTATAACTTAATGTATTATAATGAAGCTGAATATCTTGAAATTTTACCAAAAGTTGTTACTATATTGTCGAACACCTTCGCAAAATGTAGTTGATGTGAAGCTAGAGGTTCAAAAATAGCTGCACTACAACTAATATTTTGTTTTATACATCTAATAAGTTGTGTATTTGCAATTTGGCCAAAAGTATTTGACCGGATGATATAATGTGTATATTACGTTCGTTCTTGTATCCTAAAGTTGACACAGTCTACTCTACACAGTTCCTCGTTTTAGTTTTATTTACATTTATTCCTTTAAAGTTAATAATAACAATATCCATGTCATTTTATAACGGTGATTTACCACCATCATTTTTTTTTAATTGTGTAAACATTAGTAATAAATCATTGTTGAAGAATTTCTTTGAATTTTTTTAAAAGAAATTCATTTGTTTCCAACTAAAATGATTCACAGTAAAAATTTTTGTATTCAATTTTATTGTTTTTTTTTTAAATTTTTCCTTTTACAATGATCTCTTTGAAAATCTTTAATTGTCACTTTAAACTTAATCATATAACAATTAATGTTATTTGAAAGTATTTTGTAAGTTGTAACAAAAAATTTGACTATAAATAAACAAGAAACAATACTTTAATATGTTGGTATACTCTTGATACTAAGCATGTTAAATAATGACTGTAGAATAATAATGATAAAAGATATTTAAGAATTTCCAGGATCAAATATACTCTTAATAATGAGAAATCAATATGATGGGACACTAACTTGAAATAAAAGTTCTGAAGAAACAACAATCGATCTTAAGACTTTGTTACCTCATCTTTTTGAGTGAACAGGGTTATGAGCCGTTCAAATACGAAGTTTTTGCAAATAATTTTTGTCTTAGGACAGAGGTAGAAAACTTTTAATTGCTATAGTTTTCTTTTCATATATCCTGAATTATGAATATTTTTCAGTTTGAATCACGTGTTTTGAACCACGTCAAAATGTCGAGTTAGTTAAACATTAACGTGGTTGAACAAACCAATTTGATGTTTGAATTAATTTTGAATAATCAAATTAATCAACACATTGTTGAATGTTTGAATTCATGCCATATGGCTTGATATGGTTTGATGAGTCCGAATCTTATAAATTCTTTTTGTTTTTTTTAAGCATGCTGTTTCAAATTGAGTTTCACATCTAATGTTACTGACTAATTCAGTCTCTCTTCTGATACCTATCCACTGCTAGATCCAGGCGTGTTAATTTTGTGTTATGGTTCCTAGAATGTCGGCATATTCCATTATATTTGTGGCCTTATGAACTATATCTCCAATTAGTTCACTCACTAATATTTCTCAGCCATGACAGTTACTTTATTCCTACTTCTCGTCTTCCTTCTGTTCTGCCTTCAACAATAAGGTATAGTAATTCATATTTGGTTCTTCGCGTTATGAGGCCACAATAGGCTACTTTTTAATCATTAAAAGTAATCCCTTTTTTTCTGTAAACTTTGTAGACTTCCACATTGAATACGGGATCGGTTAAAGATAACTTTAGCAGACGTCTATAGGTTCATATCTCAAATACTTTCAATTTGTCTATAATAGCTACTCATATAATAAAACTGAGCAAACGAAATATTTCACGAATTGTAATCTTAAGTTAATGTTGACATGACGATTTTTAATATTTTCCTGTACTTATAAAACGCATTTTTAGTGATTTCTATTCTGCGATAAGAAAATCAAATTCTTATCAGAACTCCAATCTTCATGTTACCAGGAGCCGGGGTATTTAACATACTAATTAAATGTTGCATCGTTCTGTTATCTTCAGTGATGTTTTCGTTATTGAATACTATATTGCTTCTGCAAATAATCATACACTTTGCTTCTGAGGTATTGAGATTGGGACAAAATGTCTTACTCTGTTGAATTCATTAGGTATTGCAAATCGTCTAAATTATCCAGTGTTGTTTTATCGGCAGTCGAATGCTGTTATTAATTATTCTGTTTAACTTTATTCTTTTATTTACATCAAGCATTGAATCTCGAAATATATACTTTCTGAGTATAGATGTTAAAAAGCAGTGGAGACAGAATGCATGCTTATCGTACGCCTTTGGGTTTTACAAGATCGTTTGAACTTACAACTTCGAATTGTACGCTTGTCTGTCAGAGGCTACAAATTTGTAATACACATAATATAGTCTAATGTCACACACCCAACATTTTAGCTACATATTCGCTGTGAAAAATGGCATGGCTATTTTGACTAGATGCGGTATTAGGATCTTTTAATATATCGTTAATATAAAGTCATTATTTGTAGATTTAGTTTCCCATCTTTTAATTTTCATTTTAAAATAAATGAATGGGAAAATGACATCGTAAATTTTAGCTGATATACATTAGTATGTATATAGACTAATTTTTACTTTGATTTTATTTTTTTTTTATTGATGCTGATTTTGACATTCGCTTTTTGTGATTTTTCGACGCATCTTTAAAACTTTAGCCAACTGCAAATAGAGTTGCAAAATCTTAATTTAAGCTATGAGCAAAAAAAACAAATTAATTGTATTGAATTCAAAAAATTAATAATAATAGTGTAAGTCTATTGTTAAAAGATTGAAAAATCTGCCTAAGCTCACGAAAGAATTTGAAATACAAATAAAAACAATTTCAATAGAAATATTTAGAGTTGTAATAAATCTTTCAAGGAGCTCAAGCTTCATTTTAAAAACCGAAATTTATTTTGTTCAAATTAGTGCAATTTTTCTTATAATATTACTATTAAAAATTGAATTCGAAAATTTGGCGATTTAGTCATACAAAATATAAATCATATAAAATTAAATCAAATTTATTATTATTTTAGTACAGTCTACAACACAACCCTCATCTCATCAAATCACAAAATTAAGACGAGGAATAGGAACCGTATCAAAAACCTTAATATAGAGAACAATCTCGAAATTTCGATGGTTATTATATTTTTTTTTAAAAAAAATTTCCCAAATATAGAAAAATCAACTTACACACATGAATTGCAATCTTTTGTGGCTTCTCCACCATATTTAATTACAAAATATATAAATCTTAAAGGTGCTAAAAACTTAATGTTCCCTTATTAAAATGAGAAGAAAAATTAAAAACTGAAACAAACAGTTAAAAACACAAAAACACAATATCTTATGTATATCCTTTTTTAACATCCTTTTTTAACATCTTTTTAGGGCGTCCTAAACTCAAAAATACAAAAATTTCTATATATAACTTAATGTATATAATTTGTATATTTATATAGGTATATATACTTATAATGGTGTTGTAGATATAGCCTATAGGCATCCAAATAAATACGTACAAAAAAATGTATTAGAACCTATCAGAAAGTAGGTGAAAGACTAATTATAAAATAATAATATGTAATCCTGAATACATATACATACTTCACCTTAAACATTTATACACATATATAGGTACATTAGAACGTATTCCTTATATTTTTATTGTATTTTTCTAAATTCTTATATTCTACTTACCTTTTTATTTAAATAAAAAGTAAATAATGCACACCTACAAATTTTTTTTTATAGGTATATAAACCAAACTTTATGTATATTTATTATATATATATATACATACTTAAAAATAAACACCTTTCAATCGTTTATATTTCAAGATTTCTATACACCGAACATCATTATATTCAACTAAGTAAATCATGGCCAACATTTTAAAAATATATAGGTATAAATATTAGGGATACATATTATTTATTATTATATATATATATATATATATATATACCATATATCAGATTAAAGTATCATCCAGGTAAGACACACATTTATATTGTACTCACCTTTATTTAGAATCATCATCAACGTTCTTTAGATTAGACTATAGGTATTCTTATTATATTTTTCTTCTTCTTTTTTTTTTTTTTTTTTATGCGAAATAAAAACAAAATATAAAATTTTTTCACATGGCATCTATTATGTATATATTAGAAATGTATATATACCTATAGATAAAAATATAACAAAAAAAAAACAAAAAAATTTACACTCCTTAAGGATCAGTAAATCAAAAAAAAAAAAAAAAATCAGAAAAAAATCAAAATAAAAATTACGTGAATAACATAATCTGATTCTGATATCACCCGCATCATATCACATCTGATCTGATCTTCTGTTCATAATATATAATGAAATGATCTCTTCTTATATATAGTTATATTTACTTCTCATGCTCTCACCATTATTCTCTCTCCCTCTCTCTTTCTCACAATCAATCTCTTTTTTTTGTTTTTTTGGAAAAAAAGAAAACAAACACAGAATTTGTTAACTGAAGAAAAATAAAATAAACGTGACTAGCACGCGGTTTTTTATTTATATGTATTAGTTAGAAAAATTTTCAAAATAATTATTATATACTTAAAGTGTATATATATTATGATGACTAGTATATAAGAAAATATTTGAATTCAGATTCTCTTATATCATATAGGTATTATAATATTAACTAATTACTGTATTAATTTTCCATGAGTATTAAGAGAATGAGAGTTTTATAATTTACACTACACCTCTCTCTACTTAATATTCAAATCAAATTCTCTTACTCTCTTCTCTTATAATATTTTATTTATTTTTAGCTCTGTTTACAATTTATTCTCATTGAAAATTTTTTGATTTTCTTTTTATTTATACATAGTTACCTTACATATGGTTATCCAAGTATATTATATATAGGTACATTTTGTTTTAGTATTTGAAAATTTTCCCAATTTTATTCATGTATTTGTTTATTACAAAAAAATTTTGATTTTTCTCTCTTTTTATTTTTTGATTAAAAAAAAACAAAACAATAACAAAAAAAAATTATGATCTCTTGTGAAGTTCTCTGTCTTTTTATATACTTACAATATAATATTATTTTAATAAATTTTTAATATATATATATATATTTGTTTGTTTTTTTTTTTTTTTTTTTGATTTTTTTGTATTTTATTATACATTATGTTGTATATAAGATCGCGAAGTCTTTTTATATACTTACCAAAATAAAAAAATATTGTGTGTGTAAAAAGAAAGATTTAAGCTTATGACTTAACGAAAATCCATTCATAATCTCGTTAACTTTTGGGTGAACAACATCGCTCAAAAAAAAAAAATAAGAAAATAAAAATAAAATTAAAATAATAAATAAAATAAAAAGCTTAAGAAGTGAAGCCAAGTGAATTTAAAAAAAAGAATAATAAAAAATAATACGCGATTTAAAATAATCAAAATTCGTAACTACAAAATTTATTTTTTTTTTTTTTGGTTAAATTAAAAATTCTGATAACGTTTTAAATAAAAATATATATATATATATTTATATTATATATATATACAATTGCTAATTTAAAATTTTATGGTAGTTTGTATATTCAATCGATTTAATTTTTGATTTTGATTTTCTTCAATTTTTTTTGGTGAATTTTTTTAAAATAAATTGGAGAACTCCTCATATTTTATAATCAAAAAAAAAAGACTTACACTATTCTTTTGATGGTTAAGTTCGTGACATTATCATTTTTATCATATTCATTCATATATATGTGAGAAGTGTGTGATCGCAATTTAGCCAAAATATAAAAATATTGTACATTTTTTACATATAAATAAAAATATATTTATATATATACATATATTCACATGTATATAAAAAAAAAGCAAAAAAATTAATATAAAATAATAATAACATATAAAAAGAAATTTAAGTGTCAGTGACTTTTTTGCGTTTAATAATATTTAAATATTTTGTAGTTTTTTTTTTCATATAGAAAAAAAAAAACAAAACGTTGAAAAAAAAAAAATTAAAAATTATTACGTTATATTAGTGAAAAAATTTGAAGTTTTTCAAGTTGTAAAGATATTTAAATTTAACTTTAAAAAAAAAAAACAAAATATACACAATTTAATTTTGAAATTAATATAAAAAAACAAAAAAAGTTTTTCATTATGCCTGAAATCCTAGATCCAACTGGTCAATATTAAAAGACCATTGCCAAGGCAAAATAACACCAACAACAGCTACAACAACAACAATAGTAGTAATAACAGACATAAAAATATATATATATAATATTTTTACTCTCGCTCAGCTGATTTTTAAAAATTTTTTTAAACATGTAAGTATATATATATAGATACTATATAGATAATATTAGATATATTATAGGTACATATATTTATTTCTAATTTAACTTTATATTTCTACGCTAATTTATATCTGTAGATATTATTAATATGTTTTCTATGTTATTTAGTAGTTTGTTTTTTTTTTTAAGTTGTTTTATTTTTATTTAGGAGAAGGTACTTAAGATTTATATTCGTATCCATTCTTTTTTTTTTTTTGTTTTTTCAAATTAGCAAAGATATTAATAGTTATACGTGTGTATAGAGATATGTATGTCCGAATATAAATAGCTGAAGAAGTGATTTTATATATAGACTTTAAGTTATTTAGAAATATCATAATAGAAAAGTTCTTAAATTATTAATTTTATATAATTATTTAATTAAATTAAAATATAAATACATATATTAATATTATATGTATAATAGGTATTATATTATTTTATAAATTCCCTTTTAAACTTGTAAATATATATATAGGTATATATACATATTTTACCAATAGTCAAATATATGTTATGAAGTTCATCTTTACTATAATTAGTTAGAGAAAGTTGTATTTTAAAGTTAATTAAAGAAATGGAAATACTAATATCTTGGAGTATACGAGTTATGCTATGTTATGTATAATATTTTCATATATAAACATAATTTTATAATAGAAATACTCTAATTAATTACTCTAGTATTTTATACATACAGTATTTTCTATTAATAAATTTTAAACTTATTTAATATATTCGAATTAAAAATATATTTAATTGAAATTTAAATTTAATCAATTTATAATTAATAAATGTATAATTATAAATAACAATTATAAGATGTGTGAATTATTATAACAACATTTATTCCACATTTTTACTTACAATTTAAGAATGTTTTCTATTACAATTTATAATTTTACGATTTTACGAGTATGTATCTAAAAATTTTAAAGTCTTATTTAAGTTTATTAACTTTTATATTATAAAGCTTTATAAACTGCAAAAAAACATTTATAAAATAAGAGATTAATGAATATAATATATAAAATTTAAAAAATATAATTATATTTTAATAAAATTATTTTGCCAAATTAATATTTTCATATTATATTTATTTTTTTATTAAAAAATTTATATACAGTATCTAAAGATATATTCTTAAGTTCTTAAAATAATAAAGATCTAAAACGAAGTTATTTTTTAATATAAAAATTGTCTTATTTAAGAATTTCTATAAAAAAATACCATTTAAAATTAAATAAATGGTAAATTATTTAATACGTGGTTAAAAGAAAACTTGAAATACAAAAAATTCCATATCTAAAATTTCACATATTACAGAAAATAGTAAAGACGCGTATTTTAAATGAAGTTTAAAACATTTAAACTTTAAATTTCTTAGTAAATATCTGAGTTAGCTTTTTATTATAGAAGCTTTGATTTTTTTTTATTATCTTAGATTACATAATTAGCATATTAATTTATATCTTTTCTTTTTTCCATATTTTTATGATCCCAAAAAGTTTTTAGGCGTTAGGCTTTTTTTAATTTATTAATTTATATATATATGTATATATATATATATGTAGAAGTCATAGACCTCTTACATATTGTTACATTACATAAAAATTCTATATTTATATGTTTATATATTTGCTTTAAAATTATCTGAGCTTCTTCTTGTTTGTCTCAACTTGATTCTTAATTTTACATTTTATCATATGATCAATTTTACATTTTATCATACGTTTCATTTTTATATGATAATATTGATTTCAAATATATATATATATATTTAAATTAAAAAATTATATTTGATATAAAATATGAATAAATAATATAAATTTGATAGAAAAATATAAAATTAGAATAGATAAAGAATAAATTTGAAAAAAATAAATGTTTTTGCAATTTGATATTCTTCAATAACAGTTTAGAACCATTAATTTAATTTTAGAACCTCCCTATTTTTTAAAATTCTAATGTTAATTAATAATTAATTTGCAGTAGGTATACATTTTATTAGTTCATTGTTTTAATATTTATTTTAAATCAATTTCTATAATTAAATAATTGCATTTTGTAAAGTGTTGCTTAATATTTATTGTATTAAATATTATTTAAATATATTATTTCAAACAATATTATCTCTATATACTCATTTATATTATTAAAACAATTAAACAAGATCTAATAGCATAATAGCTAAAAATCACATAATGAAAAAGCTCAACCTTTAAATAATGTTGGATTTTTAATTAATTTTCCATACAATCAATAAAAGAAATTAGAAAATATCAATATTATTTAATTTAAATATCAATATTTTTAATAATCTTTTATTATTACTATTGCACTTCTAATGTTATTCATAAGCTTAAGCTTAAAGTTTTAGACAATGCTAATGAAGTTGCGCAGACGCTTAAAAATTAAAAAAATATAAATCCTTTCGAAATATAGATATACAACCGATAATTGAAAACGGTGACGGTAGGGTTCGTAACAAATATCTTGGAGCATTTCAGTAATCCAAAAAGACGTTTTTTTTTTTTAAATCTGAGCATAAATCTGAGCCCGCACTGAAAAAAATTAGTACGCTTGAACACAGCATAAACAGAGTACGTTGAGAGCACGCTCAGAGCGCACAGATTTAATAAGAAAACACGATTTAAAAAAACTGTCTTTTTTATTTTAGTTACGTTTTAAATTTTCAAAAAATTCAATTAAATTGTAAAATTAAATTAAAAATGGATAATTGAAAATAAACAAAACATTTTGATTTTTATTTTACAAGTAAATTTTAAACAAACGCCAAAATATACGGCGTAAATGTATTTGTATATTAATTTGCTCAGTCGTATTCGAAATATTAGAACTGAGCACGTAGAGCATTTTCACAGTGCGCTCAAATTTAAAAAAAAAACGCCTATGGTAATTTTCGAGTATAATTATAGCATAAAGTTGCTTTAGTAACGATATAATAGTTAAAAATTCTTTTAATGCTCTATTGCACCTATACTTTATTGCAGCTATATACTTAATGCAAAAAACTTTAAAAAGTTTTTAAGAAATATTTCGCATATGGTTAATGCGATCTCCATTTTAAAAGAACTTAAGCTCAAAATTGCGTCTGATATTCATCTATATATATAATTGAACCGTGGTACGCAATTCAAAAATAAGCTTTTCATTTGAAAATTCTTATTTGATTTCTTTTATACTTTTCTCCATCTTTTCTTTTATTTTATATTTTTAATAATAAAAAGGCATTATTCATGGGTGAAAGTTTTTCCACCACAATCTTTATTTTTTTAAACTTTAGTGTATTTTTTTTTTCTTTATTCGTTTTTTTTTTTTTTTGTGGTGAAATCAGACCTTAATTTCTTTTTTTTTATTTTTTTCACAATAAATGATTCATATTTTACCGGATTTTAATGTATTTATGTATGAATGAATGTGTTTATTTAAAAGTTTATACATATATATATATATATATATATATATTTTTTATTCCTATTTATATTATTTTGTTATCGTGCTTTAATTTTTTTGTTTTTGTTTTTTTTTAATAAAAGTGAAATTTCTTATTGAGTTTATTGAACCAAAGTTGAATTACACTACATATATACAACTGATTAAATTTAAACTGAATATATGTAGAGTTGAATATTGTTTTTTATTTTGTTTTGTTAATTTATTAAAAATGTGAAAAACCAATAAAAAAGTTTTATGATAGTGATAATAGTAAATATAAATAATTATATAGTCACGGTTATTTTGTCTTTTTATTGTCCTTAAATGAAGATTAGTGTCATTCTAAACAATCATAGTATAATAAATCTTAGTTTTTTTTTGAAAAAATTTTGAGCCTATTATTATAAATATTATGAGCCTATATTTTAGTCAGAAATTGTATTATAATTTGTCTACAATTATAATTGCATACTTTAAAGTTCTAATATTAATGTACTGACTAACTTATTGGGTTTTTCAAAATTTTTTAAAGTTGTTGAATTTTTTATTAGAATTATTACATACAACTTATATTAATTACCAGACAACTTAAGCCGTGGGCCAAATGCATAAGACAAGATTTAACTTTAACATATTTTTAATATGTCACAGTAATAATCACAAAACCAATTTAAATTAGTCGCGAATTAATATTCAATTTAATTTTAACTAATATTCAAGTTTTTTAAGAGTTCAAGCATTAATTTCCATTATGAACCATGCAAATGAATTTTAAATTCCTTAATTGCTTTTGTATGTCCTTAAACTTAGGCTAATAGTATTCCTGGATCAACTTTCTTTTAAAATTGTAACATAATTTGTTTTTCAGATGTATTTCTAAAAAAAAAGCTTTTTGTTAGCTGTACTGAAGCCCTAAATTGTAATGAAATTAGTTTTGTTTGGTTTTGAAACTGATATTAGAGTTTATCTAGTTTTTGGGCTATTTCCCATACTTTGTTTAAGCAGTTTAGAACAATTTATTAAATTTTAGTTAGAAAGTCCAGATCAGTTACTAGGCGTGCATACTGTTACTATCGTGTTACTATCGCTTCAGTTATCTAATGTGAACCCGTACTGTATTGTTACAGATATGCCCGTCGTCAGCTTTGGCAAATAAAAATCTTACACGGTGCTTTTTGGACAATGAAACTTTAAAATCTTATATATTTTGATTATTATCATATTAATGTCATAAAAATAACAAAGGAAGTCCAAAAAAGTTTAAAGATTATATTCAATATTAAAGGTACTTCTTTAGGTTATTTATAGTTATAGTTAACCCATATTTTCTAATTTTATTCTTTAATATTAACAATAATAAAAACAAAATCTTAATAGCCTATCTACAATGACGCTCTCGTTTCGTTCTCATTACGTAGTAAACAAAGGAATGCCCGCAATGAAATGTGCATAACAGCGTTTTTTTGACATTGTTTTGTTTACAAATTTCATGAATTAAAAAATATTCAATAGTTTAAAGTTTATTGTATAGCTATTTTGAATAATGATTTGACATTTTTTAACTCAAGATAGAAAAAAATTTAATAATTTTACTAATTTTTTATTCTGACAATATATTTTTTTATTTTTCAATAAAAAATATTTATCAAAGTTCATTATTTGACATTTGACAAACATCATAAAAGTCGACAAACAAATTTTTTAATGACTACGTAAAGGCTCCGACATGACTGCGTAGACATTTTAATATAATTCAATACATTTAACTTAGTTTGACAGATAGTGTGTAGAGAGCGAAACGAGAGCGTTGATTGTAGATAGGCTATAAGGATAAAATATTTTTTAATATTAGTATAGATAATAATTCTTAATAATAAAATAGTGCTAACGCATTTTATTCCTTTCTTGTTCAATTTTTTAAATATAATCTCAAGGCAATAATCAAAACCCAAGAATTGACATTTAAAACAAGCGATAGCGTCGCGTCAGTGAATAGCGAAAAGTCAGTGTATAATGATTTTACTATTATCATCATCTTATTTCACTCAATTTTTGTAAGATATCTTGCCTACCTTTTGAACTAAGTGTTAAATAATATTATCAATCCATTGGTGACTTTGGTTTTTATTAATTTTTATCATTTTTATACTTAACTATTATATAGATGTATCTCATATGTCATAAACTTTTTAGAATATAATAATTAGGTACTTTTAAAAACATTTTCAACTAATTTATTTTCTATGTTTTTCATTATTTTTTGTTTTTTTTTATAAAACAAATAAAATAGAAATATTTTTTTGTAAAATTTTTTTTTTCTAACTCTTCAACCTATAACTATCAGTCTCTTTAACTCTTAAAGATTAAACAAACGTTTTCAAATTTCTTAAATTTTTATTTTAAGTAGTACTAAATTTTATAATCATATGAAAATATAAAAAAAGCTTTTTGTTGGACGAAGACAAACGATAAGCAAATAAGGTCAATAACACTTTTTTTAAAAAATATTTTTCTGTATATGAAAAGTTTTATTTAAATTTTTTTTTAATTTTTTTTTTTTTTTTTTTATTTTCAGAATATTTTGAGAAGAACATTAACTTTGACAACGAAATAGGTGTTTGCATACATATACATATATATATATATACAACATTTTCACCAGCAAAATAAATAAACAACGAAATTTATCCAGAGGAAATATTTGATCTAAAATATACAAAAAAAAACAATAACAAAATCCAAAATAAGTAAAAGAATCTCTTATTTTTTGGTATTACTTGTTTTTCTTACATTAATATACAATTAGTCGACGTCATCATTGTTATAATCACTAGTATATATTGTATATACTATAATTTTAATTAGGAGGCTGAATTTTCATATTATATAAATCCAATCATTTTATTTAAATAAAAAGATTGATTGAATTTAACATTGAAAATTATTAAAAAAACAATTCATATATCCATTAGATACTATATATATAAATCATTAAGATTTATTAAATAATTTTAATTAAATTTTTTTTTGACAAAGTAAATTTTAACACAATCAAAATGTATATTCTAGATCCTACTGGTCAATATTAAAACACAAATTTAATAAATAGTTTTAAATTAAACTATTTTTTTATAAAAATTTTTCAATTATTCAATTTCCTTCCTTTTTTAAAATTTTAATTCAAAATGTTGGATCCCACTGGAACATATTAAATTTAATTAAAGAATTTTAAATTTTTTTCTAAATTTAAAAGAATTAAAATAATATTCTATATAATTCAAAAACAAAAAAAAAATAATAAATTAATATTTATATAATATATATATTAATTTTCTATAATATCTTTTAATAATTAAAATAATAATTAAATAATAATTTATAAAAATGTATATCTTAGATCCAACTGGTACATATAAAACATCATCAAATGGTACACAATCAAATGGATCAAATACCAATCATAAAAAAATTTATAAATTACAAAATTGTAGTTTTTTAGATCCAACTGGACAATATTAATATATATATGTATATATATATATAAAATCATAATATAATGATTAAATTAATATTAAATGTAAAATAAAATTAAATTAAATTTAAATTAATATATAACTTCAGAATTATCCTAAAAATTCACAAAAAAAAAAAAAAATAATAAAAGATCCTAAATAATAAAAGGCCATATAAACCCACCATTTTTTTTTTTTATTATTATTATTTTTTTTTTAAATTGTTTTAAAAAAAAATATTTTTAAATTAAAAGTTTTTTATTTTGTTTTTTTTTTTTTTTTTTAATTTGAAAATAATTGAATTTAAATTTTTAAATGTATATTTAACTTTTTAATTCATTAATTTTTAATATTTTTTTTATACTATATATATTTTATTTAATATACATATATAAATACAAAGTTTATATATATATATATAAATACATATTTTAAAAAAACAAACTTCCTTTTTTTTTGTATTCTAATCGAGAAAACAACACTGCCATTTTAAATTTTTTTTTAAATGTTTATTTTTTTAAAACTTATTTAAATGCTAAAAAAAAATGTGTTTATTTTTTTTAAATAACTGCCTTAATTAAAACACCTAATATATAAAAATAAAAAACTGCCTATTTAATAAATAATGTAAAAATAAAGAGAAAGAAAGAAAGAAAAAAAAAAACAAAAAACAAAAGGTATGAATGAATTAGTTTTTCTATTAAAAAACTTTTATTCAAACTTTAAAATTTTATTAAATATAAATAAATATTCTTATAATTATATATTAAGGATGCGTTGGAAACGTGTCCGTGGCCGTGAGGAGACTTCAAGTTGCCGTCGTAGACGAAAACTTATTTTTTTTTAATTTGTAATTTATTGTGTTTTTTGTGGAATTTTTTTTTTTTTAAATAAAATTTTTTTTTATTACATATACGATATATTTTAATATAAAAAATAAAAATAAAAAAAAAACATTAATATATAAATTTCATGACATTATATCATATAATTAAATTTTTGAAATATTATAAAAAAAAAAAAAAATTAATAAATAAAACTAATAATAATCAAAATTTTTTAAAATATTATTCTAATTTTCATCTCATTTTAATCATTATTATTATAATATATTTAATTTTTCTTTTTATTATTATTATTATAAATTATAATTATTAATACTTAAATATTATTTATATTCTATTTAATTTATTAAATTTTTTAATATTTTAAGTATTACATTTAAAATTTAAAAAATAAAATATCATTTAATGTTTTATTTTATAATTATTTTAACTTTAATTAATTTCTATTTTATATTCTTACTTCTATTACTATTAATACTAAAATTATATTATTTACTTACTTTATCACCAGCTTAAGTATATATACTATATATATACTGCTGTATACTATTAACAACTTAATTCAATATGTTTTTCGATTTATATACGATGTGGGGTTCATCTTGACAGCTCGTACGGCCTCTTTTAAAATCTGCAATCCAATATTTTACAGTTGTAAATGAGGGAGCAGACTCCCCTAGAGTAGAATCAAGTTCACTTTTGATTGATATCGGTTGGATTGAGAACTTTTAAATAAAAATATTGAATCACATAACGATGTACCAATTTTCTCCATATTAAAAATTTACTGAAAACATTCACTATTAATGGTCGCCAATCTAAACTAAATGTTATTGCACAGTTAAGCTTTGTAAGGTTAAGGCTTTCAGCCATGGTTATTTTTTTTTTTCAAAATGTTTGCGTTTTCTTTAATAAGAAATTTAGTAAATAAATAGTTTACCAATTTTCGATAAAAATACCATTATTTTAATATTGCAAATTAATTTTTTAAAAAATTTCAAATTTTTCTTATCTTTATTTTCAATTATGTATATATATACATTTTATAATTCAACATACATATTCATAATATCACATTAAACATATTTTTTTTATTTTATAAAATACATATTATTCAAAATTCATTTTTAATATTCACTATATAGGTACTACTTCAAATTAAATTTATTGCATTATTCATTCATTATATCATTTAATCATCATAATTAAATAATTTAATTAATTTTTTTTTTCAATTAATCCAAAAGTAAATATAAATAATTAAAAAAAAAAAAAAAAATTTAAAATTTGAATTTATAAAAGTATAAAAGTAAAATGTGCGTAAACGAACGAGGATCCGAATTTTAAATTATGATAAATCTTACCTAATAATAAACCTTTTGATAAATACATGTGAATTTCATTTCCTGCTCTAGTTTCTGGAGTATTCAGTCCTTTTAAAAAAAATTCAAAAATCTCTATATCATATTTGAAATATTACAGTTAATCTTTTTTAATATTAATAATATTATTTAAATATTAATTATATTATATAAATATTATTAAGTAATTATGTATATCAATGGTATTTACATATTCAATTTATATTTTAATTTTATGAAACTGAATTAAATTTTGAATATACAACAAGTTCTTTATATATATTATCATATATACAAGTTTTTTATTAAAGAAATTATAAATTTTATCCGAAGAAATTATCAATTACATCAAACCTACAATAATTAAAATAATAATTATACATAATTAATTATAAAATATGTTTTATATTTTACTATATATATAGAAAAACAAAAACTTGTATGCAACAATGTCTGTTTTGGTTTTTAAAAAAAAAAAAAAAAAAATAAAATGAATTAATATAGAAATACATACTAGTTATATATAATAACATAATATAACATGTTGCATAGTATAAAACTATATACATACTTACAATGCAAGAAAAAAAAAACCGGAAGTCTGCAGTTTTATATATTATATATAAAAAAAAAATATTTTAATCTACATATTATCTAGTTAATATTTAAAAACAAAAAAAAGCAAAAAAAAAAAAAAATAAATAAAACATTTAACTTTAATAACAAACTAGAAAAAAAAAAAAAATAAAACAATTAAAGCAAAAAAATAAAATACAATTTCATTGATATTTTACAAGGAAACTTTTTTTTCATCAGAAAATTTACTATATAATAATAATATATATAATATATCTATAATTAATATATTATATGTAGGCCTTAATATTAAGTGTAATGTCAACACATTTAAATCTTACCTTTCAAATAAAAATCTCTCCACTTCATAATAAGTTGTTTTTATCACTCTCATTTTAAATTATTTTTTAAAATGAGAGAAGTTAGTTGATTTGCAACTTGCACGTTACTACAGGTTGAATGAAATGCAACATTGTATATTAACAACTACTAACTATACACAAGGTATATACATATATATAATATATAATCTCTAATATTAAAAAGAACAACTGCAAATAATCTAAAAGCATCTCATATATACCTATATTTATTTAAAAAAACCAAAATAAATTCAGTAGTCCAGGATATATTATTATGTATATATATATATTTAACTTATATAATCTAAATATACTATACAAAAAAAGAGATTAAAATAAAGTAAAACTGTTAAAAAAAAAAATTTGTACTCAGAAAAACTGATTGTACTGTTAAATTGCTTGTTATATACTCTGATTTAAAATTAAATGAAATAAAAATCGTGACTACTCTCACATTATATTTTTTTTTTTTTTTTTTTTCAAAACAGCCGGTTTCAATGTTTTAAATTTTAATGTAATTTTTTTTTATTTTTGTATTTAATTGTTTTGTTTGTTTGTTTGTTTATAGTTTGATTTTATTTTAGAATTAAATTATAATTGTTTTTTTTTTTTTTTTAATTTAATCTCTCCAAAAATGCAAAACAACTTCCTATTTTAAATGGAGATAAAATATACTCAAGAGAAAAAACTATTGTAAAATCATTAAAAGGTTAAAAATTTTGAGAGTATAATTAAAAAAAAAATAGTGTTTCTGTAATTTATTGCATATTTTGAAAAACTATGAAATATGAAAATTATAAATACTCTTCTGATAACAATTATAAATATCAAATTAAAATAAATTCAAAAGAATTACAGAGAATTATAAAATAAATAAAAAAATAAAAAAACATTACAGCTGAGCAGAGAATACCTATAACTCATATATTAATATATAATAGTATATACATACCTACCTACCTAACCTACCTATTATTTTATTGCATATCTTCCGCGTTTAATAAACTTTTTAACTGAAAAAAAAAAACAATACTATAATTCATATTTTGAATTAAATTTTATTAATATATTACATATTATATGTTTATACGTGTATATATACATATATTTTGTATATAAAAAAACATTTTAAATATAGTATATTTGTAATCACATTTTCCGTTTTTTATAAAATCTCTTTTTAAATTTTTATTTTAAAAAATTCTTTTATTAATTTATATACAAATAAAATCTATATTTATACTAACTTACATAATACAAACATACATACGTACATGAATTCGTTAATTAAACTATAATAATTAATAAATAATAATAAATTCATACATACATACATACAATAATAAAGTGCATTTTGCAAAAAAAAAAATTAAATTTTTTTATACAATTTCGGATATACAGGGTGGTATTTAAGGTGTAAAAAAAAAGAACAATTTTGTTGTTATTATTATTATTATTAGTACTATTATTAATCAATCATTCATTAATCATAAAATAAATATTTACAGTAGAATTACAAAATTATTAACAGCAAACCAATTTTTTCACAAGTTGATAAAATTTGAATTATATAATATGTTTAAAATATAATATTATATAATATAATACTTGAATCTACTGTAAATATTTAAAAAAATAAAATATTATTTTATATAAAATGAAATATATATTCAATTATATATTAATTACAATTAATAAATAAAAAAGAAATATTAAAATTAAAATTAAAAAAAAAAAAATTTTAACATTTTTTTTAAAAATAATTAATATGCAAATTTAATTGAAAATTTAACATTACAATATTTAAAAATATATACACTATTAATTAATAACTATTATATACAAACATATATATATATATAGTTTTTTTTCCGAAGTATAAAATATTGTATATTATAAATATAATAGAAAACTGCTTGTTAAGATATTAATTTAATTATTTTGTTATACCATTAGATATTCATTCATATAAACATACATTATCATACATTATTATTTTATTAAATATTATATCTATTGCATTTTATGTTTTTTATTTTTTTTTTTTTTTTTTGTAATAACTAATAATTTGTTGTGCCTTCAATAATATTTTGTTTTACTTCCGAGTTTTAATAAATAATGATCAGATCACAAAAAAAAAAAAAATATAACTCTCATTCATTTCATTTTTATTTTTCAACTATTAATTTATTCTATATAATATGCATTTTGTTCATTCGCAACATATTATATCATATTCATTAAAAAAAAAATATATATATATAAAATAAATATAAATAATTAAATATATATATATATTTATTTATATTTATAATAAAAAAAAAAAAAAAAAATAATTTCTCAATGTCATGGTCATTTTAAGTAACAAGTCACTGTCATCCATTTCTGGTTTTATATCATAACAATACATACATGCATACATATGTCATTTTTATTCATTTGAATTCATTATAATTTTTTTTTTTTGTTAATATCATCTTTTGTCACTAATTCATTTTAAAAATCGTTTTATTTTTTTTTTTAATTTTATTTCATTTATTTCATTTTTTATTTTTGTATTTTTCTAATTTATTCAAAAAAAAAAAAAAAAATAATCATTTCTTGACTTTAAAAAAAAAAAAACAAACAAAATAATTAAATTTTCATTTAAATTAATAATAAATTTTGAAAAATTACAAAAAATATTATATTGGCCTCGATGTTCGAACTTCGAACTTTATAAAAAAAAAATAAAACAAAATGTGTCTGAACTATGTAAATGTCAAATTTAATAAGTAAATCTTTTATCAAGGATGCAAAAATTTTACTTCGGAAATTAAAAAAAAAACCAGAATATCAAAATAAAATTATATACACTTTTAAAATTTAAAGAAAGTATATATATTATACAGGATCTAAAAAAGTATTGAAATTAATTAATTAAATTAAAAAAATAAAAATTAGACTTTATTAATAAAAAAAAAAAAAAAAACATGTAATAAATAGACAACTTTATGCTAACAATGCTGCCAATTTTTAAAATGTAAACAAAAAAAAAAATTATAATTTTGTAAATCATAATATTTATTATTTTTTAATGATGCATTTCTATACATTTATAATATATATATAAATAATTTTATCTATATATACATGTGTTACAAATTCAATTTTATTTGTAAATAGTATAAGAGTTTAAAAATCTAAAAAAAAAAACTAAAAAAAAAAAAAAACAATGTTAAATTATATATTATATTATCCTGGTGTAAACTAGAATTTGTTTAAGAATTCAAATTTATTATTATATTATAACTATTTTATAATTATATAAGTTATCAAATCCAAAAATTACAAAAAAAAAAACAAAAACAAAAAAAATAAATAAAAAAAAAAAAAAAACAATAAAAATGATTACTATTATATAATTTTATATAAAAAAAAAAGAAAAGAAGTTATTATTAAATTAATATATATTTATGTATACATACTATTAAAAAAAAAAAAAACAAAACTATTTTTTATGAATTAAAGGAAATTTTATATAAAAAAATAAAATTTAATATGGTTTTTTTTTCCTCTCCCTCAAAATATTTTTATAATTAAATTCAAATATTTTCAAATTGGACCGTTCTGGGATACCCATTCGACCGTAATATATTAAATACACAACTTATTAGACAACAAAAGAAAATATAAGTTGAAAGGCACCTCTTCGAAACTCTTCCAATAACACCGACTATATTTAATTCAGACGTTTGCCATTAAAGTTAACTACTATTTGCAAAATTTCAGACACCCAGCTTCATTAGGTATAGATTTATGCTCCCATAAAAGAAGAAGTTGTATGAAAGCTACTCGTGCGCACTGGCAGTAGACCAACCAAATTAAACGATTTTTGGCAAAATTTCAGACATCCAGCTTCATTACGTATAGAGTGGCTTATATAAAAGAAGAAGTTGTAGTATTGTTGTTGTAGAATGGCAGGTACTTGAATCCATGGAGCAAACTGGTTGAATTTTAATAGCGATCATGGCTATTGCATAAAAACGAATTTATGAAAATTTCAAAATCATAACTTCTTTACTTTTTGAGTTATCGCTTGGACGAACATGCAAAGCTAAGTCGATTTACTTTTCGATTATGATCTGATCCATACCTTTGAGCCTATATCTACTCCCCCTCCTTCTCTGCGTCTCAAACGTAATGGAAAATTAAGTACACTCTTTTGACTTAAAGTAATACGGGTATAAAAATTTAAAAAAATATACCTTTTATATTTTGTGCTTCTGTCTGAGTGCTTACAAAAGAATTATTAATTTCATGGAATTATTTATTGTTTTTCTAGCACTAACCGTTATAGTGCTCTATATTTAAATTGTTAAAATACAAATTGTATAAAGTTATCTTCAAACAAACGACAAAAGAAAGCTGACTTTATAAGCTTTATAAATATGTACATAATAAGACTATAGTGCATAATTTAGTATTCTTAACCGTTATTCGAAATTCATCTTCTGCAAAACCCTTCATATATTCTGAACAATTGTACTAGAAACATAAAGTTTTGGAAATATTTGGGTCCATGGAAATATTTAAGAGCCATTTAAGAATTTTTTTTAAATACCTGTAACTAGAATAACTGTCCAAATATTTTTAAAGATAAGTATATTCAAAAATTTAAGATTCAATCTTATATTTAGCATCTATTAGCACTTTTCTTAATTTTAAAGAGCTTCCTTAGAATTCAAGCATGTGGCTCTTGATTTTTAACATGTATGCTTATGACAAAATTTTTCTAATTTTAATGCAAGTCACAATTTAATTCCCAGAAATTTAATATTTTGGGATCTATAATCCATCCTTGAAAATCTAAGATATAAGAAAAACATTTGGAACTTTTCCTATATTCAAATCCTATTAAAACTTAAAAGTTTCCTAGTCTAAATACCAGTAACTTAGTCACTTGAAGCTTTCAACATTATATAGATATTCGTTCATCCTGTTTGTTCATCTCTCCGTCTGTCTGTCTGTCTGTCTGTCTGTCCGTATGTTTACAAAAATTTTTACACCGTTTAAAATAAAGTAAAGAAATTTAAACTACGGAAAGGTATTGCAAAAAAAATAATTTCATAGAAGAACCTTTTTTCTGTAGTCCCACCCGTTGTGGAGCTACAGTATTGTTATAACCAGAGTTCTGTTAGGTATATTTTTAATCTGAAAAAAGTGAAAGATAGCTGTTTAAGCTTTTTAAATTTAAATTTTCAAAAATGTATTGCGTTTCCATGCGGTACTAAAATTTACCATTATGTAAAGCTCAACTTTTTCAAAATTTTTGTCCTCATATAACTAGTGAACGGTTCAAGCTAGCGTTTTGATATTTTAAGAGAAGTTAGATCCTCAGAAATTAGAAAGTTGTAAGAGTTCGAAAATTAAAATATTGTTATTTTTAAATCTTTGTAATTTGAATACCTGTCCAAAATTTTTGTTTTAGTAATATACAAAATTCAAGGACCCAGCATTATATTTCAACGTGTGTTAAAAGTTTTTATTTATTTTGAAGGGGGACGAAGATGCAGGCGACAGGTGGGTGGGGACAAATTCTCGAGAATCATCATAAGTTTGCTTAGTAATAATTTTGGGAACCTTTCTTATCGAAAGGCTATTAGGACTTAAAAATTAAAACTTTCCTTTTCTTATAAATCAGTAACTTATTCACCAGTGTATATTTTTCCAAAATTAAACGTTAACATTGAAGCTCCAACATTATATTTCGCAAATGTTAACACGTTCTTTTGAGTGCATTGGGATTATATTCTAAGTATTGATTTCACTATTAGCCATTCATAATTATTAATGAATTTATGAAATAAATAAATTATAATATTATTTATTTTTATAAAAATAAAATAAATAAAATAAGAAATAAATAAATTATAATATTATTATTTATTTTTATAAAAATAAAATAAATAAAATTAGAAATAAATAAATTATAAGATTATTATTTATTTTAAAAAAATTAATGATAAAATACTCAGTATAAAACACAATATAATTTTGAAAAAGTGCTTTTTAAAAAGCCTTGTTTTTTCATCACCTATTTTTTCAAAATATCACTTATTTTCTGAAAAAACAAAATGTCAAATAATATTATTAAAAACTGCTTCGAATTTTATATGATATAAATTATTTGAAAAAATTAAATAGTTTGTTGTAATTGTTGCATGTAATGGAATTACTTATTTTTCTAACTTTTGACAACAACAAAAACTCAAAAGTAAAAACAACAAAATTGTAATGTCTACCAACTTTACAAAAATCACACCACCCCAAAAAAAAAGTCTGCAAGAATAGCCGGACATGATAATTTTTTTTAGAGGAGATGTGCTGATAGAGCATTGTATGAAGTGAAGAGCCTTCAAAAATTGGGGTGATAATATATAAAAATTATATTTTTTTAAACACTTTTTAATTTTACTTTTTTTTTAAGTAAGTATTTTCGATGTATTAAATTCGGTGTTTAATTTTTATTTTAAATATCATTTTTTTTTTAAATAATTCACCACCCATCTTATATCTTAAAAATATTTAAATTTGTGTTATATTCCTTTCCGTGGATTATTTGACATGTTGCTTAAAAAGTAGTCTACTAGTTTGAAAAGAAGAAAAATCTTGTTATTGCACAAAATCAAAATTAATATATGTAAATTTTTATGTCATAATAAATAAATAAATAAACAAATACAAATAAATAAATTAATAAATAAATCTATTATTAATGAATAAATCATGGAGAATAAAATAAACAAGTTTTATTTTTTCTTTAATATTTTTTTAAAAGTTGTCAAGCCATGCGTTGATTATTTTTTTATACTAATTTAAAAAAAAAAACCAAAAAACAAATGAATATTTAATTTTTTAAATTAAATTTTTGATTTTCATTATTAAAACTAGGTTAAAAATTAAATTCCCGTTTCATAAAACCAAATTATTTAAAATAAAAAACGCAGCATCATGGCTTTTAATAAAAATTAATTGCAAAAAGCATATTAAATTATTGAAAAAATATGATACAAAATTCGAATTAAACCAGAATTACAAATAAAGTATTTAAGTAATATTTGATATATGGCAACTATTCGAAGTCAAAAGCAAAATATAGCTGAACTTCAAATGTAGTAATTTTATAAAACGAATTTGTGCTTCCTTCAATAAAGATCACCCATGTTAGAGCAAAAATGATCTTATCCGCCTGTGAAGAAATTAGTCATGGGAAGAAATGGAAAGAAGAAGATAACACTTCGGAAAAATGAGTAAAGTCACTCAAGAAGAATCAGCCACGTATAATAATTCCCCGACTATCAAAGAAATACTACATGTAATTAAGAAGTTGAAACCCCAACAATCAAAAGAGAAATAACAAAATCGCAGAACTGCTCCAAATAGTCAGATTACATAGCAGATTTGGCAAAGAGAAGAAATGAAAACAAGTTTGGAAATTGGAGTAATCGGCAGATTACCAAAGAAAGATGATCTAAGTTACTGAAGCAACTGGAGCGACATAATGATACTAAGTGCGGCGATCTAAGTTACTGAAGCAACTGGAGCGACATAATTATACTAAGTGCGGTGTATCAAGATTCGGGTTCGCAAAATTCTATAAAGAAAGACTAAACACTCCAATAAAATTACAAAGGGGAAGGAAAATAAACTACCCTCAATCATGAACGAAACCAATAGGACTATTGGTGGTATAAACTGGTACCTCATTAACAAATTAGGCGATTCTGAATTTCTCTAACGACATATGTTCCGTAGTCCATGCAAAAAGAGATATGTATATGTAAAATAAAATGTGGTTGACTGGCGAAGTATGCAGTTGTTGTCGGACTCAAAATGAATATGGGAAAAACTAAGATATGGAGAGTGAACAATATAAATATAACACCGCATAACAACATCTTCAACTATTTGGGGTGCATAATAACAATCCGGAGGCGGAATCTTAGAACACTCTAAAGTTAAAATCAGAAAAGCATAGGATTTACAAGACCACGGAAGGTATTATTTTCATTCAAAAATCAATTTTGTTGTATAGCAGCGAAACATGGGTGGTTACAGAAAATATGGTTCAAAGCCAAAAAAGCTCTCGATTGGAATCCCCAACGAAAACGAAAATTTGGAAAGCCTAAATCTTAATGAAGAAGAACTATATGACAAAAGTAATCGAAGAAGCAGGAAAAACGTGAACGTAAATTAAGACTCAAGCGCAAAATAAAAATAGACACACAGGCTTTGTGGAAGTTCTATGTTCCCTAAGAGAGTAATAAAAAACAGCCACAGAGAAAAGATGACTTACTCTAAATACAAAATTCTATTTTAGTGGCCTTGGTGACGCTGTGAGTAAGCATTTGGCTTATTAATCGAGTGGGCCTGAGTTAGTTCAATTCCCAGTCAATTCATACAATATTTTATTAAAAAAAATTATTGAAAAATAATTTTACCTTACAAATCTCCATGGTGACCAAAATAAAAAATATATGATATAAACAAAATAAATAATATCACTTATAAAATAATTTTGTTGGCTCACATACGAAAGAAAAAGGGCCCGTCAATTTGTAAAGGCATTGTATGCACTTGGAAATACTTAATAAATCAATAAATAATTTTTTTTAATTTTTAATTAAGAATAGTTTTCTTACAACTCCAAAACGCAATACAGAACATAACATGTGATTATTTTTCAATATAAATTATAAAACCAATATAAATTTAATGTGATACATATATTTTATGAAATAATACCTATGTTCTTTAAAACTAGGTAACAATAAGTATAACAAATTCTTTAATTTGGTGCATTAACTTCAGCCACTTTATTTTAAGATATGTAATTCATGTATAAATCCCAATGTTCTATGTACACATATTTAAACAAATCTTATATTAACATTTAATATATACAAGAAATTTAAAAAAAAAAAAAAACATACATATACATATACATATACATGTAATGTAAAAATTTTGTTAATTAAAAAATACAGACAACAAAAAATTAAAATTTCTTTATATATACAAGTACATATATTTTTATTTCTTTAAAAGTTCACACGAGTTTATTAACCCGGAAATTTTGCCTTGCCAAAAATTTTCGATTTCATTTTACATTTCTGTCCCAGCTTAAACCCCAAAAGAAAAACCAATAAACTCTTAAAATATACACATTTGTTGGTTGGTTAATCTATAAATAAAACAATAACCTAAAAGCAAAATAAAAAAAAAAAAAATTAACAAATATATAAAAAAAGAAAAAAAAAAAAAAACAAAACAAAAATACAACAAGAAAAAAAAAACAGCAACAGAAATAATAAGAGAGAAAAATAAAAAAAAAAAAGAAAAGCTAAGTGCTTTAAATTGATTTCAATTATATTCAATATAAAAACAACAAAAAAAAAATTAAATGTATAACTATGAAAAAAGTTCATTTTTGTTTAATCTTCATAATTTAAATCTTTTTATTTTATTTTATTTTTTGGATGTACAAATTTTTTTAAAACAATTAAATTTTGTAAGTTAAGAGACAGCAGCAGCACTGAACGCTGAACACAAAAAACGAAACCTCAATTAATTGATTGGCCTACCAAAGAAATTGTATCGCTTTGCTCATATTTTTTCATTTATTATTTTAATTTTTTTTCTCACTTCTCTTTTTTTTTTATGCTTTCTTTTATTGCTCTTTTTGATTTTTATTTTGTTTTTATTTTGTTTTTTTTTTTTATTTAATTTTTCGGTTATTTTTATAATAAGAAAACTTCATCATATGTGAATATTTGTACTTTGTACATAAAAAAAAAAAATATGTACTCTATATATAAAGTGACGAGTTTATATGGATTTTTTTTTTCTTATATATGTATTACATTATATATATTTTTTGTAAAATAAATGTATGAAAGTATGTTAACATAGAAAGTCAAATGAACATATGATCAAATATTTAAGTGAATACCTGCACACACACCCATATAAATATTAAGTATTAAAGCTGCTATGACAGCAATACCTTGTAAAATAAACTTTTTTTTTTTTTTTTTTTTTTTTTAAAAAGAAAGCATTATAAATAAGAAATAAATTCCATTTTAAACTTGAAGTAATTTTGTAGCACCAAATAGTTTTCCTGTAAAAATTTTTTTTTTTTTTTTTAATTTTAATTTTAACAATGATCATATACATATATTATATATTATAGTAAATACAGAGGTATTTATGTATTTGCGTATATACGTAAGTGCTACTAAAAAAAAAAAAACAAAAATTAAAAGTTAGCGAAGACGTGATTACTAGATTGTTTACTATATTTGTATATATGTGTATTAATTTCACTCTATATACAAAATAAATCAAAATACATATAAACATTATATAAAAACATAAATACATAAATATTTCAGTATAGTTTTTTTTTTTTTATGATATTATTTTTTATGTAAAAGAAAAAGAAAACAGAATTAACAAAAAAAAAAAAAAAGAAAAAAGCTCAGTTCATTGAACTTAGTGTATGATATGTTTGGTTATATCTACTAAATCATCATCAACATCAATTTTACTATACATTATATTGTAATTAACATTAATATTATTTTCAATAATTTTATTAATTATATACATTCAATATTATTATAATGAATATTTAAAATAGGGCTAATATTTATAATGTTAAAATATTTATTGAAAATTTGAAAGCTCAAATATATATATATATATATATGTATATATATAGCAAAGTTAAGTATGTTTATATAAAATAGCTAAATGGGAAAAGTTTAATTTGAACAAAACAAAATAACGTCACTTTATATATAGGGTACATTTTGAAAGGTAATGAAATAGAAATAACCGTTATAATAATAAAAATAATAACAATAACAATAACAATAACAATAACAATAACAATAACAATAACAATAACAATAACAATAACAATAACAATAACAATAACAATAACAATAACAATAACAATAACAATAACAATAACAATAACAATAACAATAACAATAACAATAACAATAACAATAACAATAACAATAACAATAACAATAACAATAACAATAACAATAACAATAACAATCACAATCACAATCACAATCACAATCACAATAACAATAACAATAATAACAATAACAATAATTAATGAAACAACAGTAAGTCGATACACCTTATAACTTCCTACACCTGACAAGTTTAATTGACAGTTACACGAATTCCTCTTCAACTCATTTCAAATGTCAAAAATATTGGAAAGAACTAGCTTGTACTAAATTTCAGGTTTCTGACATCATTAATTTCGAAAATATGCTTGGGAGGGGTGTGGAACGTATTTGAACAACCAATCCAATTAAACCCCAATTTTGCAGAACTGGAACCCATAGTCAAATGTCGCCCATTTGCAATCCCCGCCATACTTTTGTAATTTGTAGCATGTTGTATAAAATTCATTAATATAGCATCATTATTTTTTGAGTTATCCCGGTCAGCGCTAGAACGACTCAGGAAATTATGCTGAGCACAAATGTATATTATATGCTTTTCTATATTTAGCTTGCTTCCTTTTTATGATTACAAACATCATACCAAAGTTTTACCTCTATATCTATTTTAGGTGTAGGGAAAAATAAGAATAACAATATTCTTTATATAGTTAAAAAGTTTAATCCTCTACCAAAGGAGAATATAATAACAAAATGTAAAGAAACTAGACTGGCTTGTCTTATGTGGCTCATTCTCAAAGTTTTCCTTAATATACCTCATGTGTATAAAAAATTCATGAGACTTATTTTTCGCTTTGACTTGCATCTATTATGAAACGAGGAAGTGTCTAGAAGAGTAGACTGTGTCAACTCTGGGCTACCCGTATGACCGTAGCATTATAGCATTATACACATTATATTTTCCCGTTAATTACTTTTGATAAAATTTTAAATACAAAAATTACTAAACTTTCAGGTATGAACAAAATAAACTCACAGCTTTATTAGGTATGTAATGCACGTATAAAAAAAGGAATGGCGGCAACTCCGAACCTGTAGAGTAAACTGTCTGGATTTAAATAGCAATGACGGCTATTGCATAAAAATGAATTTGTCAAAATTTTAGCTCCGTTTTCCTTTGAGTTCTCATTCAGACGGCCGGACATGCATAGCTAGATCGATTTAGTTTTCGATTCTGATGCGATTCATACCTTTTAGTCTATATCAAACCCTCTCCTTCTCTGTGTAGCAAACATAATGGAAAATTTAGTATACCATTTTGACCTATAGTCATGCGGGTATAAAAATATTTTTAAAAACATAAAAATATATTTGTTTGCATTTTGGCATTAAAAAAATATTATACTGATTGCTCGCTTAGTCGCTCAACCTCTAATGTATTCTCTAGAGCTTTTTCAAACTATAACTCTCAAATATAGCATTCTTTTTTTAAATTGCCACCAAATTGTGGAGCACATTACTAGCTTATGTGTTTGGCAATGCTTATTATATAAAAAAATTCAAGAGAGAAGTCAACTTATTCCTTCTAGCTTTTCTGTTCAACCATAAATTGAATTTATATCCCATTGCTACTTGTCCGGCGTTACATTGCGCAAGCAAGTTTAATGCTTAATCCGTTATTCTTTTTGAGTTTGTAGGAAGTTTGGACTACAAGGAAGTTTAATTTTTCAGGTGCCCTTTGAATGTTTTTTCTCCTGGTATGACAGTAGCCTTAATATGTAACAAAATATTTTAAAACTTTCCTAAATTGTTTGCTCTACTTTATTACATATGTGTTTGAATTTTCAACTTTCTAGTCTTTTTAGGTCGAAAAATATACATTTACTCTGCCTGGCTCTTTTAATCTTTATGACAGTTACACTTGTAGTACTTTGTACTGTATAATCTTTTCAATTCAATTTCTATTACTCTCTTTTGTTTTATTATTGGGAAATATTCAAATTGGTTTAAGAAATTTGTATGGTGGGTACCCTAAAATGTTGTTCGATTTCCACCAAAAACAACTCTACAAATAAAAATAGTTTCAAAAAAAATGTTGGTGTTAATTTAATAACTCTTGCTCCTTTCCTTTCTTGTTATTATGCTAAGATATACAGCAAAATCTATTTATTTTTCGGTTGAGATCTGTTGCTGCACTTTTGTCCAGTGTGTACTCTTGTGTACCAGATCTGAATAGAAAACTAATGTTCCTATATCTTTTGTGACTAGATCAAAATTTAATATACATCCTCGAATAAGGAATTTTTCAAATAAAACATGACCACAACTTATATTAAATAATTATCGTTTGTATAAAGAGCTTGAACTGATAAAATTAAATTTCCTAAAATACAGCATGACCAATAAGCTCAAATTTACATATTTAAAATAGAGCTGTAAATAAATATAAAGCATTTCCGAATTCCAAATTTGTTGGAGTTATAACCTAACGAGAAGCTTGCTTGTAAAAACAATTATTATTTGTTTTTTAAGGTCGGTTGTTGGTGTTTGGTATGGGGGATAGCATGTGTCATCCTAAGACGTAGAACTTGCGGTCCGTTATGCATTCCACTCTCAATACTATTCATTAATTTAAAAGTAATAATTTTTATTTTGTTTATTTTATATATCTATATATTTTATATATTTATATATTTTTTAATTATACATAATATGAAACCCTCTGTACGATTGCATAAAGAGTTATTGTAGAGTCGTTGAGTTTAGTTTTTTTTTTAATTATATCAATTTTGCATTTTGTTGCTATTTTCCTCACCACCTATCGGTAGGCGTAGGACAAGAGTTTTTTTTAAAGAGGTTTCCTCAGTAAGCCTACACGTCTATGTTATTTTAAAAGCCTAATTGATGAATATAAAAATATTACAAAAGAACTTCCTTATAAATAAATTTTTAGTCACTGTTCTTTCCGAGATTTGTTTCTGTTGGGGTCCAGATAAAATCTGAATTTTTTAATACAAATTTTTTAAATGTTTGACTTTGTTTAATAAATTAAAAAAAAAAAACAAATTTCATAATTAAACCTTATTTCATAAATTTTAAAAATATTATTATAAATTTTGAACATAAGTATCCAGGTACTGGTGTATAGATGATATTAGAACTTTAATTTAAAATAAATGTTTTAAATACAAACTGAAAAAAATCATCTTGACAACATATAAATTTAAAAATATTCGAGAACAATCAAAGTAGGCTTTGATTTTTGGTTAAAAAATTAAAAATAAAATTATTTTTATTTCGCATATACATTTGTACTAATAATTAAAATCGTTCTGAATTTTTTTCGTATATTTTTTTGCCTCCCTTTTTTTTGATCATCAATCATCAAAATCAATAATGTTTAAAAAAAACGAATTATGATGATATCAATCAAATAATGATTAAAATCAATGAATAAATGTAGATGAGAATAAAATTTCCTTAAAAATATCAAAAAGTCTTAAAATTCCCTTCTTGTGTAATTATTATATAGATTTGGTCATCAAGGGGGTTTGTATAAAGGAAAAAAATTTATGACCTTTACGGAAAACAAACTCACACCCCCTCGGTTAGTAAGCAAAATGATTATCCATATTATTTGAATATTTATTTAAAAATGTATTTGAATACATGGTATATTTATGGCCTCCACTGTTCATTAATATAAATTTATATATGAAAAATCATAATTTCTCTTATAAAATATAAATATATATATGTACTCTTTTAACTTTATCAGTATATCTTAATATCTATATTTGCCTATTTACCTAAACCATATAATTATATACAAACATATATATATATATAAACTTATATCCATATGTAAATTAATAAATAAACATATCATTTGCACGATGTTTTATTTTTGTTTTAATATTTAATATTTGAAAATTAAAAAAATATCATTTAAATATAATAATATGTAAGCACTATATAATAGATATGAAATAATATCATATATGTTCCCATGTATGTACATTCCTAAATGTATTAAAGTAATATTATACAGCTATATGTATAGTGTATATAGTATATAAATTAAAAATGAAAATGAATTAAGAAAAACTTTAAAATAAAAACAAAAAAAAAACAACAACAATGTGAAAAATGTATCTTTAAATATCTTTACGCGAAAAATTGTTGAATTTGAAGTCAATTACATTTTTATGATGTGCAAAATAAATACGAGCACGCGAGTACATTGACTGGAATTCCCATGTGATATTTGTTTTTGTTTTTTTTTTTTTTTTTTTTTCATATTTTAAATTTTTTATTTTATGAAGTTTTAGTTTTGTTTTATAACTTTTTTTTAAAATGCTTGCATATTATATACACATGTATAATTTATTATATAATATTTTAATAAATATATGTACATATATATATTAATACGAATTTATAATACAATATAATATAAAGTAATAACAAATTTAATATTTGTACAAACGTATGTATATCACTGTTAAAAAAAAATTAGTTTAAAGAAAATTTCGTTAAGATACAATGAATTAATATTGTTTTTTGTCTCTTTTTATCTTATATTTTTATTAGTTGAAATTCATATTGAACAAATATTTGTATACACAGTTATATACATATATGAATTCGCGCAATTATATAATTTGTTTAATTTATAAAATATTATAAATGTATCCAGATATGTTTACAGTAAAGACACGATAATTGTAACAAATAAAATCCCAAAAGTATATTAAAAATTGTTTTAAAATATATAATGTTTATTAATGGCTAACATCAAATAATTATTATATAGTAAACTTATTTCATAAGCCGTGGAAGAAGACCCTGTGTAACAAAGTCTTCGAACTGATATTTTTCCATTGTTACATTAGAAGTAAGACCATGGCCGGGGTATTATTTCAAATTGAATGAAAAAAAATGCTCTGGGGATTTATTTTTATTTAAGATTCAGTTTCGTCTCTTTGGGAGTTAATGCGTTATTTCCCTAGAAGTCAAAGATTTAATTGAAGAAAAAAATAACACCCGGGGCTCTAATTTTCAAAGAGTAGTGTAGTTTGATATTTAACACCCCGGAGTCTTAATTCTTATACCTTCATATATGAAAGGTTTTTAAATTAGGAAGAATTTTAGAACTGTATTTGAAACTGCGGTATTAATTTTCTCCAGAATTTTTATGTAAGTGTAGATGAGATTCTGGATAGGGGAATATCTATCCTATTTTTGTATCTAACTCTAACATATATTAGAATATCAGAATATCGCTTATATAAGAGAATTAACCACCCGGAGCTTTATTTCACAAAACGTCGAAAGTTAAATTAAAAAAAAATAACAACTGGAAATCTTATTTTATGGGTCATATTTCACGGCTCTTATTTCACTGTAAAAATATATTAATTTTTAGTACTTTAAGTACTTTAAATTGTACTAATTAAATAATTAATACGATATAGTCTTCATTATAGTAAATACTTATTTTATAGGCACTCTACTGTAAATGTAATTAATATTTAGATATTATATATGTTTATACTCATGTAAAAAAAAAAAGAAAACCAGAAAAAAAAGGAAAAAATTCATTGAATTAAGATGATATTTTGCGATTAATGAACTTTATTTATGAGTAATATTTTATTTTTTCATTCAAACTATAGTTTTTACAAAGTTAATATGATTAAAGTACAATATAATATTACATTAGATATTAAGATTTCAAAGGGTGTTATTAGTTAGTTACTACTGTTATTTATGGTTTGTTTTAAAGATTTTTTTTTTTTTTTTAATTTTTCTTTAGTTGAACTGTTACAATACATTTTAGTGGTGGTGTAATTGAATAATACCAGGAAATTAAAAAATTTACTAATATTAAATTATATTGAATTTAATACATATATTAAATATTGTATGATATAACTGAATAGAAAATGTATAGTTTTATTGGTTTTAATATTTATTATAAATTTATATTTAATTGAATATTAATTTAACAAAGTATTAATATTGGTTAAGAAAATTTTAAATGATATTTGAGATCTTCATCGTTTTTCCGTGATGAAATCAAGATGGTGGTTTATTTGATTCGGAGTCAATTTATCGGGTGGATGCATTTATGTGGTTTACCACAATTTTAACACACCGCAGTTTAATTATCATATATAATTTTTTTATTCATTTATAAGATAAGATATTTACTTATATTAGACAGTGTTACCAGATAATAACAGAAGATATTACAAATTCAATTACATAATTTACATTGTTAAGTTATTGTTTACACTTCGATTTATTGGTTATGTGAAATTAAATTTAAATTTATATTCGGCTTCCTAAGACTAATATACTTTTAGAATGCGCATACGGTATAAGAATCTCATTTAATGCGTTTTTAAAAATCAATGGAGTCATTTCTAATTAACAACGAATTGAAACAAAAGTCAGCTGGGTGGCACAGCGGTTAGATCCTTACATGCGAAAGACCCGGGTTCGAATCTCAGTAAAAGTGAAACAAACTTTTATCTGATTATCCACTTGACTTAGCTACCATTCCAATATAATCAAATACAAAATATAAACAAATAATTTATTTGAATTATATAACTCACAGATATAGAATACCATGTCGCTCAAATACAAAATATTACAATATAAACAAAAATAGAATTGCATCTATTGAAATTCTAAGACGTTTTTACATTTCATAAGACCCTTGAACTATCTTATGTATTAGTTTTGTATAGATTTAATTTTGATCGATTCCGATAATTTAATAAGGCTATGTCTCCCCGTTCCAATTTTTTTCAATTTCTATTAACTATAACTATACCTATTTATAGATATATTTTTATGAGCAGTCAGCACAAATATAAATCCAATTGGTTGTAAGACTTCTATTATAATTCTTAAGTTTGAATAAATTTTCACAAAATAAAAAAATTCTTAATTTTAAAATAATTATAAACAATTTTATATTGTTGTCAACTTAACAAATTATTAAGACAATTAAAATGTTTTTAATATAGTTTTAAAAAAAATAATTGACTATTTAACATAATTGCTTAGTTTAACTTTAAGTTTATTTTTAACTTTTTCTCTCCTTTAAAAAAAAAAATATTATTCAAATTTAATTCTACATTAAATATTGCAACTACTCCATATTTGTTTTAAATAAATATTATTGTAAAACCCCCGAAGTTATGCAGCAGGAAGTCCATATTAAAATTAATATTTATTAATAGTTACAATTACAGATTTGCATAAAAACTATTAAAAAAGCATAAAACTATTAAGAGACATAAGACCTGATGAATAGTTGATAACTTTAAAATAAAAAAAAAAAAAATCATGTAGTAAAAATGATTTCACGTTATTATTCAATTAATTATGGATTAATTTACAAATATTTATAATATTTAATTTTAAATTAATAATGTATATATATATGTGCCATTATAAACAGTTTTTATTTAACAATTATTATGGTAATAATTAATTATTTTTAATTTGTATATTTTTTATAAAATTATAATATGTTTTAAAATAAATTCAGTTGCTAAGAAAGTTAACAATTAGTTCCGATTTAATACAACATTATTTTATTCTTTAAGTTTTTCATAATTTTTATTTTAAATAAAAATAATAATAAGAAAACGGAAATTTACTTTAGTAAATTTTTTCAACAAAAAAATAGAGTTCTGTTTTTTGGGCAAATAATTGTGCGCGTCATTAATAAGCCGATCCCTAATATAAACACATATTGGCACATTGGCAAAGCTACAAGAAAATTACAGGAAGCAAGTGAAGAAAGAAAGGTGTTTCTACATTTTCTTGGTTTTAAGTAATTTAACTTTTAGTGTTTTATATTCGCGCATCGCTAGGTTGAATTATTTTTGAATTTTTGAAAAAACAAATATGTTAAAAAAAACATTTTTTTTTTAAACTTACTAGATATAAGATAGTATTAGGCGTTCATAGTTAACATGGACATACGACTGTTTTGCCAAGCAATACTAGATTTATCAAATTATTAAAGCTAAGTTAAAAGGAACCAAATTAAAAATATATAAACAAATTTTATTCATTTCACTGAATTTGCAACGAGATGTGTGACATTTTTCTTAGTACAAAATTGTGAGACATTTATCTGATGTCAAATATTCCATTATCCCGAAAATTCGCTTTTGGCGCTTACGACTTTTTTCCTTAGTACGGCAATATATAATTGAATCAAAAAATGGAAAATTAGATTAAATGAGCTGCAATCTGTGCATGTTACATTTACAAATAGAGTTATTCGAAATTAAATGCTACTATTAAGCTAAATGAATTAGATATACCTTAAAACAATACTGCGAAATATCAGGGAATGACATTAGAAGCCAATCTAAGATGTGTTATCACATTAAAAAAGAAAAAAGAGGAATGATAAAGATATCAAATATAGAGTAAATTTTTGGATTCTGTGTCAAAATTTCAGGTTACTAATCCAGTACAAAATATTATTATATAACTAAACAATTAAGCCGAATTGGTTATATGGAATATTTGCATAGACATGTGACAAACATAACCATCAACAGCAAATTAGAAAATTGCAAAATAAAGTTCTAAAAAACTTGATTAATGCCACCTGGTATATGTGCGCAATAGAGACTCACATAACGACTTAATCATTTTTACTGTGCTGAAAAAATTAAAAAACTACGCAACAACACATAAGACCCGATTAGAAGGGCATATAATTAATGTATAAGCTAGCCAACTCTATATTCCGATGCGTACAAGACTGAAAAAAATCAATCCGGTAGAGGTAGCAATAATAGCAGGTCCCTCAACAGTTCCTGACAATTAACATTTGATAAAAATATTAATGGCTATAGTGTTCACAACTTGTTTTAATTTAATAAAACTATAAACAAATTTTGGTCATATGTCTTGCAGAAGCTTTCACTGATTTACCGGTCAATAGAAGGGATCTATGAATTTCACATACATTTAATACATGAGATTGCACTATTTCAGATAAATAATATTTTAAAATTAAAATAAAAAAAAAATATTTGATGAAAAAATAGTCCAAATTCGAATCATATAAAAATTCAAATTAAAGTTAAATATTGCAAAATTAATTAAATTTAGTATGGTTGTATATCAAGTTCCTATATTTTATCATTTTAAAATTTTAGACTTAGACATAAAATATCGATAGAATAAGGAATATGCATTAATATCAAATTTAATCTAAGTTTTAGTAGTTAAACTAAAAATAGCTTGAAATTAAAACAAAAAAAAAAATGATGTGTACACCACACAACCAACCTCTATTACAGTAAAAAAAGCTTAATGCAAAATTTCTTTAATCGATCTTTGGCCTAAATGTGTTAAAACTTTTTATCAAATGTAATTGTGATAAAAATAAATATGAACATATGAAATTGGAACTTGTTTAAATCAAAGAATTTTGATGGCAAAGTTGTAGCTCTTTATTTGTGTAACCACTTTTATTTAAACAATTTTTTTGTACTATTTTGGGTTTAAAAAATATTCGGAAAAAACTATAAATTACTCTAGAGAAGTGTCTCCTGGAGTTATCTGATTTTCTCCAAAAGCTTAACAATGCAAGATAATAACTTCAAAACCTCATATATGAAATTTTGAAGCATTCAGTCGCTGTGAGGTGTTCACCGGTAGTATTACATAAATACATACATACACACAGACGGACATCATAAAAAAACACGTTTTATGAGTATCCTCACACACACCGGAATAATGTGTATATGCAAAAATCTCAAGGTCGAATTTTTGATGCGACAACAATACCTACCGTTTATTATATTTCATATAAGCGGTTGGTAATATATATATAAAATATATTAAATTAAATTTTATTATTTAAAATATAAAATAAATTTCAGACATAAACTGATATTATTTTGTCTAGGTTATTTATTAATTAGTTATTAAAATTGTTTCGAGTCATCATCGTTTAAACCATTATTTCGGGCGAGTATTCTTTTAATGCATACTGCGAATTTTTTTTTTTTCGTTTTATGGATTCTGAAGGTAATCCGGTCGAGTCTATTATTTTTTAAATCGAAATTTTTATATGTCTAATAAAATTAAAATATTCTCATATTTAGTAATGAAAAAAAAAAAAAAAAAAAAATTATATAATGGCACCACCTTTATAATAAATTAAAAGGCTATAATAACTTAAGATCCTACGTAAAAAATGATTAGATTAATATTGAAAGACAAAACAAATAAACATTACGATTTTAATTGATTTGCTTGATTTTTAATTAATGGAGTGTGAGATTTAATTTTTGTTAATTTTTATATTTTTAAGTTCAAACAATAAAAAAAATTAAAATAATGGAAAAAAAAAACAAAATGTTGTTTTTATTTTATGATCTAGGTTTAGAATAAATTAAGTATTTTTATTTTAAATGTATTTATAATAAACATTAAAATTATTTTTTAAATTATTATGACATCATTGGCACTATGCTAAATCATAACAACAAACTACTAACTAGATTAAAAAAATTATTTAGTACCTATTTAATCTTAGGAAAAGAGGCTATTTACTATATTATACTAAGAGGGGGATAGGGATGGATTTATACATAAATTCTTTAAATAGGGGACGGTAAATAGGGATGGCAAAATTGAGGATAAAAAAAAATAACGGGTAAATATCGAATAAATTCATAGTTTTGCTGATGTCAGCGTTCTAGTGGTATGCTACAATTTCCTGAGAAAATCTAATGCTACCTCTACAACAATCAGTTTTGAAAAGAAACTTAATGGCTAGATCAATTAACTACGATCTAAGAATAATAGGTAATTGGGGTAAAAAAAACAGAATCTTATTCAATACTTTTAAAACTCCAAGTTGTCTGATCTATTGCGAAAGAAAACACTTTATTCCAACTGTGCAATTTCAAGGTAAAAAATTACGGTAGTCTGAGAATATAAATAACTTAGGCATACAACTACTCAAAATATGGTGTGAAATGTACCTATTTCCTACCTACAGAGGAATAATTTTTTAAGATGTGTTGTAGTTACCAAGGGTTTGGAATTCATTTTGAATTTGTTCTAATTATTGTTTTTACGGCTGCTTACTTCTTTAAGATAGTAATTCCATATTATTACAAAGGAATTGCTATCATTTCCACATAGAAAAAATGAGTAGCTCTTCCGGTTTTGTCTTGCAACATTAGTCTTCCATATAATTACACAAAATCTATAAGAGATTACTATCAAAATATAATTTTTGCAATCCTCTTAGAACACCATATTTGGGTGTACGAATCTAATTGCACAGTGAAATTAAAAGCGTTCTAAAAAATAAAGTAATGCAGATAATTAGATTTAGGTTTTAACCAAAACTTATTAAGAAAATTTTAAGTAACACGATAATCCCCCAAAAACTTATGAGACGGTAATCGAGTTTCGGTTGGGTGCCACAGTGGTTAGAGTGCCGACCATTCATGCGAAAGGCCCAGATTCAAATTCCTGTGAAAGTGAAAAAACTTTTCTAGTTTTCGACTCGACTCGGCTTCAATCACCATTGGGTTTAATTTAATGGCTTAATCAATAATTAATAATTATATATCTTTAATAAAAACTACATAAAAATAACAGTATAAACAAATACATTAAAAAAGTTTAATCGAATAATATAACTCACAGATATAGAATACCATATAATTCAAATATAAAAAATTTTGCAATATAAACAAAAATTGAATAGTTTATATTGAAAATCTAAGACGTTTCTACATGTTATAAGGCCTGGTCCTATCTCATGTTTAAGTGTAGGCTTATAAGCCTAACAGTTGGACAGTTAAAAAAAAAATAATGATATCAAATTTATTAAATAGCATCGTTCAGTTAAATAAATTTATACATATACTTAATCTATGTATAAAAGCAAAAAATCAAAAGAAGTTTTATTAAAATTAAAAAAAAACCATTCGATTAAATAAGGAGAAGCTTTTTAATCGCGTGCCTTTAAAAGTGTATAATTGAAAGGTTGAATTAAAGCCTATTAATGTAATATATGCATATCATTTCTTAGTCTATAAACCGAAGGTATCAAATCAGTTTAAAATTCAGTTTTTTAACTGGAAGACGTTTTGGCGGAAGGTGCAGGAGCTTTAATCTAAGCGAATTTAAAATAATTGATTTATAATTGTACTAACTAAATTATAATTATATCTGAAAGAAATACATGAACAACTTATGATAGAAAAATTAATATTTATATTATCTTCATTTTCTACAAAGGATATATGTATATATCATAGCAATATATCGTATATATACTATTTAATTCAAAGTTGAGGAAATGACTAATACGGAAGTAAAATTTTAAAGTATATTAAAGGAATTTTTTAATTAATAAAAATTTAAATTTAAAAACAAATTATAATTCATTTGTAAGAAGGTTGACATTTAAATTCAAGTTTAATTTTATCTATCTGTAATAAAAATTTAATTGTGTGAAAATTCATTTATTATTTACATTATTTATTTGTAATGCTTGTAAACTATAATTATAAATATATATATAAACAGTAGTATATAATTATAAATAAAATAAAGTCTTGCAATATTAGAATAGAAATGAAAATGAATGAAATAAGCTTTAGTTGAAATATGTCATAATTTTAATGTGAATTTATTTATTTATTTATTTGTAGTACCAGAGAATAGTAAATATTGCCTGATAATATAATTCCATTGCCTTTTTGACATTTGGACTTCTTATTAAATTATTTTAACATACACTGTATTTTTTTATTAGATATAATCCGGCCAGGATTTAAACTCGAGATTTTTCGATTGAAAAGCCGCCACTTTACCACTAAGCTATCGGTCAGATTTTTAATGTGAATTAGAACAATAAAATTTCTTTGATACCTTTTTTGAAATGAAAACTAAAAATTAATTTCATTTGACAAATTTTTAGTGTAGCCATACCTGCAACACAGCTGGAGCTCCTGAGGATTCAAAAAGCCTTATATTGAATTGTTATAACTAAAGTTCTAAATATAACTTCAATCTGGAAACGCCAAACGATAGCCTTAGTCAAACAATTAAAAAATGTTCCCATATGCTATTTCAATTTACCCTTATGCGAAAATAATTTTTTGCTATATTTTTGGCCTCCCTATATTGCAGTGAATGTTGATAATCATACCTAGTTTTCTTTTAAATTATAAAGTGTTAACTTATAAAAATTATAAGTTCGCTGCCACCAAATGTAATGATTTCTCTGAAGAAATTGGAAGAGTAAAAGGAAACTGTTTTTGAAACATTGATTTTAATTTTCCATTTCGAAAAATATCCAAATAGAATATCGAACAAATTTTGAAGATTACTTAGTATAATATTAGGGCTAGTATCAGAGTAAATGGCCGTGTCGTCTGCAAAAATTGATATTTTTTAATCATCTAATCTGGAGATATCTGCATTGTAAATATTGTGGAGCCTTGTGGGACTCCTGCCTTAATTTTATACCTATCAGAAGACGTATTATTGAGTATCACTCGAAATTCTCTTTCGAGGAGGAAATTTTATATAATCTTTATTAAATATATTGGGCTTCAGTTTATGGAGCAGACCAGCTTGCCAAACAGTATGAAAGGCAGAATTAATTTTCAGTGCTACTAGGCCAATAGAGTTATGTTCTTCTAAGCTAGATTTAGCAAATTTTTTAACTCTTAAGAGAGGATTCAGTGCTATGATATCTGAATCTTTGTGTGAATCCAAACTGCTCATTTGGAAGAATATTTTTAACCGAAAATATCTTCTCCAGTATAATTTAAATAAGAATTTCAAAAACTTTAAGTTTTTTATATCAATGGCTTTCAAAATGTAAACTTCCAGTCTGCATAATACATAAAACATCTAATAATGCATTGCATAAAATCAAACAATTATTTAAATGAATAATTTGAAACAAAATACTCCTCGAAATTATTAATACGAAAGTTTTCATTTTCGCAAGTCATACTTTTAGACAACAAGTTTTTCTGACATTTAAAATTTAACACTTTAGATGAACATTCATTATTTAAAAAAAAAATAATTATCAAATTTATTAAAATAATTAAAAACTTAATATTTTGGACAATGAAAACTAATATTTTATTATTATTTTATATAACAGTTAACAAAAAGTATAAAAAATCGAAAAATGAAAACAATATGAAGAACAATCTTTACTTAACGATCTGTTTGACATTTCCTTGCATTAAAATTATGTAACTAAAGATGTCAATTCAACTTTCTAGATCTTGATATTTTATCTATAAGTTTTTTTTTTTAGAACTTTGATACTTTACTTTCACTTTTCTTTAAAATTTTTTTTTGACCAGATGTCAAGTTGATTCATACACTAATCAACAGTTTCATATTCTTTTATTTCATTTTGGAAAAACGATAAATCATGGTCACAAGCAAAAAAATAACCAATTAAGTTATGAATCAAATATGGAATTCTTATCAGGGATAAATTATATATATTATGGTGAATTCATTCAAATTGCCAATCAAAAGAAGATTTTACTTAAAATTATCTAATAAATTTGAATTTTTTTGTTTGTTTGAGGGGGCTTTGTTTTAAAAGTTTCTATTGAAATTAAATATAAATTTATTTGCTTAAAATTGAATAAATTGCGTTTTATATAAACTTGTTTTAATAACAATAAAAAAGTCTCACTAAAAAGAAAGTTAGGTTAGGTTAGTTTTTTGATAATTTAAATATTTATAAAGTTGTTGGATTAGAAAACAGTCTTTTGAATATATTTCTGATATTTTAGCACAGGGTGAATCAAAGCAACTATCCACAAAAAAAAATTGGAATTATTCATAATACTCCTGTATGACATAATAAATTAGGTTTGCCTGTTAAAGAGAAGAATAACTTGCCAGCCCAAAAGCTTGAGGGCTAGGCAGACCACATCTGTATTCTCTCGCACAAGTTCAGCTATATACAGAATGCATTAGAACATTTACAAAACCTTGCAAGCAATGTTGTATTAGCATTCAATATTAATAAAAGCACCTCCAAATAAATGATCAAACAATTAGGTATGTCAATAACTTCTGCCAATATATGATAAAGAAACCTGGCTTACTTCAAGGACTACAAACAGCAGACTACAAGCATTCATAAATAAATGCCTTAGAATCACATGAAGCATATTCTCTCCCAGAACATTAACGAAAAGTCATTTATGCCACTGTGCCAAGTGCTCTTGTATACCAAATTTTCCAAGAAAAAGAAATGAAGTTGGGTAGGATACAAGCTGTGAGAATGACCCTTGTATGGAATTCACAGCTCCAGAAGACGTGGTCGTCACTGTAACACCTGACAACGGCACCTGGGTGAGATTAAAAACCACAGCACCTAACAGAGTTCGATGGAAATGTCTATTGGATACCGTAAAAAAATTGACACTTTATTCTCTTAGTTTTTTTATCATAGCGAGGCCAAATAATTAACGCTTGTTTCAAAATAACCTTAAATCCTTTTGAATTTCTATATAAATCTTCTATATAAATTTATCTATATAAATGTTCTTTTGAATAACTTAATTGCACCTTTTGAATTTCTTTAGAAATTAAACTTTTAAAAACTTTTCAAGCGCTCAAATTGAAATGCAAACACCCAGTATCTTAAGTATTATTGAAATATAGGTATAGGCTGTTAATTACTAAGTAGCTAATTTTTCTATTTTTTAGTATATTCTATAAAAAAATTACAATGTTTTAAAAAAGAATTAATAAGTTTTTAATGATATTTGATTTGATTTTTTTTTAAATATATAAGAGTATATAAAAAATATTTTTAACCAAAAGTTTAAATTAAACAAAAATGGTTAAATGTTTTTTTTTTTTAATCTGTCTGTACACCTAATATTTTTTTAACAACTCCGTAAGGTTTGAAGTATCATTATATTTAAATGGCTATAAGCAAGACTTTATTTTTCGTACTAAATATTTTTATAATCCAAAAGTTGTTTAAATAAAGTTAAAATCCTTCCCTAATGTATCGATCAAAAGTTTTTCACTTTTCCAACCCATTCTTATAAACCTCAGACACGCAAACAGCGAACGAGTGAGCGTTTTGTTTAGGAGGGATTTTTGTGTGAATACAGCTTTGTGTGCGCTCCTCACTCTTTCTTTGGAGCTAAATAAAAATGAAACTTAAAATCTTTCATATTTTCCCTGAAAAATCGTTCACAAAAAATGCGAGATCGTTGTTTGCATATCTGATGCCTTAAGCACCGTTAGAAAAAATTACGCCTTTAATAACGGCTTAAATTAAAACCATAATATATTTTTTCTAATATTAATTGCGGTAACAATTATAATTAAAAAAAAGCTTAGCTGTTATCTTTTTAGTTCTTTGCATTATTCATATATTTTTTTATCAGTGCACACATATAATGGAACGGGTAATATAAAATTACATCTCCGTTTGTAACACATTGATCTAGACATGATAGATATAAACTCAAAGGTATGTGTGTTTGTCCGTCCATCTGCGTGAAGTTCCCTATTGTTATACCTGTATGATTATAAGTTAAAGGGAATACTAAATTAGCTTTGTAATATGTCCGACCGTCCGTCCCCACGATAACTCAAAAAATAAAGGACCTAAAATTCTGAAAATCAAATTCGTTTTTGAAATATAGCCAATTCGCTTCAAGGGTTCGAGTAGCTGCCAACTTCTTGTAAGAGGTTCAAACAGCTGTCTCTAAACTTATATTATCTTTTGCACATAACTGAAAGTTTAAAAAGTTTTCGGGTAGTTGCCATACAGATTTCTTTAACCCCTTTGAATAATTTAAAGCCAATAACATTTGGTGCAGGAAAATTACACACGGTGAGTTATGCAAGGTAAGTTGGGACAAGCATTTTTATGAAGTTATGAAGTGTTAAGGCTTAATTTTGGCGAAGTTGCCATACAAATTTTAAAACCCTATTCACATGTCTTCAGAACTAATTGAGTTACGAAATTGACAAGTAAAATAATATAGGAGGCTTGTTTACAAGTTTATAAAATTCTTCGGACAAAACTAAAATGCAAGTTTTTGAACCAGAGTACGTATCTTTGCTATAAAAAGATTATAGAAGATTGAAAATTAAAATAGTTAGTTTATTTAATGTAAGTATCATAATGAGTTTGCACAGGTATCTAAAAGTTGACAAGAATAACTATAATCTTCCTCGTTTTTTTTTTAAAGTAAAGGTGCGTTTACGCAATCATATTAAACTATTAAAAGTTTCTAACTATGAAAAACATTAACTCTTGTAGGTAGCAATACAATTCAAAAACATTCATTAACTTAAAACAAATAATAAATTAATTTTATGGCTTTTAAAAAATTCAATATACTAATTAAATAATAAATCAAGTTTAGTTTTAATTTAAATTAATAAAACAAAACTACATTAATAAATGTTTCAAAATTAGTTTATTTTATTATTGTCTGATACTAATAATAAATAAATAAATAAATTAGTTAATTATTATTTAATTACTTGTCTATAAATTTATTGCACTTTGGACTCCGAAAGATATTAAAATTCTACAAATTAAAAATAGCTAAGATTTATAAACAAGAGTACATCATTTTAAACCGGAAGTGAAGTAAAATTCTTATAAGGAAATTATTGCTCCTATATTGGCCTACGTGGAAGATTATAGTTGCCATTGTCAGTTTTTCGATACTCGAAAGAACCCATTATAGTGTTTAAAAATATATCAAGGATTATATACACAAATATAAAACAATTATATAATACAATTAAACAAACGACTTGCAAAAATTTTACAAATTCAAAAAAAAAAAAGAAAAAATGGTATAAAAAAAAATTGGCCTATACCCTAAGAATTTCTAACTTTGCTAACACATTCACTTGACCTATCACTTCACTTTCCCATTTTTGAATTTAACCATGTAAACTCATTAGCTTCATAGCAATCAGATTAAGAACTTTGTATAGGAGCTTCCCAAAAGTGTGATACAAATACATATTTTAACACTTTGCGGAAATTGCTTACAAAATTATAGCTATAACTTACAGATTTTAATTTTCAGCCTTCTAATTTTGTTAGTTTTAGAGATAAATATTCAGGTTCCAGCAATCTCTTTGGCGTGTTCATTAGATTTGCCGTGAAACGCCTTATTATTCGCTGCGAAGCAACTTAAGCGCTTCCGAACTTTTCAATGCGATGCGCATTCAATTAATTAAAACTGAATGTTCTTTTTCATATAAAAATGTCATTATATAAATGCACCTTTATTGAAAATTATTTTATGATATTTAATGATCTTACAATTATGTAAATATTTAATTAGTTATATAGTTTTTATGTTGTTTATTTTATGTTATTTAACATTGGAAATGAAATCTGTATAGTCATTTGAGAAATTATAAAAACTTTTGTTTATATTGTTTAAGATCGATCGAAATTATAAAAAAAAAATATTATAATTTAATAATATGTCTACGGTAAATTATTATTAATACAAATATTTTATAATTAAATAACGGCATGTTATTATTTATATACTAACTGTATATTATTAATTGGAAAATGATACACTTCAGTTAAATTGTTTAAATAAATTACAATTCAAACATTTTCCTTGTTAACCCTTATGTCACAGTATAAAATTTTTAGAAACTTTTTTTTTTTGTTTTGTCAAAAGTCAAATATTTAATTTTAATACGGGGCCTTAGTGATGTAATAGGTAAGCATAAATAACTTTAATACTAAAATAAAATGAATAAACAAGAGTTTACCCCATAAAGAAACAAGAGAAGTGTGAGATTTCTAATCACTAAACCAACCTCCCCTCATAGCCTTAATATTGGGATAAACATCCTAGCTGCTTCCTAGAAAAGTAGCGACAAGAAATAAATGTCTATCAAGGGTTGAATGGATAGCCCAAAAGGTAAAAGTTGACTCCCTTCTTGAATTTTTCTAAATCACATGTATACGAACAGCTTTCTTTTGTATCTTATCCAGGTATTAAAGAGCGGTGCTGGGTGCTCCAGCAAATATGTGAGAATAATACCCAAGATTCGGCCGAATGTAGGTTTTATAAATTTAAGTAGATTTGGACATGTAAAGAATTTTCTACTCCTACTTAAGAATCCCTGGATTTTCGCGGCATCCTTTGCAAGCGAAAATAAGACTTAAAAATAAAAAATTTTCTTTTTTCATAAATGAGTAACTTATTCACCAGTGTATATTTTTCAAAATTAAACGTTAACATTGAAGCTCCATTTACATTATATTTCGCACTTGTTTACAGGTTTTCTTGAGTGCATTGGAATTAAATTCTAAGTATTGATTTCACTATTATTCATAATTAATAATGAATTGATGAAGTAACTAACTTATAATATTACCATTCAATTTTATATATATTTGTATAAAAAATAAATACTCAGTATGAAACACTATATAATTTTGAAAATTTGCTGTTTTAAAAACCTGTGACTTTTTTATTACTTGCTATTATTGTAATTAATTTTGTAGATTTTGTAATATCACTGTTTGCACTGCTGTCCTGGGGTGATTTCCTTTTTTACAACCTTTGTAGTGGTAAATAAAAGCCACGTATCGGTTTTTATTCAAAGCCTTCTTTTTGAGCGTATTGTTTGAGACGTTCACCTCTCTCGTTTGTTTAATCTAGATCCTGTTTTAGCATTGAAATCTCCCATTATAATTAACTCATGTGGTTTGATATGTTTTTGAAGATACGATATTTTGTTGATATAATTTTTCCATTTCATCATACGATTTATAGCAGTGGGTGCATATTTTGAATGATGTTAAGTGCTAGTAGGTCTGCTTTAAGAATTTAAAAATTAAATATAAAAAATATAATTTCACACCAAACAGGGCACGTTCACTCCCAAGTTACTTGTTGCTGATCTATTGCTCTCAGATTTTTAGTATTTCGTATAAATTTGGCAGTCTTGTTTATTGACATATCCATTTAAGTGAAAAAGTTTGTAATCGCTCATAATGAGATTGTTAAAAAAGTTGGCAATTTCTGAACATAATAAAATTCAACAATTTTTACACGTTCTTGCATTGATTATGCGATGATATTATAAAATTTTATAAAATTCTTCATTATCTGCAAAAAAACAAAAATATAAATCAAAAAATTTTAAAAATTATCCATCTAGAGCTGCTTCCAGCGTCGTTTCTAGCGTCGCATTCTAAACAAAAAAGAAACAAAATGCTAGCGTCACTATTTATTTGAATAAATTATAAAATGAACATAAATTTTTTTAATATTAAAAACAAATTTAAAAAAAAATGAAAATTTAATGTCAACGTTAGGAAAATTTGAAAGTTCTTCAACTCTTGTGTAGTTCTTCAACTCGTGCTATGCCTCTAACGTCGCTTTTTCATGTGGTCAAGTTTCATTTAAATCAATTTATTTTTCTTAAACGTCAAAGTCTAGCGACGCGAGTATTGGGTCATCGCCTTAAGTATAATACAAATCAGTCAATATAAATTTATTGCAATATTGCAAAAATGTCATTTAAACAATTTTTAAAAGTTTTTTTTTTTTGTATTTTGATTAAAAAAAAATAAATTTCCTCTTAAAAAATATAAAAAACAAGCAAAAGTATATATAAATCATCTCAAATATAAACTTTTCGATTCAATTTCAATGTTAAGGTCAATGCAAAAATCAATAGCTAAAAAAAAAAATAACTAAATGACATCAAAGTTGTTAGATATTGAATATTTGTTGTTATTAAACTTTAAAAGTATTAAAATAAAATAAAAAAAAATTAATTAATTTCCAAATAAATTATATTAGAAGCAAAAAATAAAAAATAAAAACAACAAATAAACAAAATGTTTATTTGTTATGCAAATGCGTTTAAAAAGATTAATACTTTTGCATCTTTCTGACATACGTTTTAAGCTTCGATTGATTGTTGTGGTTTGTTTTTTGGAAAAACAAAAACAAACAAACATAAAACAAGTTTTGTTTTTTTTTTTTTAATTTGTGAAAAGGTTGAACTGAACAACAAAACCTTAAGAAAACGCTTTAGTACGATTATTTTTGTGCTAGTTAATTACCTTAATATCAATTAATATTAATATTAAAAAAAAAAACAAATCTATGCACACATATACATACTTTAACTTTAACTAAAAAACATGTACATATATATACATATTTATAAACTTAAATGAACTGACTAAAAAAAAAAAAATTTATATTTCCGGAAATGAAAATAATAATAATTGAATGAAGCCAAGAATATTTAGATTTTACCATTTTATTTTTTTTGTGTAACTTAATATTGTCATTGTCTTTGTGTAAAAATTTATATCTTCTGTTTAGAAAGGTCATATAGAATTGATATTTACAAATATATATATATATATGTACAGCAAGTTAAATTAGTCAATAAAAATATATTAAAAAAAATATACAAAAATACATACTTCAGATTTTTATTAGGTTACTATAATTTTTTTCTGAAGTTTATTTTTAGAAAAATTTGACATTGAATAAAATGCAATTTTTGATTAAAATTTTGCTTAAAAATCATAAATCAATATAAAATTAAATATTTTAATATTTTATTTAAAAGTATATAATATGTGAATTAATCAATAAATAAGATATGTAATAGTTTTATTATTTATTTGAGATAAACAATGGACTTTTATGTATAACATTTTCCGATTAAATGAAACAGTTTTTCAATAAAATGAAATTATTTTTTAATTGAATGAAACTATTTTTCAATTGAATAAAACTTTGCTTCAATTGAAAAAAATCTTTTTCTAAATAAATGGAACATTTAAAAAAAAAAAATTTAAACTTTTCCAAAGAAAATTAATTCTTTTTCAATAAAAATGAAACATTTTTCAAAGTAAATGAAATTAAAGAAATTTCAAATAAAATTTTTGTTTGAAAATTAAAATTAAAGCAATAAATTCATTAAATCGGAAAATTGTTTCATTTATTTGAAAAATTTTATAGATTAATAAAATAATAGCTGGGTGATTATAGTGCTGACCTCTCATGCGAAAAATTCGAATATCAG